>CM021108.1:56727731-56886670 GCA_007115665.2 Sequoiadendron giganteum | reverse complement strand
AGGAAAATGGTTTACCTATTTTCAAAATACCCAAAGAAAATTTTAGTCACCCAGAAACTACTTGGCTTATAAACACCTTACCTTGAATGAGATCAAATATTTGTAGGATAATCCTGAGTTTGAATCTCAGATGTTATGTGCTCATGAGTTATTTCTGAATCTGAGTGTGTGCCTGTGTTGTGCATCATTCTTTGTAGCTACTTTCTCTTCTTGTAAACAACTATACCTAAGTTTCAAGCTACATAAGTTGAGTCCTTTAACCATCGTGTAGTAAAATCCTGGGTATTGCTCCGCTGCCAGACAGGCGTCCATAGCCCCGACGAAGATACCTCTAGTCCTCTCAAAGCATTGCTCTACTGCCAAACAGGCATCCATAGCCCCGATAGAGATACTCGGTTACCCACTTGATATTGAGCTTGCCTTTCTTTCTTTCTTTTTCTTTCTCTTTTTTTTATGGATGGAAATTCTTTTATGCATCTCTCAATACTCAGATTCAATGAATCTAAAATGTGGGTCGAGTACTATAATGGATTTCATGATAGTTTTGGAATCTGATTTTTCACTTGAAACATAGAAAGAGTCATTCTAAAACAAATAGGTAACTACTCATGCAGATGTCTTTCTAATTTGGTGACAGATCTTTGATCACAATTCATGAGATATTCACATTTACATCTTCTATCCTTAATAACTTTTCCAACCCAAACTAGAATGATCATAAAACATAAGTTTTAGAATGAAATCCTTTTCAATGATTATAATGAGAATACCTAAACCAATTTCTCTCCTAGTGCCAATAACATACTTTGAATAATAACCCCCTAACTTGAGATGAGCAAAATAAGAATCCCCAACAAAACCAGACAAAAAAAAACAAGTAAAACAAAAACCAAAACCTAAAAACAAACAAAACAAAGCAAGAAAACAAAACAAACCAAAAAAAAAACTAAAACTAAAACCTAAAAACTAAAAACAAAAACTAAACTTAATTACATATGATACAATATAGTACATTGCTTTTCAAAAACACCAGACTTTCTATGCACCAAAATAGTGCTTGAGAAACTGACCATTAATTGGTAATGGAACAGGCTCTCCTGTTAGGGTACTCAAACGAAAGGCATTCTCCCCTAAGATTTCAGCTATTTGGTAGGGACCTAACCAAAGTCTATCGAATTTCTGATGGTCTCCCTTCCTTTCTCTGGCCTTATCCCATAATAGCACAAGGTTTGATATTCTAAAAGCTTTCACTTTGGCTCTTTTGTCAAACCAGCGCTTGACAACAGCCTGATGTTTAGAGAATTGCTGCAAAGCAGCATCTCTTTGTTCTTCCATGTTCAGTAAGTTAAGCAGTCTTACCTCAATCTTATCATCCCTATTATAAAACTCCTACATAAAGTTTAGAACAGGTATTTGTAAATGTATGGGGAAGATTGGATCCTGGCCATAAACTAGCTTAAAGGGTGAATTACCTAGGGTTGCTTTAATTTTGATTCGATCTGCCCATAAGGAAAATCTTAGTTGGGTATGCCAGTCCCTAGGGTTACTTTCTAACAACTTTTTTATCACTTCCAATAAATTCTTATTTGTGGAATCAACCACTCCATTCCCTTGAGGGTAATAATTGGAAGAATATTTTAATACAATCTTATGCTCATAAGCCCATGAAATAAATTCAGCAGAGGAAAAAGCAGGGCCATTATCACATATCAGAGCAAATGGAACTCCAAACCTGTTTGTGATGTTCTCTGTCAGAAACTTAATAACCACCTCCGTGGTGCTATTTTTGGAAGGCAAAGCCTTCGTCCAACGTGTGCAATAATCCGTCGCAGTTAAGATGAATCTGTGACCTGCAGAAGAATTTGGATTAATCACCCCTACAAAATCAAGTGCCCATTGGGCAAATGGCCTTACCTCATAAACCGGCTGTAGAGGCATTGCAAGATTCCTTTCTCTTGATGCAGAAGTTTGACATACATGACAAGTCCTGTAATGTTGATGCGCATCCCTAATCACATAAGGCCAATAGTAACCTGACCTTAAAATCTGATGAGCCAACGCATCAACAGATCCATGTCTTGTTCCATGCCTACCATGAAATTCACTTATAGCATGTTTAGCTTCTTGCTAATCCAGACAACGCAGGTAGATTCCTTGAAAATTCTTCCTATAGATTGATCCTCCTTTAAGCATATAAAGGGCGCTTTTCATCCTTAGTGCTCTTCTTTGAGTTGCATTCATCCCTTATGGACACTTGTTGTTGAGGAGGAAAAAGACTAAGTTTGTATACCAGGGATCTTTTGTGAATGACTGAACAGTGTATTGTTGAAAAGTTATACTTCTGTCCACTTCAGCCATTGCCTTTGACAAACCTTGACCTCTTACAAGCTTCATTGGGTGAATCTCCAAGTCAAATTCTTGTAAAATGGCCATCCATTTCCCTCTTCTTTCTCCTAGTTCACTTTGCATCAGGAGGGACTTTACAGCTGGATCTGGGACTATAGCCATCACTTGACTTCGGATTATGTAGTGTCTGAATTTTTTCACTGCTCGCACCAATGCAAAAGCCTATTTTTCTATTGATGAATATCTTACCTCTGCATTCTTAAAGGGAGAGCTCATAAAAGCAATAGGCCTCTCTTCATTCTCTTCTCTTCTCTGTGTCAAGACTGCTGCACATGAATGTTCAAAAGCAAAAGAATAGATGTAAAAGGGTTTTAGATAATCTAGGCTTGTTAAAATAGGTGCCTCAGATATAGCTTGTTTAATCTGCATGAAAGCAGATTTAGCCTCTTCACTCCATTCAATCTTCGCATCCTTCTTCATCATTTCATTAAGTGGTTTAACAATTTCTGCAAACCCTATTATAAACTTCCTGACAAAATTAACCCTTCGAAAGAAAGATCTCATCTCCTTCTTACTTCCTAGCCTTGTCAACTTCAAAATGGCTTCTACTCGATTAGGATCTATGGAAATTCCCTTCTCTGATATAATGTGACCCAAAAGCTTCCCTTCAGAAACTCCAAATACACATTTCTTTGGATTGAGAGAAACACCATAACTGATACATTTCTTCAGTACTTTCTCTAAATCAGCAGCATGATCTTCTCTACTCTTAGAGAAGATGGTCAGATCATCAACATAGATGATTATACACTTTCCTATTAGGTCTTTAAATGCTACATCCATCGCTCTTTGAAAAGTAGCACCAACATTAATCAGACCGAATGACATCCTCCTGTAGGCAAATGTGCCCCACTTTGTAGTGAAAGCAGTCTTCATCCTATCCTCATGACTTGTTGGTACTTGATTATATCCCGAATATCCATCCAAGAAAGACATCATTTGAGATCCATTAACCTTTTGCAATACTTCATCAAGAGAAGGTAATGGATAATTGTCCTTCTCAGAGGCTTTGTTTAAATTTCTGAAATCCACACATAACCTGATTTCCCCATTCTTCTTCCTCACAAGAACTAGATTAGCCACCCAAGTAGAGTGTCTAACTGAAAAAATTATTCTTGCAGCCAAAAGCTTTTGTACTTCTCTCTGGATTAGTGGATCGATTAATGCATTGACTGGGCATTGCTTTTGGCGAAACGGCTTGGCTTCTGGCTTAAGAGGAATCGTATGTGTGATGATACATGTATCAAAAGTCTTCAAATCATCGTAGTTCCAAGCAATTGCTTCAATATTTTGCTTCAAAACTTTGATTATCTCATCCTTTATTTCCTGAGGACAAGTCTTTCCTATAAGAACATTCTTTTCTACCCCTGAGTGAGTCAAATTAACGGATTCATACTTGCCTCCCTCACTCTTTGTAGGCATTCTCTGATAAGCTCATGGATCCGAATCAAATATCCTCTCCAATGCTATCATCCCTTTTGGAATGTTATTGCTCTTTAAATCCATTATCCCTTCTGGATTATCACTTTCTGTATTGTCACTTCCTGGATTCTAGTCTCCTTGATCCCTGTCAACATCATCAATTATCTGTCCTTGAAATACATCAGAACTCTCCAAAAAGGCCAAAATATGTTGGTCATCATTAAACACCCGGAAGTGTCTAACATTGTCAGGAATTGCAGGAACTGAAATCAATTCAACAGAAAACCTCTTCAGATTTGAATCCTGCATGGGCTCTAATGTACTTGCTGCAATGGCAAGAGCATCTGCTATTTGATTTGCTTCCCTTGGAATAAGAGTAATCCCAAAGGCATCAAAATCTTCTATTAAATTCTAGACCCTATTCCTATAAGCAGCCAATCTTTTATTATGGCAAGTGTATTGGCTACGTACCTGTTTCACAATTACCTCAGAGTCTCCCATTACTATAAGAGCAGTTACTTTCTTCTTATGAGCAAACATAAGTCCTCTTGCAAGTGCCTCATATTCAGCCACATTGTTAGTGCAACCAAACTGTAATCTGTAAGAAGCAAAATAAGTTTTCCCTTTCAGGTTAGTTAGTTCAATTCCAGCTCCACTTCCTGCTTTAGATTTAGAACCATCAAATTTAAGAGTCCATAACTGGTCTTTAGCTGGGAGCTCTTTCTTTTTAGAAACTACAGGGATTTTGCCACTTATGACATGTGGTGGCTCGGACTTTTGCTGTTTATCAGAATTCGTGTTGAGAAGAAGCTCAGTTAATGATTTTCCTAGTTCCTTAATTTGTTCAACAACTACCTCTTGAGCGATTTCTTGGGCTGAGTCAGGATCTAACTCATCTTCTATTAACTCTTTTGGTATTGGCAAAGCATCTAGAATAGGGGTATTAAAATGAAACTGAGATACTTCCACTTCCTCTTTTTGATTTGAAAACCCTAAGACCTGAGTCTGTTCTACTGGTAAAGGAACCTCTTCTTGAGCAAGACTAATCCATGTAAGAATAGTTGCATCCTTAGCTTGGAAAGAGAACTCATTGATGGGAGTCTCAGTTACCTCTTGAGATTCTTGCTTGGGTAGATCTACATGCCTTAGAATATCTATGCATGACTGACATGTCAACTCTGAATGGTTGTGATAGTGTATTCTACACCAATTAGGAAGCAATAGATTACTCAAATCAGTTTCTATTCCTAAAACCAACCTATCTTGTTGCAATTTCCTTATTAGAACTTGCTGGTTGATGTGAACCATCGAATCAGTGTGGTCTAAGGATAGTGTATCCTCAGAACCAACTACAGAGAAAGTAAGGACTTCCTCTTGCTTGTAAACACCCATCTTAGTCTCAAAGAATGCTACTTCATTTGGAGTATCATACTCTGTAATCATGTGTTTGAGCCTAGGTTCACTTTCAATTCTTATCTGAGTGGCAACCCCTTTCCATGGTAACCACATGTGTGAGAAGTCCAAGGACAAATATCCACCTATGCTTTTCATTAGCTCTCTACTTAAAAGCATCCCATATGTTTCTGGGATGTCAGCAACTTGAATATCTATATAGGTCTGGATCCTTGGGTCTGATCCAACCTGCACATGCATGTTCTTCAATTCACCTACAACATTAACTTTGGTTTTATCCAATTGAATCACCTTTTTATTGGTTGGAATAGGACTCAATCCTAACTTTTTACAAATCGAAAAAGGCATGACATTCCCTGATGCTCCAGAATCTAATAAGCAATTGTGTAGATTATTTTCGAAGATCCTCAAACTTAACAAGAAAGGTGGGGTATTGGTCTTACCTTTATACATAGCAACATTTGTCTCCTTTGCGGGAGTCACCTTACCTTTCCCTTTCAAGTGATTTGTTTCTTCCAAAGCTTTTAATACCACCTCCCTTTGAGCTGGGCACCACTTCATGATATCAAAGAAGGATAGTGATGTCTTCTGCCTTTGCAATTCTGCAACAAAATCAAACTCTGAATCATTCCTAAATTGATATTTAGGAAAAGAAGGCTGATTACCTCTATTCTGAGTATCAGAAGGTCCCTTTGGTGGGGGTGGATTGTTATCTGCATTCTGATTTGGTGGAACCATGTTGTTAGGGGTGCAGATGTAGTGAATGGCCCTTTATTCTGGTTCCTCAGAAAATGACCACCCTTAGATTGGAAGGCTTGAGCATCATAGACATCTTCTTCCAGCTCATTATCCCCTTGCATAGGGAATTGATACTTTTCTTCAATGGTTTCATAAGTCATGGCGGTGCTGGCTCGACCCATTGCCTTGATTAGAATTTCCTGCTTGAGGATGGGCATCATCCTGTGCAATCTTCACCATCTTCTCCATTTCCGGCAATTGACCTCAGAATGAGCTGTTGTATCATGCAACCTACACCAATTTGTCATAAAATTTAAATCAGCAACATTAGCAGTATTTGATCTCTCTTCACCTGCTTGATAATTATGGGGAACTCCTCCATTGTTAGGCCCAGTGTTTCACTGCCTATTGTTGTTGTTGTTGTTGTTGTTGTTATTGAATCTCTGATTGTATCCTCTATTTTGATTTTGATAATTCTGGTTTGAAGAATTTTGATTCTAGAAGTTCCTATTGGTGTTCTGATTAGAGTAATTGCCTTGATAGTTGTAACCTCCCTGATTGTTGTAATTCTGGTTTTGATTATTGGGAGGATTTTGTCTGAGCTATGCTATGTCATTTGACATCTAAGAGAGAGTCTTTTTGAGAGTCTCTACTTCACTTGTAAGTTGAACAGTTTGATCATTCTGCACATTTTGAACTATGGTTGGGGAATGGACATGGGTTGGTCCTCCCCCTTGTTGCGATTGATTTTGAAGTTGTTGTTGTGGAGATTGATGTGAGGAATCATGCATGCTATTGCCAAAGAAGGGCACAGTTGGTGGAGCTTGCAACTTAGATACAGGTCCATAATGGGAATAAGACATCCCTGGGACAATGTTGTATAACGGTGGATTAGGCATCTGATAATTCATTGGAGAAAAAGATACTCCCAACCCTCCAGGTTGCAGGTTTGTCTACTATTGCAATTTGATAGTCAAATGATAAATCTTAGATAGTGAGTCAATCTCATCAGGTTGATAAGTTCTTTGTAAGAACAGACCAATCAAAGGATCAACAGCTCTCAGATATGTGTGTATGGCCATGGCTTCTGGCACTAGGTAAGGCTCTTGTATCCTACGATACATTCTATGGAACCTAGTGTTAAACAAGGGCAACGGTTCATGATGCTCCTTTCTAATAGTGGAAAATTGGTGATATAGTATTTTAGGGTCTACATAAACCCTGAACTGATTAATGAAAGCATTCTCTAAATCATTCCAACCTAGAATGGATCCTTGGGGCAGATTTAGATACCAATTATATGCCATATCTCCTAAACAGTAAGGAAATAGTCTACATACCACATCTTGATGAGCAACTTGAGCTCACGTGTAGGCATCTTTGAATGCTTGTATATGTTCCTCTACACTTCTTGATTCTCCATGCATGTATTTTGGATAGAACTTCTCTAGGTTCTTTGCTAAATCATGGAATCCACCTAGAATAGTCCCTAACGGGGAGGGATTACGCACAAAATAAGCCATTGGTGGGATTGGTTGGGCAGGTGGTGGTGATAAAGGCCTACTTGGTGGTGGTGTGGATGGAATTGGTGGAAATCCTGGTGGAGTAAGCGGTGGTGGTAATGTAGGTATTTCTACCCTACGAGCATGAGGTCTTGATCTAACCGGGGTTTGAAGTTCTTCGAATAGTTCACGATTAGTAGAGGATCTAAGAACCCTCTCATATCCCTTTGGCAAAAAAGATCTTTCGCGAGCTAGCTTGCCCTTTCAGGCCCTCCTTCTAGCACCAATTTCTATTGATTGTTAAAATGACACAAACAACATTAAAACATAATATTTCTACTCTATTTCTCCTGAAAAAGAAAGACTACATGTAGTCTTTCTTTTTCAGGAGAAATAGAGTAGAAATATTATGTTTTAATGTTGTTTGTGTCATTTTAACCATCAACAGGACCCTTCATCATCACAACAAGCTACAAGTCAGGGGCATATCAACTATCAATGCCCAAAGGGGAGCCTTGTCAGGATCCCATGAATAGCTCTCATCTCAACAAAAAATATGCCTAATCTATTAAGGATAAAACCATAAATCAAAAAATATAAAAATATAAAATTCCAAAAAAAATAAAAAAAGGATTAAAAATAGTAAAGATAAAAATTGTCCTCTAGTGAACACCACTTCGATGGTGCTTTGGATAAGTACCTTAGTGAAAACTTGGAAAATAGGAACCATGTGTAAATGAAGCACTCTCTGTCTAATGAGATCTCTATAGCTTATTCTACATCATCCACCCATCACCTTCCACATCATCCATCATATTGATCCTTGCATATCCCCATCCATCACTCAACCGTGTCTACACCATATCTTGATCATGTGTTTGTATCATGTTCCCCCATAGTATTACTTGGCACATTCCTAAGGCTAGTTTGTCCTTCCTATATCGAAGTAGTCTATTGCATCACATTGGGGCATGCTCTTTTGCCTAAATTTAGATCGGATTTGTGTATATCCTTGAAGTCTTCCTTAAAAATCATAAAATCCTTCAAAAACTCCAAAAACATTTGTAAAATAAAAAATCCAAAAACATCAAAAAAATATCAAAATTCAAAACATGTCAAAAATCAAAAAATAAAAATGGAGTCATCTTGTCAAACAACATCATCTCTGAGCTTGATCATAGGCAAGGTTAATCTTGTTGATCAACACCTGAGACACCCTAGGTCAGTCCTCTAGGTGGTTGTCACAATAAATTGGCAATCCAATTGTTCATATCTGATCAATAAATCATGTTTGTGTTATTCAATCCCAAAATCATCTAATAACATTGTTTCCTAGGATGCATGCTTCCTACAATGGACATCAACATTAGGCATCACCATAGTTTAGTCTTGGCTAGCGTTATGAAGAACATTAACTTGTTTGTTTATTTGATCTTTGTCTCTTTGACTTATCTTATTGTTCTCATTCTAATGACCTCTCGCTGATTTCAAAACAAAGGGATTTAGAGAGAAATAAATGGGGCAATGATCATTATCTTTTTATCTACTGTGCTTGTTGGATATTCTTGTAATATAACCTGGTCATGCATATTTTGCCTAGGTGTAGGGAGGATGTTTTAGATATCTTGTTGACCAAATAGGAAGGCTTTCCTTCTATGTTTTGGTCTGAGATGTTTGGAATAACTGAACTATATTTTAGATAAGGTTTTGTATGCCAAGTGTGAACAAGAATACTCCTATCTGATTGTCGAGTCAAAGTCCATCACACTAGGTACAATGCCATCCTGGTTCTTTATACCTTGTGCAGAATGACTATGTGTATTATCAAACACAAGGTAGATGGCCCTTTTAAAATCCTAATTCTTAATAATAAAATCATCATCACCACCATCATTAATAATGTAGGCTTGTTGGATCCTTTGTTCATTACCCTATTTCTTTTGTCTTCTCTTCGTACTAACATAGTACCATGACAGTTAATCAAAAACATCGCTAATGCATCCACCCTTCATCAAAAAACTATCAACATAATGCATATCATATCATATCATATCATATAGGAAGCACTAATCATCTCACATGCATTGCATTTCACCATTAATATAGATTGGTTATTCAAAACATATCATACACCATAAATTTGCATTCATAAAAGTAGTGTCACATAGGCATTATTAAATCATATCATTGCATATTTACATATACACCATCATATCATTTTCATCATTGTATCATTTGCATCATCGCATAACACCCCATAATCATTGCACATCATAAATCATTACGTATCGATAGGCATTCATATCATAGGCATAATAATATAATTTGCATTTGCATTTCATGTCATAATCATTTCACGTAATCATTGCATGTTATAAGTACATTATTCCATATCATAACATTGCACTCATGAATCATTGAAAAACATGAATCATCACATAGGCATATCATATCACATAGTATAAAGCATAATCATCTCATATCACTATTTCATGATCCTAGGTATCTTGAGAAATAATTGCATCCATATATTGCATAAATAAATAATAATCATTGCATATCATAACCATTGCATATCATAATTCATCTCATATAATAACATCATCTTGCATCATTATATTACATTTACATATCATGATCCATCACATAAATAACATCATGACATCCATATATTACCATCATAAATGCATAAGGAAAAATACAAAAACATTGCATTATCATTTAAGATATCATATAGGATTGCTAAGAATATCATAACCATACATTTTCATCATCATATCATATATGCATCATCATATCATATATGCATAATCAAATAAGATAGAATAATATCATCACATATAGGAAAATAAATACATCCATCCATAGTGCATAAATAAAATAGGACACATCACATGAATCAAACCAATCAATCATATATATATCGTAAAAATATATAACTATCATGGTACAAAGATCAAGATCAAATGTATGTATCAATCAAGTATACAAATTCCCACGACACTATAAAAAATGGAGCCCATGGACATCAAAAAGAATGTTGTCTCTGATAAAAAATGTGAGGCTAGCCTTGATGGCTACTCCCATCCCCTACCTATCTCTCGACATGATCCTTTGGTTGTCTCATGCATGTCTATTGTGATTACTCTAGTACTTAGGCCCCTACTAGTATGACCTATTGATAGTACAACATGTAATACTCTATCTCTCAGACAACCTTCCAGTACATCTACATCTAGATTGTCATGCCCTAAGAAGCAATGGCCATGCTCTCTAGTTGTCATCTCCTGCCTATCTCTTGATCTTGCTTGGACCTGACCTAGTCCCTCTCAATAGTTAGTGCCTAAACCTATGCCTGTAAACCCTAGACCTGGGCCTGCAACTATTGTATCAAGGCATCTCTCTAGTCTAGCTATGGTGGTGGTGGTGGTGGTGGCAAAGGTTGTTGCTAGTGATCCCTCAGGATATCTCTTTGTCCATCCCCATCTCTGGGCTGCCTCCCCCTATCTTCGGGTACCTAATCACTTTATCCTAGAGGTGGTCCACCTCCTCCTCTGCCCCCATCCCCATATTCTTCCCCTCTACCCCCATCCCCATCTCCATCCCCATCTCCATCTCCATCTCCTTTGCCTCCTTGCCCCCGCCTTGACCTACTAATTTGCCTCTAGGCTTCCACCATAGGGATGTTGCTCCTAGATCTGTCAATTTGACAGGTGATCTAAACCATGTAGTATATGTCATTGTAACCCCTATATATGCATGTCCTTGATCATAAATCCATGGCTTGGCCACCAGCTATCTAAATGATGTCACTACCTCATCAACTAGGATCGGCCTAGCCCATGCAATCTCCCTTGTAGTACATGCAAATATGGCCATGTGCTAGTCATCAGGATGGTCCTCTCTATCCCCAAACTATCGAGCCACTCAATCTGAAAGATACCTCTTATCATGGCATGCTCTTTGCCTTGCATAAGAATGTATTATGTGGAAAAAAGAGTTGTACATCATCGTACCATGCAAGCATGCTCAACCAAGGCCTCCAAGTGAAAATTGTGATCTCATCGATCGCCCTCCTCCAATGAGGGATTTTGATTGCCCCTGTGTGAGTAAAAGAAATCAATGCCCCTCCATACCACTAGACTATAGGATCATGGCTCTAAGACAATTGGTGTAACCCATGGCCAAAGCACTACAATGTGCTTCTAGGCCCAAATGTGAAAGAGTGTAACCTTGGCCTTGATGGCTCTGCTATACAAATATGCAAACTCATGAAGATCATGGTACAGTGAGGCCAACATCACTAGAACCCATACAAAACACTCTCTTATGGAGCATCCACTCCCATGCAAGACCCCATCCTGAACTAAAATATTTGTTGCACCAATCTAGTGCCACAAGCCCTGAGATGATAGTAGCAATGATCAATCTAAAGGTGGGCATTATGCCCTTGTATCACTCTAACTCAATCTGTCCCTAAAAAAAACAAGCGCACTAAGGCCCATGAACTCAAAGCAAGCATCTCTTGAAGTATCCACATCATAGATCACTCGCTCTTCATGGATAGGAAATTGAAGAATGCACCAGGCATCCTCCAAGGTCACCATCGCCTCACTTGTAGGAAAGTGAAACAATGACATCTCATTGTGCCATCGCTCTGCTAGGGCTATCATCATACCTAGGTGTGTCTAGATGAGAGGAGCATAGGCCATGTACCACAACCCTATCACTGCAAGGTGCTCCTGAAGTAGTTCATGCATAGTAACCAGTCATCAAAGAATCGGGGACCTATGCTCGCGTGAATCTAAAATCCCTAGGTCCTCCTGCACAAGTAAAGCCACAACGTCAGGTTTTGTAAAACATCAAGATCTTATTTTGACTTTTTGCAATTGAAACAACAGACACAACCTTGTTTGCAATTGTATCACTATTTGGTAGTTCCAAACTACACTGTTGGGACCCCCTAAAGTTCGAACTATGTCACTGCATCACAGTTTGACCATGAACCACTTTTCTTGTTGAACCTAAATTCTAAATTGCACCATCGTGACATAATTTGCAAATGCAACGAACTTTGCTCCTAACCCTAATTTCCTAAACTAAACTGTCATCACATATTTTTTCTCTTTAAGGCCATGCAACATCGATTAAGCACTTTCAATGGTGCAAAACAACATCGCTTGACTTTGTTTGACCTTTGACCCTAATTAATATGCATGAAAATCAAAATAAAAAAGTCAAGTAAGGGTCACACACCGTTGGTCCTGTACTTGTTGGTCATTGATCTAGTTGCACTCGATCCAAAACATGATGTGAAAGCACTCATTGCACCATTTCAAACAGTGGTCAGAGCTCAAAATCACAAAATCTCTTAAGGGCTAGGGGTGCAAATGAATTGAAAGTGACTGCATGAGGGCTATTTAAGCTTGAAAGATATGATTTTTTTACCCTTTTTAGCTGTCTAGCTAGGGTTTTGGACCATCGATCTAATTTTCACCCAACTGAGGGTTATTTTACATCACTTTTTGACATTTTTGCACGCTTTGGCATCCTGGACTCTTTCTAGACCCGTTAGGCAGCTTGTCCTCTTTTTTCATGAGATCACCCAATACTCCAAAATTTCTGCCCTATCTCTTGAGTGGGTATTATACCAACATAATCCTTCTCACTGAGGTAGCAATGGGGCATCTAAAAAAATTAAAAAATTTTGAATTTTGATCTTGGTAGTTTATTCTTTGAACCAACGTAGCAAGTATATTGCTTCAAAGAGGGGCAAAATGTAGACACAAAAAATATCCAGATTTATCCTACACACTTGATCCTAATCTTACTAACACCAGTTCGTCCTAAATCATCTCCTCGTCTATTTATTTATTTAAATTCATCATATTTCCTCCCTTAATTAAATAAATCAATTTTATCTCATTAAGTCATTGTATCCTATTAATTAAATAAATCATTTTTTTTAGGTAATCATATAGTCCCTATTTTAATTAAATAATTCATTTTATTTAATTAATATCCAAATTCATCTCATTAAAATTAAATAAATTTATCTTTATTTGATTTAAAACTAACACCATTCTCTTTAGTTAAATAAATTAAACTTTATTTAATTAAATCTAAATTCATTTTCCTGTCAAACTTGATTTAAATTAATCCAAAAATCTAAGTCAAATTGTCAAATCAACTAATATCCATCTAAATTAATCAAATCCTAATTAATATTAATCCTAATCCATCAAATCCTCTAGATTTTACAACTTGCACAATAAATCATTCTATTTGATTTAGTAAATTCTTCTATTTTCTCTCAACATGGCATCAATGAGTAAATATTCCTGAAATTCAAAAAATTCCTCCAAAAGGGATGAGTACATCCAACAAGGTATTAAAGGCCTCTTACATGTCCTTTGCCTTGATCCAAGTGGCATTTACTCAATTTCTCTTTCCCTCCAACTTGTCATTTCAACAATTTCAAATTTTACCTAACCATATTTATGTGCACATTCATAAAAATGTGCTCATTCCTCCTCCACTCACATGTGGACAAGTGGCCTTTTCCTAATGGTTGGTATTTTGTCCCACATTCATCCCTTTTTTCTCTTTCTCCATCATTCTCTTCTATTTATTGAAAGGCTCTCATTTGAATTTTGGACCCAAAACTTTATGGAACATCATTATCTTTAAGTTTTTGAGCAATTTTCATCCATTCTTATCCATTTTCATCCATTATAATTAGGTTATGAAGAAATTTCATCAAGGAGCATCCAATCTCCATCATTAATCATCAAATCTTACAAGGAATTGGGAAAGGGCCATTTTCCACATCAACATGGCACCAATTCCCCCATGAGATTGAGAGTTCATTCATTTGAATATGATTTGATAGCTTTTTTCATTGTGTTCTTTACATTATTTCTTGTTTTCTTATTTCAAATGAATCTCATGGGGAATGTTGTTTCTAACTTGCATTTTGAGCTAATTGTGTGCTTGTTCTTTGTGTTGGTGCAAGTCTAGGATCACCATTCACACTACTAAACCCTTCTATGAATCTCCTATAATACCCAACATGCCCATGAAAACTATGAAATCTTATTTGATTTGTTGGGATTTCAAACTTTTGTATGATTTCAACTTTCTTAGGGTCAACTTTAATCCCTTGTTTTGAGATATGATGTCCAAGTACAATTCCTTTTGTCATCATCTAAGAAAATTTTTCATGATTTAGAGATACCCTATGGTCTTTACACCTCTGCAAAAATTTGTTTAAAATTTCAAGAGCTTCCTCGAATGTTTGTGCATGGACTGTGAAATCATTCATATACACCTCTACACATGAGGTTGTCAAATCAACAAAGATAGCTAAAATAGCTCTTTGAAAAGTAGCTGGTGCATTACATAGCCTGAATGGTAAAATTGTGTAGGAATATGTACCCCAAGGATAGGTGAAAGTAGTTTTATCCAAGTCCTCAGAAGCCACTTGTATATGGTTATATCCACTAAAACCATCCAAGAAGGAGAAATAACTACTGCTAGCAAGGTTATCAAGGACCTGGTCAATGAATGGTAAAGGAAA
Source organism: Sequoiadendron giganteum (assembly GCA_007115665.2). NCBI lineage: Eukaryota > Viridiplantae > Streptophyta > Pinopsida > Cupressales > Cupressaceae > Sequoiadendron > Sequoiadendron giganteum. The sequence goes on along the minus strand of CM021108.1, from coordinate 56,871,610 downwards.
ATGATCCCTTTTGGTGGATTTATTTAACTCCCTGTAATCAACACACACATGCAACTTACCATTCTTATTTGGAATAGTAACCAATGGGGAAACCCATTTATTATCTGATATTGGATAGATAAATCCTACTTTTAGCAGCATTTTTATCTCTTGTTTGACAAGATCTCTCAGAATAGGACTAATCCTCATCTCACCTAGCCTTACTAACTTGACATCCTTTGTATAAATATGGTGGTTACAAATTGAAGGATGGATTCCTCTCATATCCTTGTATTCCCATGCAGAAGCTTCACTGTGATTCTCTAAAGTTTTCTTCAATTTCTCTTCCTATGAAGAGGACAAGGATGAACTAATAAATATAGGTTTATCTCCTGCTACAGTGATTTCCTTGGTTTCATTATTTGTATCAAGTGGGTCCCCTATAAATTTATTTAAAGGACAAGGATGGGAATTTTGTTGGTACAAGATTCTATGACAATCCTTATTTTTCTTGACTTGTTCAATCTTGTCAGGACTAAGATTTTTCTCCTCACATTCTTCAATATGTTTCACTAAAGGAACCATTGCTAATTATACAATACCATCCCCCTTAGACTCCATATCCTCATCAACCCAAGGTTGATTATTAGATTCACTTGATGGATGGGAAAGAGTATATAATGAAAACTCATGCTGCTTTTGTCCATTGGAAATGATCATACTACTTGATCTACTATCTATCAAAGTTGTAGCTATTGCTAACCATGGTCTACCTAGGATGATTGGGTATCTAGAATCTTTCTTTCAAGATTTAAAGACTAGAAATTCCACTAGATAATCCCAAGTTTCAATAGTAACCATGACATCCTCTAGAGCTCCCTCAGGTTTAGTAGTGGATTGATCACCTAGCTATAAAATAGTTGTGGTGGGCCGAATCATTGTCATTCCTAACATTTCAATAGTATCAGAGGTAATAACAATAATAGTCACTCCTAGATCAATCAAGACATTGGTTATCTCTATTCTTCCTAAGCTAAGAGTTATTACAGGACTACCAAGGTCACTATATTTCCAAGGAAGTAACCTCCCCGATAATACATCAGTTAGTTTGGTCCCTATTTGAATGGTAGGAGGTAATTTTTTCTTCCTACCCAAAGTTTTCATACAAAGGGACTTAACTAAATAATTTATTTATGGTATATCATTTATAGCCTATAACAATGGTATTTCAATGTTAATGTTTTTTAACTCTCGAAGAAGTTGAGACTCAACAACATTCATATAGTTAGGTCTGGAGCTATCAGAAGCAATTTTTCCTATCTTCAGGTGCTCTAGGTAGCATGCCTGATTAAATTCTTGCTCACTTTTAGAGTTTTGTTTTTCATTCAAATTATCTTTTTCAATTTCCTTACCCTCTTGATCTTTATTGGTTGGTACAGATGGCACATTTGAGCTTCTTAACTGAATATCATTAGCTTCAATGATGTTCAAAGTAGGTGGATTTTCATCACAACATTTTATTTTTTGGATTTGGAATAGGTTATTTTGGCATTTGTAGCTAGTTTACCTATTCATAAGTTGTATTAGATCCTTGGGTTAGCTGTGGTGACTATCCCCATGGACACCTTGGTCCCTGATTTATCCATGGCTAAAATTGTGTTTGTGGTTGCTGCCATTGTGGCTAATTTGTCTACCAGTATGGTTGGTTCCACTGGGGATTCATCCATTCTGGTTGAACCCAAAATGTAGGTGGTTGTTGAGGTGGAAAGGGAGGATTCCATTGATTTTCATTAGACCAAGAGTTTTGATTCTAGTTAGCTCTAGGACCATATTGTCCCTAATTAGAGTTATACCTAGCATTCTGAGATCTTTTCCCAACATAGTTAAGTTCTTCTTCCACCACTGGTGGTTTCTTCAGACGATTCTTAATCTCTGAGATAAGACTACAAGAACTTGTTGCATGATGTTTCTCACAAATCTCACATATTTCTACTTGATTCAATGGACACTCTCTTAAAAGGTGTTTCCCTCTACACTTTCAACAATAGATGGACAAAGGCTTAGTGGTATTTTTATCTCCTTGCATATTTAAATGAAGAAGTAGATTAGTTTTAAATTATCAATTTCTTCCATCATTTGAGATACATCAATGGTGAGAGAGTCATTTCTTCTAAAACCTCTAGATCCTACTCTAGTCCTAAAGTAGTTTCTACATATTTCAACAATAGCTGCCAAATTGAGCTTATTGATGTCTCCTTTTCCCATAAGATTAAAGAATCCCAGAGTTATCATTATTTCCCTTTAATAAATTTTTCTTACTAATTTCGTTAACTAGCCCATTTCCACATCTCTTGTGCACAAACTAGAATCTATCTGCATAATCCTCTAGACTCTCATGTTCCATATGCCTCATCGAAAACAATTCCTCTTTCCTATCCCTAACTCGGAAGTAATCTTGGTATTTATCCTAGAATTTTGTTTCCATTTCATGCCAAGTTGATATTGATCATGCACCTAAACCCATGACCCATCTTAAAGAATATTCCTTCAAGGTAGAAGGGAACAATTTCAGCTTCTGGTTATCAGCTATATAGTCATAAGTTTCGCACAAAACATTAAATTCAAATAGAAATTGATCAGGATCCTCAAAATTATTTCCCCTAAAGGTAGGTAGCACTGAAGGTGAAATATTCTTCATAGGAGTCTCATCTAATTCTCTATTTATATTAATGCGATAAGGAAAGGTCCTATTCAATGGGGGACCATTTCCTTCTTGGTCACCCATTACTTCCTCTTGAAAATATTCTTGATTATTTCTTCGATCTCCAATCTGATGTTGTAAAATCTATTGTTCTTGATCAAAATCAATGTTCTATGGAAGAAACCTTCCTAGATATTCTCTAGCTCATCTCATCTACAAACTACTATCTCCCTTATCAACACTAAGCCTTTATATTAATAGCCATATCTTTAATGTTTTCCTTGAAAACGATGCCAAAAATGATTGGCAAGGTCGTTGATGTCACAACTCGCATCATTTAATTCTTTATTTATCAAACCAGGTGTGTCTTAGAGAAATATACGATAAGGAGGAATCCAAAAATTGGGGGGTTTTGAACTATAAATAGTGACTTTGATTTTGGTTAGTCTCCCTTGGGAGCCTTCAGGAGCTCTCAGGAGCTCATTGGGAATAGAACGTAATAACTATTTCTAAGGTTGATTCTAACTTATTGGCTAACTAATGCTTATTTAAACCTATTCTAATCCTAATGATTCAGTTTAGATGTTACCTTACTCAACTACAACTGGTTCATTGGGAGATCTATGAAGTAAATCAATTCAACTCTAAGTCTAGAATGCAGAATTTAAAGTTGCTAAACAAAAATATAATTACGCTTGCAGGTAATGAACTGTAATCTAGGAAATAGTGAATCTATTTATGTTGCAAAGAATTAAAAATTTAAATCTAGAAAGAAATAAAAATAACTTCTAAGAACATATTCCAATTTAGCTTTAGTTCAGTCCTTACATCAATCATCGCTACCAATTTCAATAGAATTATTTGCATCTAAGAATGAATACTTACTGAAATCTATAGTAAGTAATGGAATTTTGATCTAACACCAATCTAAAGTAAAATGACTTAACTGATTTAAATGGTAGTAATATAATCTAAGTAAATAGGATTGTTGAACATTGATTAATATGAATCAAAGTTCTAACATCTAACCAATTATCACAAAACAAATTTAACTGAATCAAACAACAATGAAACAAGGTCACCTCCTTCGATCAAGTGGGTCCTGCTCTTCCTCTAGTGGGACCTTAAACACAGTGATTCAGATCAACTTTATATTTTCATTCCAATTGGCCAAACTTAGTGAGTAAAACAAAAGTAAAGAGTACCAACAATTACAATATTCAACAAAATATCGACTAAATCAAATTAAACATAAGGACGGATATTTATAATAATATCCCTTATTTTTGAATTCAAAACATTGGTGCTAGCTACCAAATTACAAAGTAAAAAGAAAAGTGAAAGTATAAATAAAAGTATCAAGATAATTTCACACTATTCTAGATGTAAGAGTAGTTTTGAAATTGGGAGAGAGAGCCAATATGGAATTATAACAATTTAGGATCTGTTTGGAGCCCTTAGGAGCATGATTAGCATTATGTTGTTAGATAGAGAGTCTAACATATCTAGCTCGATAGTTAGCATTGAAGTACCTACATGAAATCCCCAAAGATATATTGTTTGCATATGGCTTGTAAGTGTTGTCATTGATGGAAACCTAAGTCATGCATTTGATCTACAATATAGTTTTGGTTTACACTAGCAGAATAGGGTGAAGAATAGGGAATCCATTTATAGGCATAAAAGTTGATTTGAATACCTCATCAGATTATTATTTTGGGTTGTGGATCTCTGAGGAAGTTTTTTTGATGTTTGTATTGCCTTATTCATGAAGTATACTGATACACATTCACTAGTACATGATCTAGGACATCTGGTGAACTAATCTGTTGGTCATTTGTGTTAGAAGGCCGACCTAACAAATATAGTAATCATAGATGTATAAGGAGTAATTAATTAAATTTTTTCATGCTCTATTATGTTTTCTTAGGTCCTATCTCTGTCTTAACTGACTTTCAAGGGTGTGCATAAAGAATTAGTGGCGGATATGGTCAAAAATTGAAAAGAACCTAATGTTTATGAAGCTGACATTAAAATGATCAAATCCTTGATAACAAATATATATATGAGATTTGTCTTATCATTTTAGGTGTATCATGTTTGGATTAGTGTTAAATATAGTGAATATGTGGAATGCAAATATTGTGTGAAATTCAGTAGAGTAATTGTGCGAGTTTTTCTATGTGTGATGAGAAGAGTAGAAAAGAGAAAAGAAAAGCAAAGCAAAGTGCAGAGTTAGAAAAAGGATCTAGAATCTAATCTATGAGCTTCACCAAAACTATATTTTGGCATGAATAGATGGTACTATCTTAGTTCATCCTTCATATGGTTTTAATCTAAAATTTTGTAAGGTAGTGAGCCTTCCCTTTTGAGTAGTGGGCTCTAGGCAATGTGCCTGAATGCAAGTGCATTCTTTTTTAAAACTTTATTTTAGTACTCAAATTGTGGATTAACCTCCATCATGTTTTTTCCCCTAACAGGGTTTCCACACAAAAATCTATGTGTTATGGTGTAATGAATGTTACCTTTGAATGCTTGCATATTTCTTTTAATTTAGTGTCATAATGGTTTGAGTTTCAAATTAATAAAGTTAATATTTGTTGAACACTGATTCACCCCTTCCCTCTTTTTGTTCCCTTGAGTCCAATTTTTTTTATTAGAGCATCTAGTTCCTTGGAAGAAGTTTAGCAGCTTGAGGTGGATCTTGGAATGTGATGGATTTTGGTAGTCTTCAACAATAGCTTTTGTTGGAACTTTATGACCTTGATCAGTCTAAAGAAGAAGTCGAAGAATTGAAAGAAAATCTCAGGGATGCTAAGAAATTCATTCAATCATTAAAGGATAGGATTGTTAAATCTAGGGAGAAAAGGAAGGATCTTTTTTATCAGATCAAGAAACAAGAGATTGAAAACATGGATGATGCTCACCTGAATTAGACCTTGAAGGAAATAACTGAAGAATGTGAAAATATTTCCAAAGAAAATGCTACCCTAAAGCATGAGATGGAATCTATGGTGATGAAGGTGACTAAAGAGAGTGAAGAAAGGAAGAAGAATGAGGAGAATCTAGCTTAGTTCGTAAAAGAGAAATTAGATGAACACAGAATAATAAGTGAAGAATTCACTCAGTTGGAAAGAGAATTGCAACAATCCAAAAAAAATGAAGAAGAACTTGGTAAGAAGATTGTTATCCTCAAAAAATGAACTTACTACTGCAAATGAGCACAAAGAAAATTTTAAGATCAGTTCAGTGAAGCTTGATGAGATGACTCAATGACAGAAGAGTGGAAATGATAAGAGAGGTCTTTGATATGAAAAAGGAGAAAGTTCCAGACTCAGACAGAAGAATTTCAGACAAGAAAACTTGATGAACAAAGGTGGAAGGTATCAGGTAAGACAACCTAATGCTCAAAAATTTAATGGATACTATTTTCCTTGCAATAAATTCAGCCATATGGCTACTCAATATAGAAGTAATATGAAATCAAGAGATTCATCATTTTTTGGTCAATGTTTCAAATGAAAAAAGTTTGGTCATAAATCAATTGAATGCAAAAATTTGTCAAACTACTCTGTCAATAGAAAGAATGTTCAATGTTACACATGTGGAAGACTTAGGAATATTGCTAATAAATTTAGATCAAGAAGAAATAAATGGAATGATTGGTCTAGACAAGGAAGTATTGTGCTACAATTTCAATAAGTTTGGTCACATTGCAAGATTCTACATAAAAAAACATATGGATAGAATAGGTCTGCTATACATAGGTAAAAATATACAAGGAGATGACAAAGGGAAAGGAAAAGTGACTACAAATGAGATAAGAGATGATATGAAGAAGACATGGGTAAGGAAGAATGATTTTGATGTTGGAAATGGTTCTGCACCAGAACTTGCTTCCAGTAATACTTCCGATAATTGATTTAAGGCCATTGGCCTAGGGGGAGTTTTTCAAGAAAATCTTTCCTCCCCTATTTGTGGATGCTACCAAAATAAGAAGAATGGTGAAGAAGGTGTGTTTGTGATGGGAATTTTTTTTGGAGAACATTCACGAGGAAATTCAGAGAATTCATAGGTCTACAAGAGAATTTTCCTATTGCTAGCTAAGAAAATAGAGCACCCGAAAAAGTTAGGGAAAATGCATTTATTGCACATGTGTGAACTATATAAGTCAAGTTTAAACCGTCAATTGTCACTTTGCATCGAAGAAGAGAAGAAGGAGAGAACTCAGTAGAAGAATTTTGAAGCAAAGAAGCTGATTCACCATCAAAACTCAAAATCTATCAAGTATTTCAATTGTCTTTAGAATTTTAATATAATTTGGTGTGTGGTTGTTAAACCTAAGTGCAAAAGGAAAATGGAAAAATCATAAGGTCTATCATTTTGGATAAATAAAATAGTGGAAAGATTAGGTCCATGAGGAATCTATTATTACCCAATGAATTGAAACAATTGAGAGAAGCCAAACATAGAAATATGGATATTTGGAATGAGTTTTAGTACTTTGAGAATGCAAAATTTGTTAAATTCATCTTGAGAAGATTGCATGATGATACCCTAAATTTGGACAAACCCTACACCATCTCAAAGGAAGTGATTGAAAATTTGACTAGATTATGCAAAGTCAAAGATATACCAAGGAATAAATCCATCTAGAACAAGGAATTTGAAACCCTAACTGGGATAATTGGAGATCAGAGGGCATTGATAATTGCTACAATCAAGAATCCTATTATAAAATAAATTGCACATGGAATTCCATATAAATTCTTTTTCATAAACTGATAAGGAGCGACCTCGACTGGCGCTATCTATATTTCTCACCAAATGATAAATGAAGGTCAGGAATTTGAACTGTGTGGATTGTTAAAGGATTAGCTAATGGAGAATGTACAACTGAAAAAATAAATAGGCTACCCTTTCATGTTAAGTACTTTGATTATATGCTTAATGATGTATTTCATGAATTGTTTGCCAAAAATTGACAATGTGGCGTGGAATGCAAACGAACTAGTTTGCAGACAAATATACTCATATTCTAGGAGCTTGGCTGATTGTGATCTAGAATTTGAAAATTTATTTAAGAATGTACTTGGAAAGTGTGGTTCAATCAATATTTTTCTTCCAATAATAAAAATTAAAGTTGGTTCCTCTTCCGGTGGAATGGATAAAAAGCAAAAAAGAGAAAAAGAAGTTGTTGAATACAATCCTCTAAAATGCAATGTTCCTAGAATTGAGGGAAATGATAAAGAAAAGGAGATTTTGGATATTCTAGATGAAGAATCTGATGAAAAAACTGAGGACCCACAAAAAATGAATCAGAACCAGAAAAAGCTAGTGAGGAAGAAGATGATCTGACAAAGGAAAAACTACAACTTATTTAGGAAGAAGGTGGAATGCAGAAGATCACTAAGTTATGGTTTTTTAGACCATCATATGATCAAGATATGATTCTAAGTATATTAAATTCTCATTTTGATCATTACAAGATCAAATTGGAAAGTTTGTATAACATTCTACCTATGGAAATGATTAAATGTAGTAAAGAAACAATGAACTATGAAGATAAAGAAAAAGAAGAAGGTGAAGTTATCTCTCATTTCAAGGAGCATTTTAGAGTATCACTTACCAAAATGAAGAAGAAAATGAATGATTTGAGGTAATGCATCAATGCAGCTAACAACATCTATAGCTATTGCATCCATTGGCCTCATGTTTTTAGTAATTACAAAGAAAAATTGGAACAGATTGAAACAAAGTTGAAAGGCATTGGAAAAAGCTTTGACATGTTGCAAGATCAGGATGGCACCATTAGGAAAATAATTTGAGTGCTACAGTTTGAACACACCGAAATTCAATTCACCAAGAACACACTTGTGGATAGCTTTTGGAAGGTGAAGGATCTAACTGAATGCAAATTGGAGTAGATGGTGGAGATATTAAGGAAAGGTGAGAAACTGGAAGAAACAATTTCAATTCCAAAATATTTAACTAAAATTATCAAAAAAACATCAAAGAATAATAGTTTGATCATTATCATTGGGATCACAATAGAGTCTTGGAAAAAATTCCTTTCAGAAGTGAAGAAAAATCATAAGATAATTTTCTAGAGTAGCAGTCAATTGTTTTCAAATTTTTAAAGTTTTGGTCTAAGGGAGAGAATTGTCAGTATATATATTCTTAAGTTTCGGATATTTTGAACACATGTTTTTTCTTTTTGGTATATATTTTCTATTCCTTTTAATTGATGTCAAAGGGGGAGAGAATGTAGTGAAAAATTCCTTATAAATCTTAGGGGGAGAGAGTACAGTAAATTTTGTCATCATACTTATAGTGACTCTGACACTTAGTTATTTTTCACTAAGTGTTGCCATCAATGCCACAGGAGGAGATTGTTGGAATATGGCTTGTAAGTGTTCTCATTGATGGCAACCTAAGTCATGCATTTGATCTACAATATAGTTTTGGTTTACACCAGAAATATAGGGTGAAGAATACGGCATCCATTTATAGGCATAGAAGTTGATCTGAATACCTCACCGGATTATTATTTTGGGTTGTGGATCTTTGAGGAAGGTTTTTTGATGTCTTTATTTCCTTATTCATGATGTATACCAATACACATTCACTAGTATGTGATCTAGGAGATCATGTGCCCTAATCTATTAGTCATCTATGCTAGAAGGTTGACCTGATGAATATAGTAATCGTGGATGAATAAGGAGTAATTAATTAAATGTTTTTGTGCTCTATTATGTGTGTTGGGATCTTCTCTTTGTCTTACCAACTTTGGAGGGTGCGCATAAATAATTATGAGATCAGTTTTATCATTTTGGGTGTATTATGTGTGGAGTAGTTTGAAAAGATAGTGAATATGTGGAATGTGAATATGATGTGAAATTCAACAGAGTAATTGGTCAAATTTGTCTATGTGTGATGTGAAGAGAAAAATAGAGCATAGTAGAGAAGAGAGAAATGCAGAGTCGGGAAAAGGATCCAAAATCTAATCTATGAGCTTCACCAGAATTGTAACCTAGCATGAATAGACACTACTATCTCATTTCACCTTCAGATGTGTTTAATCTAAACTTTTGTAAGGCAGTGAGGCTTCTCTTTTGAGCAATGAACTCTAGGCAGTGTGTCTAAATGCAAGTGCATTTTTTTTGTTAAAATTTATTTGAGTACTCAAATTTTGGACTAACCTCCACTATGGTTTTCCCCTAGCAGGGTTTCCATGCAAAAATCTGTGTGTTATGGTGTTATGAATGTTTCCTTTGAATTCTTGCATCTTTATTTTAATGTAATGTCAAAATGGTTTGAGTTTCAGATTAATAAAGTTAAGATTTTTTAAACACTGACCCCCTCAAGTGTTCCCTTGAGTGCAACATATATTGCATTCATGACAACAGATGTTTCAATTTTCATAGTTAGCTCTTTATCAAAACCACTAAAAGAAGCACATTTAATGTAAAATACCATATCTAATACATCCTTCAATTAGTCAAGTATAATATAAAACAAGAAAATGTTAAACATATAATCTACCACCATATTAGTTAATTAATAATATAATGAAGTGTTTTAAGTTTATAAAAAATATTAATAAAAATAATATTCTTGAGCACTCATCAACCACCTTGATAATAACATCTTTGAGGTTCTTATAATTCCTATAAGAATCCTTGATTTTCTTCAAAATTTATGATATTACATGCCCCAAAATATTGGACACAACATGCATCATCTCCATATGTGATATTTCTTGTGCATTCTTTACATGTTGGTCAAACTCCTTAATCCTCTCTTTAAGCTCTTCATTTTCTTTAATGAAATCCTTTGTAGTTGGTTTTGTGGAGGATCTTGTTGCTTGTGTTTTAATAGGAACATGTGTTGTTAAGGTTTCTTTCATCTTCATTTTTTTATACTCAGCAATGAGTGCTATATGATCTTTTAATAGATTTTCATACTCATTATGTAGTTTCTTGGAAGTAGCTTCACTAAAATTAGCAATATCAATTACTAAGGAAGTAGCCTCAAGGGCATCAATGTCTAATACTATTTTTATCACTATACCTCCATGATAGGATTTCATTATGTCCTATAACTCTATTTTGAAATGTATCAAATATATTGATTGGGTAGTGTCATAGGTTATATGCAATAGGAAACATCCTAACTATCTTAGATTTTATGAATTTTTAGAACAGTTGTAAACAAAAATTAAAGTAAAAGGCCATTAAACTAGAAAGCATATAGTTTTCTAAGCTAGAAAGAAGGATGTTATTAAGATAGAAAGCATGAAATGATTAAACTACAAAGAAATTATAGAAAGCATGAAGTTATTAAGCTAGAAAGAAATAAATTATTAAACTAGAAAACATGAAAACATGAAATGGTTAAGCTAGAAAGCATTGAAATGATTAAGCTAGAAATAAATGATTGCAATAAAATTGTAAGGTTTAAATGACAACAACTATCAACTAACATCTAACTATCCATATAAAATGAAATTAACAAACTACAACTAATAACTAGAGTGAGAGCTTTGTAATATTAGATAAACATGACTAAAGATTATAAACTCAAACTATAACTTGCAGGAATGACTTAACAGAGATCAACACATACAAACTACACTCATTCACATTTATCATGAACAAAATAGAAATAACATAATTCAAAATGAAAATACTTATCTATCCTATGAAATTACCCTCGAGTGGCCAACTCTCAAGTAAGTCTATGCTTTAACTCATATCACATTAACTTTTGTATTCTTCAAAATTAATCCATCCAAGATAATTCCATTGCATAGAACTAGTAACTCAGAATAAGATTGGCAAAGCTTATTTTATTCATATCAAAAGAAAGTGTAACTCAAAGACATGGTTCAAAAGTACATTATGACAGCATAATGATATCCAATATCATTGTTTCTAGTGATTACATATTTATATAAAACTACTAAGAAAATCCTAGATCTCAAATGGTGAAGATCACCATTGAAAAGTTTTCAACAAAATTCAAATATCTTAACAGACTTAGGTCCATAACATAAAGCATTGAAAAGAATCAAAGTGAGACATAAATTCTTTAAACAGAAAGTAAACTAAAATAATTAAAAGACTCGATCCACTATGCACTTCCTAAAATTACAGTGTCTAGAATTTCGATGCTTGTCTTCAACTACTTTGAATTCTTCTTTAAAATCCACTCAGCTATGCATAATGACTGGCAGTGCATGATGAATTTTATAATGCTAAAAACTATACCATTATTTTAGTGCTAGTTAGCTTATTTTAATTGATTTTAGGAAATAAAGAGTATACATCATTTTACAAAAAGAAATCAATTATTAATCCTAAAGATAAACAATTGGGAAGGTAAAAATGATTGGGAGAAATAAGGAAGGGTATTTGGCTTATTATTTTCATGAGGTTATTTATACCTCATCACTTCTCCCTCTTCGAAGCTTGAGGAGGTCCTCTTGCTCTTTGATGTGTCCTCTGCCTTTCCCTTTCTATTTCCCTTTTTTTTTTTAACTCCTCATATTTGGCACTAAGTTCATATGGATCTTTTTCTTCTTTGTCCCACTTATCAGCATTTCTAAGAAAACCCTCATTGAATCTGACCCTTGATTTCCATGGTTGTACATTCTCAGGGTTCTAATCTATAGTAATATGCACTATAGGGGGTGGTGAAAGAAGGAATGGGGGTCTATATATCATTCCCATCCAGTTAAATTTAAGTTGGTGTAGAATATCTACCAAGGCCTCTACTTTTTTGTAGGACCACTTAATGTTAGTAGGTGAAATTACCTCTCTCATTTTGAGGTGCATAGGAAGAGGATTATATCTCTCTTCATAACAATTCCATGCTATTCCTATCGATTCTCAGCCCTATATTCTGAAATTCTCAAAATAAATCTGAATGTTATAATTATATTTACTCCTCACAGTTTCATTGACCTTACTTCTTTGTAAGTGAGCTTTAAAAGTAGAAGGTTTCCTAGTAGGATACCACATTTAAAGTCCAACAGTCTTCTCTCCCTATGAATACTCTATTTTTCTCTCTTGCCATTGAATCTATTTTTGCATTGTGTACATAAATGACCTGAGCTGAAATTCACCTACAAAGAGATTAATAAAGAAATTTGTATGGATTTCTAGGAATAAATTGTGAACAAATAATTCACATAAAAATATTTGTTGAGCAAGAGTTAATTATGTAAATATTTTTACAAAATATTTATCATCTAGATCATGTGGAAGATTGAGACAGATCCTTAATAGTTTTCACCTTGGGATCTGTTCATTCAAAAAAATGAAATATAGTTTGGATGGCCTTCTGCATGCTAATAATAGTTCACCAAATTGACAAGCATTTCTTTTAGATTGATAAATCCTATCATATGACTCTTTTAACCATACTATCTCCTTCTTTAGCCTAGCATTTTCTATACCTACCTATTGCAAAATAATACACCTCTCCATGGATCCATGTCACCAACAATGGAGGTATATAAATCTTGAACCATTCCATTTGCGTTGGTTCAGTTTGTATCTCTTTAGAATGCATTATTTGTTTTGCATTAATCTCTTACAAGGCTTGCTACAACTCAACAATTTTATTTAAGGAAACATTAAGCTCAAATTCTTGTTTGTCCTTTTCTTTTTCAAAAGTAGTAAATAGTTGCATAAAATTATCAGTCAAACTTTTGATTTGTCTATCCTCTTTAGAAAAACTTGTTATATACCTTTTACTTTCTTCATTTCATTGTTGCACCTGAAATTGCAATTGTTCAATAGTCTTATCTTTTTGTTCCATTTGAATTTTAAAATTTGCAATTTCCTAGTCTCTCTTCTTTAAAACTGCAGTGTACTTCTATCTCTTCCTCTTGTTGACTGATTTTTTCTTTATTTCCCTGCAACTAAAATTTCAATTGAGAATTTTTTTCTTTTAGTTCCTCTAAGTCTATTTATTTTTTATCAAATTTTCCAACCTCTGTATCATTAGAAAAAAGGAAAATTGGAAATTTATACATCATCACTAATGAAATTTTCCTCATTATGCAATTCAAATGAACCTTTCTTGGGAGCATTGGCAACTAAGGGAAACAAACAAACCACAGTTTCATCCTCAACACCCAAATGATGTGGTGATTGTTCCCCTACTTTTTTCCCTTACTATAATGCCACATCCTCTCTCTCAGCCTCAGGGAATTTACTTGTTTATTTTTCACTTCCTTTTTCTATTTCCTCACAAGGTTGAAACTTTGGTCTTTAGTATTATGTGGTTGTCAGCCATGTCTTTTCTTTTTAGGGGCATTCAATTGATCACTAGCTATGACACCACTCATTTCAGTAGATAATTGTTTACTTCTCCTTAGAGGAGATGTTTGCAATGTTACCTTAGATCTCTTCCTCTTCTTGTCAGAGGGAGGTTCCTCATCTCTTGAGTTTATTGTTTCTACATTTTCTTGACTTTCAAGGGTTTTTGAAACATTGGGTATAAATTATGGCACTTCAATTTCAAGAGTTATTATGTTATGTAGGGTTTTAGAATCATCTATAGCCTCAAGGGACACTCTTCCAAATGTTGGGTCACCTACCTAGATCATTCACCTTCTTCAAGGTGCTTATAGGTTCTGGATTTTCAAAATTTTGAAGGAATTTTTTCCACCATCTTTTTGGTTTCTTTTCGAAATGATGTTTGCAAATTAAGTGGATGAGGCCATGGTATTTAGAGGCCTTGAACCAATTTTGAATGTCTCAATCATGCTAATAACAAAATCACAAGGAAATGTAGGAAAATTAACCCTTAGTGTAGGGTTTCCAATGCCATGGTGCAAATGGGTGAGTAGACAAAAAGGTGGACCTACAATTATTGCACATTGTCCCTCATAAGTGAAATACTTAATAATCCAAGCCACTGCTATTTTACATGGCTCTGGGATGGACAGTCTTTGGAATCCTTTATTTGTCCCTCTAGTACAAGTAGAGTTAACATAGGTTGAGGCTCCCCTTCCCTACTAAAGAGCTCTATCATTTTCTGGTAGGTAATATTGGTTGTTTCTGAAAAATTAATATTCTCATTTTTCAAACCAAAAAGATAAGAAATAATGTTAGGAATCACCTTGAATCGCTTGCCTCGTACTATAGATTGACCATCCGAGAAATTTTCTTCAAATTATTTCACTGATTTCTCAGTGTGGTCCTCAAACTTCTTTATGAACTCCAACTACCCAACTCTCTAGAATACTACTTAGTGCGAATAAATTTTATGCTAAAGCTAGATCAAATTTTTATTTAGCTCCTCCCATACTGTGTTTTTCTTATGACTCTACTTAGTTTCTTACTGAAATGCTATGATTCTCAAAGAACATTGTTTAATCAAAGTTGAATTACAAAGTAAAGAAAATGCAAATTTTCAATCACTTGTACTTGATATAGCTGATGTGCCATGAATTAATTGTTGCATTTAAGCTTAATTGCACTTCTATTATTACTTTGCATGGGAAAAAGTGCAAAAATTTCCATACCTCAAGAAAACGTACAATTTGCACATTTTACTAAATTTGGAAAGTTAATGGTTCATGCCAATTTATTTATCTGTATTCAAAATAATTACCTACTTAAAGTAAAATATGTGTGTACCTTACGTCCCATCATCAAATTGAAAATCACTTACCTTTGCTGACGTGACGATATAATTGTAAGAGTTGGTGAGGGTGGCGATGAATTTATTATGACATAAAACTAGCCATAATAATTTTAATTTATTATGATAGGAAATGGAAATGTAGGGCATGGATTGTGAGGGCGATGAAAATTTTTCATAATGGGAATATGTATAAAGGAAAAGTCAAAGCATTTGGAAATAATAATATTTTACAAAAATTTGGGGCATCATTGGAAGATGCGGCCAGAGTGAAGATTTTTTTTTTTTGAAGCATGTTGAGAGATGCACACAGAATGAAAAAGTGAAGTGGAAAAATTTTGGGGCATCATTGAAAGATGCAGCTAGAGTAGCAAAAATAAAATCCAAAGAATCACTGAAAGATGCAGCCAGAGCAGTAACAAAAAATTTTGGAGCATCACTGGAAGATGCCGTAGGATGAAGAAAGAAATTTTTTTGGAGCATCATCAAAAGATGCTGTCAAAAGGAAGAAACAAATGTTTTTTGGAGCATCACTAAAAGATGCAGCCAGAATGCAACAAGAAATTTTCTAGAGCATTGTCAAAAGATACCACCGAAAGGAGGAAGCAAAATTGAAGGACTTTGGACTTAGATTCTCTAGAGAACTATTTAAAGATGTGCCAATCTATAGGAATGGGACAATGAATGGCACCAGTTGGTTGTGCAGGTTCTATAGAATCACAACAACTGAGTCAACAAGTTGTGGAGCATCATAGTGAGATGTGCCGAAATTTGTGTTTAGTAAAATCCTACAAAAAATTCTTTAGCCAAGTACAAAAATTTCTTTAGCCAATTCCAAAAGATGAAGAATTCAAAAGAGATACTCTGAAGTAAAGTAAATACATAAACATGTGCAAAATAATTTTTATTTTATTTTTTTGTTTTGTTTGGTTTTTTTTTTTTTTTTAAAGACTCATAACAAAATAATAAAACTACAGTGGCTCTGCCATAGCAGAGTCAATGCATTGGATTTCTCCTTGCATTTCTACCACTTTTGTAAATCTTCCTTGTTAACTGGTTTACGGTAGATGCATAATCCATGTCCATTGACCAAGAGGGTACGAGTGTCACCATCAATGGGCTTGAGTTGCACTACTCTATTTGGAAAAACTTCAAAAATTTCATATGGCCCTAGCCAATGAGTCCTCAGTTTCCATTGATGATCTTTATATCAAGAGTCGAATAGTAAAGCCCAATTCCCATTATGGAATTATCTTTCCTTTATATGTTTATCATGCCAAGTTTTCCATTGTTGTTGCACAAGTTATATTTGGTGGAAAACATCTAAATGGAGTTTATCTAATTCACTCAATCGTAAGACTCATTCAATCTAGGATTGTTTGAGATCTAGGCCTTACTCCATTGTTGTCCTCAAGGTTTACAATTCAATTTCAATAGATAAAAGGGGTTTATTCCTATATACATCTAAAAATGGTCACAGTTAATCAAACTTGTTAATTAATTAAATATGAATTATTTAATTGATATTCTAAATTCATCTACATATAAATAAATTTAATTATTTATTTATATTGTTCATTTTTCCAATTCTTCTAGCTTAATCAAATAAATAAGTTTATTTGATTATTATTATCTTCCTCTTAATTAAATTAAATACATTTCATAATTTATTTATATTAATTATCATTTTATTCTAAGTTTGAATGTTTAAATTCAAATAATAGAATATTCTTCTAACTCATTCTTCCCTTCATTTTAAATTAAATATCATAAATATTTAATTTAACACTTTTTCCCTCACTTCTCACATAATTAAATATTGTAAATATTTAATTACACACCTTTTTCATTCCTCACATAATTAAATATTAATTATTTAATTATGGAAGCTTCTAAATTCATGTCACATGTAATTAAATAAATTTATTTATTTAATTAGGATTTTATCCTCAACTTTCAACCAACTTTCATAAATGAAAAGACAAATGACATGTTTGTCTCCATTTTTGAATGAGGATGGTTTTGTGGGTTGAAAACATTCTCCATCTTTCTCTCAACCTTCCACCTTTCTCTCAACTTCAAGAATCTCTCACCGTTCATCTTGACAGGTTTGAATTTGACCATTGATCTTTGCCAACTAGAGTCTTTCCTTCAAAAATCTATAAATACAACCCTTTGGAGAGTAGATTTCATCCTAGATTTTGTGAATTTAGCGTGATTACTATAGTTGCATTTGAATCAACATTTTTAGCATAGCATTTCAATTTCATATCATAGCTTAAATCATTTAGCAAATAAACACACATGTTGCATAATATCATTCTCCTAAGTTGTCATTCCAACAATTTTCTCCTTACACCAACTGAGAGCTTGTAACTTGCATCGAATCCTTGGAGATAGACGACAATGGAATACTTTTGAAGGAGTTGATGTTTATAGTTTGTTTACTGTTAATTAGTTTCCTTTGATTTAATGTTTCATTGGTGTGTTGGTTTATCATATTAATTAGTCCACATATTCTCACACACATTTTTGGTTCCCACCATGGGGCCTTGCCCCATTTTAAATCTTTTTATTGCATATTTTCTGATAGGTGACAAACTAGAGCTGCGGTTTAGCACATACGAGCCTCATTTTAGCACATACATTCTACGTTTTAGCACATACAGGGACTATTTTAGTGCATCGATGACCTATTTTAGCACATTTTCTCACTATTTTAGCACATCCCTGTTTGTTCATTTAATGCATTTGTTAACTATTTTAGCGCATTTACTAGTTCTTTTAGCACATACATGGGGTGTAAAAATAAATCCTGATTCCAATGCCATCCACGAAAAAAGATTTTTCTTTTCTGCATTAAGTAAAAATGAAGCAATCCTAGGATAGACACTTAAATATGGAATTAATCAATCCTATGATAGTCACCAAACGTTATTTTATCCTAGTTAAAATGATTTTAATGCTTATTGTGGAGTAAAATCTTCAATTAGTGTAGAAAATTGTCATTTGGATTTAAAAATGAACCACTTATTTGTTCTGATTGTTGGGTAATAGGTTTATGCTCTCCCCTTTACTGGGTGACCAAAACACTAGACTTACCTTTTTTATTTCATGCATTTCATGTTTTATTAAATCTTTTAGAAGGCCTGTCGTAGTGGGAAAACTTACTCACCGTATAGGAATGACCTAAGTGAGAACAACCAAAGCCACATTTTTTGACCCACTCTAATCAAAAGTGAATTTTGGGGAAACCCATATTCAACGGAAGTGAGCAAGATAACCATCCCCAAAATATTTGTTCTAAAGATTGGGAAGTCTCCTGAGGGAGTTTATCTATTTCCACGCCAAACAAATACCTTTACTACAAACCATAGTGTTGAAAGCCAACCGTGTCAATATCCAAACATCATATTAATCATAGTGCAAGGGGAGGGAAGAATCTGCCCCTAAGACACACCATATAATTTCCATGGATTGTTTTCTCAAGGGATCAAGAAATCTAACCTTGAGTATGCACCTGGAAAAGACAAAAACATGGGTGCCCTTTAGGGGGTGACACGGTTGTGTGAGCCGACACAATTTTAAGATGTGGGCTATGGTTGCTATGATGACCTTTTTGACAAATAAGAGTGAGTCTGTCTTAAGTTCTTATTTTGTTCAATACCTATAAAAACCTCAAGAACATACACTCTTTGTTTAGATTTTAAGATTTGCAAACAACTTATTTCCACTATATGTCATGTTTTTCCAAATTTAAATAAGATAAAGATCATCCAAAAACATCAAACTGTCAAAACATGTCTATCTCAGTGCAGTAATTGGATAGTTTAGTGCTCTGTTTCGGCACATTCATGCTTTGTTTTTACACATTTGTGCTCTGTTTTAGTGCATTTGTGCTATGTTTCAGTGCATTCATGCTCTATTTTATCTCATTTGTGCTCTGTTTCAAGGCATTCATGCTCCGTTTTAGTGCATCTATGTTGTGTTTTAGTGCATACCTACAATAGTCCAACACATAGATTGGATAGTTTAGCGCATCTGCTAAAAAATTTAGCGCATTTGTATTCTAAACCTGGGTAATTTTCTGACACCCAAAAAATATGCCATTTAGTCTAGTCTTTTTCTATGCTTAGGGTCTAGAAGTCTACAAATTTTTCCAAGAAGTCCCTAGAGAAGAAGATTAAGAAGACAAAGAAGTCTCTCAGTTATAAGAATTTATTGAAAATGAGAAATTTTTTATACCAAAGTTGAAAAGTTTTGCTTGAACATAAAACTTTTATTCATTGATATAATGACTTTGTTAGAGGTTTCACTGATGATTTTGCCTTAGAACCGTTATATTCATGAGCTTTCTTTTAAAGAAGAGATTTTTCTTAAAGGCATAATCATAGTCAGCCTATTCGGTCATGTTTCATTCCCCAACCAACAATTTTGTATTCTACTTGTCCCAATCAATTTTTGCAATAGAGAGGTTAATAACATTAGGCATTTATCAAAAATTGTTATTTTTATAAAACTACGATCAAACCTCACAAAGTGCAACATCATCTTTTTTTTACTTTTTAGTTTAATTCCCACAAACAAGATTGTCATCCTTTCAATCAAGGAATCATGAGCTAAAGATTAGAAATTTCATAAGTCACATCAATAGAATCTTCATTCTATTCCAACTTAGATATCCAACAAAATTACACTATTTCATTTTTTGATCAAAGTTAGTGAAAATTGGGCAAAATCTTATTCCTATTGTCACAAGATCTCGAAAGCATAGAGAAGGAGATGAGAGGGAAAGTACAATAAGAAACATGGGTGATAAAAGTAATAGTGGTGATAAAGAAGAAAATCCTTTTCATAGACTTCACACTCGGAATAATCCTAATAATGATGAGATAATAGAAGAAATGCTTCAAGAAGCAGAACAAGATCCTCAATTCCATACTCTCATGGATAAGGTTTTGGAATGAAAAAAAGAAAGATATTTCCTTTCATTGGCTAATCAAGGAGCTAAGTTACCTACTGATTTTGACATGGAAGGGATTAGAGAGGATCCTGAGGCCCCCCTTAATTATTTTAGTGCTCTTACTCAATAGATAAGAGCATTACAAGGGAAAATAAAGGAAATACAAGGAGGTATAACGAAGAAATATGTTTTGGAGGATATCTGCCCATATCCATTTGACAAGAGTCTTATCATGATTCCTTTTCCAAAACATTGCCAAATCCCAAAGTTTGATAGGTATAGTGGGAAAATAGATCCCATCGATTATGTGAGGGATTTCTAAAATATGAGCTTAGAATTCACTCATGAAGATACCTACCTAATGCGATTGTTTCATGAAGTCTGGGTGGAAAATCCATGGAGTGGCTTTCCAAGATGACTCCCCCAATCAGAACATTTGAGGAGTTAATAAATAAGTTCATATCAGAGTACTCCTATAATATACAACACTAGATAACCATGCTTGATTTATGTAGTGTAAAACAAATTATTGGGGAATCCTTCACCACATTATTACAAATGTGGAGAAGGTTGTTTGCAAGATATTCCCATACTGTTCCTGAAAAGGAAAAGATGGAGATCTTTATCGATAGTGTGAATCAAGAGATGGGTTATAGGCTAAATCTCCATTGTCCTCAATCGTTTAAAAAATTGATTGAAAATGCAATTACCATTGAAGGTGCATTGATTAAGAGTGGATTTTTAAAGCTTGATAAAGAAATTCCAAATTCATAGAAAAACAACAACAACAATAACAACAATAATGACAAGTCATGATTTTGGACTTGAAAAAAAAATGTTGTGAATGATGGGGTGGTAGATGCTAACAATGTGAATGTGAAGACTACCATTCTTAATGTATCACACACCAAAAATTCTCGAAATTCTAGTAACCAAGGAAACATGACCAACAATCATGGTAATAATCTTGGCAATAATCAAAATTCAAATGCACCCAGATCTCAATTTTTTTCAAATCAATAGAGTTTTACTCCCCTGGGCCAGTCTTTGGAATCAATTCTTAAAGAACCGTTAAATCAAAATTTTATCACATTGCAACCACACAAAGATTATGAGCCTTGAGATAAAACACCATCATGGAATGAGTCACACTTTTAAGATTATCATAGATGCAAAGGTCACAAGACAATTAATTGCCAAGGGTTAAACAATCTCATTCAACATTTGATTGATAACTGTACCATAACAATTGAGGGACATAATACCAATGATGATCATCAGGCATTCAAGGATCCTCTCCCTAATTATCAAAAAGTGGAATCTTTGGGTGACAAAGGCAAGAATGTGAATCATGTCTATGACACCATCATCAATCATGTTTACACCAACGATCAACAAATCAATACTATCAAGATCAAAGGAAAGCAAGAATATCGAGAGGTTAATGCTACAACAAGGGGATAGTCCAAGATCATTGTAAAAGGAATTTCATATAAGTTGGAAATTCCCCCTCCAAGTCAGTAAAATTTGGTCGATCAATAACAAAAAACATCGGCCCAAATTTCTATCTTGGAGCTGCTCAAAATATCAGTAGCCCATAAGGATATTCTAGAAAATCCACTCGTTGACACAATTCTGTCTCCTGATCTAGATATCAATGAATTTCAAGCCATGGTGGGACACTTGTCCTCACCCACATGTCTCTCTTTTAATGAAAAGGATGACTCCTCCATGACCCATCCCCATAATTCATTGCTTTATCTAGAGTTCATGGTTCATAAAGCTCAAATTAGACGTGTTTTAATAGATGGGGGAACTAGATTAAATATTTGTACTTTAAAATTGGTCCTTGCTTTGGGATATTTAGAGGAATCCATAGATCCACAAAGGAAAATTAAAATTAAATCATATGATGATGAGGAAAGAGCTTCCAAAGGCCTCATCATGCTACCAATCAGAGTGGGACTTTTTGTGAAGAATACCTTTTTCCAGGTTCTAGATCAGGATTTATCCTATAACATACTCTTGGGTTGTCCATGGATTCATGACATGTCAGAATTTTCTTCTACTTATAATCAATGTTTAAAGTTTGCATATGAAGAACAAGAAGTAACAATACCAGTAGACCATATTAGTACTCAGACTTGTTCTAACCTTAGAGAAACTTAGGATACATTTGTCCCGCATAATAGAGAGGCTTTGGAAATTTCTACTTCTAAACATAGTAAACAATTAGGGGAAATGATAAATATTTTTGGTACCAAGCTAAAATTAAAAGATAATAGGGTGGGAGAATATTCTTTATGTCTCTCTAATCTACCTGTCCCCAAGATCTCATGGTCAACCATCAACATCCATACAATAGGCTACAACAACTTTAGCATCAGGCACACAAGCTTTGGTTCCCATCACCAATTTTGATGGAATATTTATCAAGGCGGATACTCAAGAAAATTAAATAAAAGATAGGGCTATCCTTGATTGGCTCTATAAAGAGGAAGATGAATTGGTCCAACATTTTAAGTTACCCACTGAGAAATATGGAAAGGGTTATACAATAATGCAATAGATGGGTTATGAAGGAAATGGCCCTATAGGAAAGAGAAAATAAGGTATTTTCGAACCTATCTGACTAAAAAAAATACACCCTAGAGATGAAACTCAGTTAGGATATGGTGAGGATGGAAAGGAAGAAATAATACAAAGAGAATCTAATGAGGAGTTAGCTGAAATAGTTCTTAGAATACAAGAAAATAATTATGATGTTGACTCTAATGAATATCCCAAATTTTCTCGATGATGAAACCATTGTAAACTTCCTTTGTTCATCCAACTTAGAAATAGGTTCCACCAACAAATAACAAGATCAAAGTTTCAGATAGGAAAGTGCCAAGTTTCTCAGCTATAAAATTAACAATATAAAAGAAAGATCTAATGGTGAAAACCTAACAAAGTTAGTATTAGCTCATGAAAAGAGAAATATAAAGAATGTATCCGACAGTGAAAACCTTTCAAAGGAGCTAGAGGATGGGAAACTTGACACTCTTCCTAAGAAATATCAAGAAAGGTCTTTTATTCCAATAGACCCAATGGAGGCACTCAATATAGATACTACAAAACATCCCAAAGTCTTACAACTTGATGCATGCTTGACAAAAGAGGAAATCCCAAGATTCATAGAATTTCTCAAGAATAACCAAATAATTTTTGCATGGTCATACATAGATATGCCTGGATTAGATCCAGATCTCATCATGCATCATTTATCCATCAGGCAAGGGGAAAAACCTGTGAAGCAAAAACTAAGAAAAATGCACCCACATGTTGCATTACTGGTCAAGGAGGAGTTAAAGAAACTATTAGATGTAGGATTCATTCGGTATATAGACTATGTGGAATGAATATACAATATTGTACCTGTATCAAAGCCAGATGGATGGATCAAAATTTGTATAGATTTTAGGGATTTAAACAAAGCATGCCCAAAACATGATTTCCCTTTGCCAAACATAGATATGATTGTAGATTTGATTGCTGGACATGCTATGTATTCATTAATGGATGGATTTTCTAGATATAACCAAATAAATATTGCACTTGAAGATCATGATAAAACAATGCTCACATGCCCTTGGGGTACATATTGTTGGAACGTAATGCCGTTTGGAATGAAGAATGCAGGAGCTACATATCAATAGAAAATGACTATGATTTTTCATGATATGATGCACACATCCATGGAGGATTATGTAGATGATCTCTTAGCCAAATCAAACACAAGGGAAGGACATTTGGCTACCTTATCTAAAAAAATTGTTAGAATGGGAAAATTTAAAGTTAGGCTTAATCCCAAGAAATGTGTCTTTGGGATGAAATCCGGAAAGCTGCTAGGTTATATTGTGTCAGAAAAGTGAATTGAAGTGGATACAAGAAAGGTACAAGAAATACTCAATATTCCACCACTAAGGAACATTAGTAAAATATGCTCATTATAGGGATGTTTACAATCCATTAGGAGATTCATTGCACAACTGGCAGATAAGAGTTTTCCATTCACTCATCTCTTACATAAGAATGTTCCATTTAAATGGGAAGATAGGTGTGAAGTAGCATTTGATCAAATAAAGCATTATCTAATGAGTCCACCAGTCTTCATTCAACCAGTGCAAGGTGAACCACTCAGATTGTATATTTCTACCACAGAAGTGTCATTGGGAGCATTATTGGCACATGAAGATAAAACAAGAAAGGAGCGAGCAATATATTACATCAGTAGAACATTGACAAGCCATGAGCTCAATTACACTTTCATTGAAAAATATTGTTTGGTAATAGTGTTTACTTCTCAAAAGTTATGACATTATATGCTAGCTCATACAATAAAACTTGTGGCTAAGATTGACCCTTTAAAATATCTTCTAAGTAAGGATCTAATAACTGGTAGAATGGCTAAATGGGTCATGATCCTAAGTGAGTTTGACATTCATTATGTGGATCGAAAGGCTATCAAATGGCAGGTCATAGAAAATAAATTGGAAGAGGCACCAATACAAGCAAAACATCCAATACACATTGATTTTCTTGACATTGATGTTTTCATAGCCACTATATAGTCATGGGCACTTTATTTTGATGGCTCCTACACTCAACATGGCTCAGGGGCACATATTATTTTAATCACACCTCAAGGACATACAATTCCAAAATCTTATCAGATAATGTTTCCTTGTACAAATAGCATAGCTGAGTATGAAGCATTGTTGATTAGAATGGAGAATCACAAAACTGCAAGTTTTTGGTGATTCACAACTTGTCATAAATCAGATAAATGATGAATATCAAAGTAAAGATGACAAGTTAATGCCTTACAGAAACATGGTGGATGATTTCAAGAAATAATTTTTTGATATCAAGTTCATACAAATTCCACATACTGATAATAAAGCTATAGATGCCATGGCTACAATTGGATCACCACTCCAGTTATTAGAGAAGCAAGCACAGTATAATTTTCTAGTGGAACAATTATTTTCTCCCGCCTATGATAATCAAAAAACCCAAATCATTTGTCACCTAACTGGTTCTGATTCTCCCTTGTATGGCCAAATCTATTCTTATCTAAAGGATACCATTTTGCCCCTAGATTTGTCTAGGAATCAGAAAAGGAATTTCATATGCCAATCTTCTCGTTACACCCTAATTGTTGACATCTTGTACCGACGTGGTCTTGATGGTACCCTCCTTCGATGTCTCAAACATGATGAATTAGAAAAGGCCTTACAAGAGGTTCATGGTGGAATTTGTGGGACTCATTTAGGTGGAATAACCCTGGTAAAGAAACTTGTTAGAATGGGTTACTATTGCCTGACCATGGAGAAAGAATATTTCATTTTTATAAAAAAATGTTCAAAGTGTTAGATTCATGGGAATCTCATTCACACTCCTGCTCAGGAATTACAACCGTTCACAACAACATGGCCTTTCACTCAATGGGGATTGGATCTAGTTGGCAAGATACACCCATCATCATAAAATGGACACAAGTTCATTATCACGGCCACTAAGTACTTTAATAAGTGAATTGAGGTTGTCCCTTTAACAACTGTTACTGACAAAAAAAACTCATCCTTCATTTTGAACTATATCATATGTCGGTATGGCATTCCCAGCTCTATTATCACAAATAATGGAAGACCTTTTAAAAATCAAGATGTTGATGAACTCTCTGAAATATTTCACATCCAACATAGATTCTCTACACCTTATTATCCACAGGGGAATGGTCAAGTAGAGGCTTCAAATAAAACAGTTCTGAAGATTCTAAAGAAAACAGTGAATGATGTTGGTAGTGATTGGCATGTCCAATTAAATCCATCATTATGGGCATACAAAACCAAGATTCGCATGCAAACATGTGCTACCCCATATGCTTTATTTTATGGAGCATAAGTCATTTTTCCATTGGAAGTTGAGATTCCCTCACTTCAGGTATTGTTGAAGGGGCTCATAAATGATGAGGATTACAAAGTATCAAGATTGCAAGAGCTGGAATTGCTTGACGAGTGGAGACAAAGTGTAGTTAATCATTTAAAGGGGTATCAATAGTTTATGTCCCATAGTTATAATCACAGAGTCAAACCATGAGCTTTTCAAGTGGGTGATTTGGTTCTCAAAGAAAACCCTCGTAATCAAGAAGAGTGGAATAAGAAAGGAAAGTTTGAGCCTAATTGGTTAGGTCCATTTGTCATAATTGCAGCATATGGATTGGGGGCATATCAGTTATTAATGCTAGAAGAGGACCTATTTGAAGATCCGACCAACAACATTCACCTAAAGAAGTTTTATGCTTGAAAAATATCAAAAATAGTATAAAAAGTCATGAAAATATTCATAAAAATTGGAAAATGTCCTGAAGAAAATTGTCATCAGGATGACAACCTGGAAAGCATGCATCCTATTGACATACAAAAAAAAATCAAAAAGAGCAATATTGAAAAAAATCATAAAATCAGAAAAAGTGCAATAAAAACAAATGGTGAAAAACCTTGCAAACAGGCATTGTCTATGATTTAGTTGGCTCTCTCGTCTATTAAGACTCATATATATTTTTCATTGGAATCATAGGCATGCCTAGCCATCATATCTGCATCATGTGCCCAACATCTCCTTGAAATGACAAGGATTTCATCATGGCTTGATGATTAGTGTTATCCTTAAACATTAGGTTATGTCTTATCCGGAGTCAAAGTGAAAATTCACTGGGGCAGTCACATTTTGAACCTTTTCGATAGGTAAAGCAACAACATGTGTTAAGTATTGGAATATCGGAACAACAAACAAATTATCCACTCAAACTGGGTTTAAATGGTTGTTTGACAGGAAACTGATCAAACTAGATGTTCTTAATCTGAATAAAATAAATGACAAACTTAAGGCATAAGTTGAATTTTTGTTTTGACATTTGATGACATCATATCTCTAGAGTGGTTCCATGATGTATTGAACTAGAATCACAAGGAAGGAATATAATTTTTCTTTGATTGTTGTTTGTAAGCTAATCGCTAGTATTGTGCAAATTTATCAATGAAACATAGTGGCATTTCAAGATTTGCATAGGAAAATGGTAAAATTTTGTTTGTTTATGCAAGCAATACTCAGGTCATCTTGGTTCAATTATACGTTGATGCTTGTATTAACTTGCTATATCAAACATCATGAAAGTAGTACTCAGGTCATCACTTGTGCTAAAATCCTCATTTATGCTTGTACTAAACTTTCAACACATCAAAAGGCTCAATGATGAAAATTAAGCATAGAATTGGTTTACAGAATGACAATAGTGAAATGGTTCATTTAGAAATTTTAGGATTGCATGATTCATTTAGATTACATGGTTGTATGAAAGATTTTTGGAGGTGGGAAATAATACATATCTTTTTTTAAGACATCGATGGAGTACACTCGGACATTTATTAGATCTCATTTCATTATCATTTTCATATTTCATCATATTATTCACATTTAGGTTATCATAATCATTTTATTACATTGTACATTTCCATTTATTAAATTTCATATCATTATCATTATCAAAATTATCATTATTAGTTACCATTGATTTTCATTATCATAATCATTGTTTATATCATATTTGCATCATATCATTTGCATATTAGTATTGATATATACATCATTTCATATCGTTCTTTCATATCACTATCATTTATTATTATTATTCCTCTAATCATTGTTATATCCATTTTTCACCTCATTTTTATATAATTTCATGTATCATCTTCATAATAAATTTACATCAAATATCATTTGCATAATCATACATTGAGAAAAATAAAAGTGCATTCATTACATACATACTTCATACATCATGTAGAACCATCAAATCATTTACATTGCATCATCAAAATAAAATCATTCGCAGAATCATGTAGAACCGTAAATCATCATCATAATTCATATCGTATGCATCCATTAACATTTCATCATCCATAAATATGCATAATCATAAACAACATAACATATAGAAATAAAAATGCATACATAATCATTCATCATAAAATCATCAATGACACATGCATATCAAAAATTGCCACTACATATCATAAATCTCATCAAAATAAATGTTCATGGGTACAAGGATATCAAATATCTAAACATGAAATATAAAATACAATGAAAGGAAGTATCCACAATCGTCACTGAGGGGCATCTGGATGTGGAGCATGACTACTGTTGCCTCTAGAGGTGGTGGGTCTCGCTAGATCTCTACTACCAGAAGTACCTATCTCTTGTTTGACAAGATGTACCACACTCCTAGTAGCACTCCTGGTGTGATTGTGTGAGTGGTTATGTGATCAGGTGCCTGACTGTGTGTAGGCTATCCTTTGCTCAGAAGGTACTACCTCAAAATATCCCATCCTATAATACTCCACCTAGCGGGCAATCTCTAGTCCCTCTGCCACAACCTCTCCAATGGAGGTTCTCTCAACTTACCTCAAGATTCTCTCTACTACTCCCTTTGCCTAAATACAATACTCTCTAAAGCTATCCCACTCTGTAGTGAGCTAAGCTATCTGTGGGTCAAGAGGTGGTGGTTGTGCAATCTATACCTGTAGATGGCTAATGGTGACCTGCGCTTGTGGTTGTTGGCTCTGAAGAGCTTGGACTTGTGTCTACAGAATGTCAATTTTTCCCTATGATGGATCCCTAATGGTAATACATGGAGCCAAAGTATTGTGCTGCTCAACCACTCTCGCTATACAAGGCCTCATCCTGAAGGGTACATTAAAGAAATATCTCTGGCTATCACCCCCACCACCTCTGTCATCCCCATCATCATCATCATCATCATCAGATTTTTCCTCATCCTCCTCCTCGAAAATATCCATGGCCACCCTACCTATACCTTCCTTTGCTCCATTTGGTTGCTCTGCCTATGCCTGTGGCTATTGCCTTGCCTGCCATAAAATTGGTCCACCTAAAAGTGGGGCAGGCTCATCTGGACTAGTAAATCTGGGAAATAGATGTGTGTAGATATATGCAACATAATCATCCATCATGTGTACATCTATCACCTCTAGATGAATGGCCCTAAAATTTGGCTATAGCTCAGTATACTCTGCTCTAGCTGCCTCAAATGTGATAAAAGGACCCCACTCTGCTACATCCTCTCAACATCTGGCATAATGAGCCACACCTTGCAGCATCATCTAAACTCACCCATACTGCCTAAGTACCTGCATAACTAGAAAAAACTCAATAATGAAGGGGGTATGACCAATCAAGTATCTCAATATACCACAATAAGGAAGCTCTATGTCACCATCATCCCATGCCTCATAGTCAAGATATGGTCTCCAGATGACTGTATCCATATCATCTAACACACGTCGCCAGTAATCTAACTTTCCCAACATAGGCTAGACAAGGGGACTTGTATATGCATATACATATGGAAATCTGAGTGGGTGATCTCTCTATACAATGGGGTGGGTGATGGCGATGTGCTCCCATGCCCAGATTTGAAGCAGTGTAACCCCCAAAAATATACTCTTCCCATTTGTATATAGCACTTGATGAAGATAATGGTATAGATGGGAAAGCATGTAGGATCCCCATGCATATATAGTCTGATGGAGGATCATCTCCTCCAATATCTGATCCCAACCTACTAATAGTCCCTTTGACCTATAATCAGGACAAAGGAAGCCACCAATGAAACCTACCAAAATTGATGGAAGTGGGGCATAACCCTCTACCATATCTCGCCATGGAATCTCATATCCACTAGCATGAGGATCCTATAAGACTCATCGCAAGGCATTTGTCCCTCTGATCTCCTTGTGATCATAAATCACAAGTGCACCAACTACAGGGATACCTAGGATTTTGTACACATCCTCAGGTGTAATAGTGATCTCTCCAGTCTACAAGTGAAAAGTTTTATGCTCACTATGCCATCTCTCTACTAATGCAGTCAACAGTGCCTTGTTGACCCTATACTAAGGGATTCTGAGAAGGAAATCCAACCCACATCTAAAAATGACCCCTATATTTGGTTGGGATAATCTGGGAATCATCTCGCACATGTGGGGAAATCTCTCTTTGATCTGGAGGATATTAAAATCCTCCTATAACATCAATACATCATAATCAAATCATCAGCAAAGAATATCAGGACATCAAGAAAATCATGTCAATCAAGCAAGTAAATCACATCAACATCTCAACATATCATTACTATTCATTCTTCAAGTAGGAAGGAAAATTTATCAAACTCTACTATTTTTTTTCAAGCATGGAAGAAAATTTATCAGAATCATCATCTTACTATTTGTTTTCAAGCACAAAAACAAATTTATCAGAGCATCATCAATCAAGTTAATCTATCCTTGGTGTTAATAAAAATATTCAAATCAGTTGTCTAATATAGCAACAATCATCAAGCAAATATTGCATCGATCTCAAAATTGCAAAATCAGCAAAAATTTATGGATGCACTAAAATAGTCTATCTATGCACTAAAACTGTCAATGCACTACTTTATCCATGGATGCGCTAAAATAAAAAACCAAAGTGCTAATCATTTGTGCTCTATTCTATCAGGGGTATGCACTAATCTATCTGTTATATGTGCTATTCTATCCTATGCACTAATCGAGCATCATATGCGTGTGGTGTTCCTTTATGCACTATTTTATCTATCCTATGCGCTATTCTAGCCAATGCGCTAAATTGTTCATCTATGCGCTAGTTTATTCCTCAATGCACTAGTTTTAATGTGCTATTCTATCTATTCTATGTGCTAATCTAAGGCTCACATGTGCTAAATCAAAATCCTATGTGCTAAAGCAAAAGTTCAAAAATTCTAAAAATGAAAAATTTATAAAAAAATCACTAAAAATTTACAAGGCAGTATCATGCAATCTTATCGGAGGTCCGTAAGTTGTTGGTCTCTTATTACGATAGGCTCGCTCTAATCTGTGAAACTCATAGTGAATCGACATCTCAAAATTCTCTCTCAAAGCTCTATAAATCACAAAAGGCTATTGTTCAAATGAGAATGACTTTTTACCTTTTCCACCTTTTAAGGGGGTTAAAAAGGTAGGTTATTTTTATTTTTACTCTGCGAAGTGCTATTTTGAGAGATAAATCAACGAATTCCTTTCAAATCATTTCAAATATTTTCATCATCATCAATATCATCCAAATCACGCGATTTATCTCCTAAGGGGGCATATAGCATCATAAGTCAATTCTCAAAGTTAGGGTCAAATTTTCAAAATCTAATTTTTTCTTTGAAGTAATGCGTAAAACACATCACTTCAAAGAGAGGCAAAATGTATACATCTAAAAATGGTCATAGTTAATAAAACTTGTTAATTAATTAAATATGAATTATTTAATTAATACTCTAAATTTATCTACATATAAATAAATTTAATTATTTATTTATATTGTTCATTTTTCTAATTCTTCTAGCTTAATCAGATAAATAAGTTTATTTGATTATTATTATCTTCCTCTTAATTAAATTAAATAAATTTCATAATTTATTTATATTAATTATCATTTTATTCTAAGTTTGAATGTTTAAATTCAAATAATAGAATATTCTTCTAACTCATTATTCACTTCATTTTAAATTAAATATCATAAATATTTAATTTAACACTTTTTCCCTCACTTCTCACATAATTAAATATTGTAAATATTTAATTACACACCTTTTCCATTCCTCACATAATTAAATATTAATTATTTAATTATGGAAACTTCTAAATTCATGTCACATGTAATTAAATAAATTTATTTAATTAATTAGGATTTTATCCTCAACTTTCAACCAACTTTCATAAATGAAAAGACAAATGGCATGTTTGTCTCCATTTTTGAATGAGGATGGTTTTGTGGGTTGAAAACATTCTCCATCTTTCTCTCAACCTTCCAAATTTCTCACAACTTCCAGAATCTCTCACTGTTCATCTTGACAAGTTCGAATTTGATCGTTGATCTTTGCCAACTAGATTCTTGCCCTCAAAAATCTATAAATACAACCCTTTGGAGAGTAGATTTCATCCTAGATTTTGTGAATTTAGCGTGATTACTATAGTTGCATTCAAAAAAACATTTTTAGCATAGCATTTCAAGTTCATATCATAGCTTAAATCATTCAGAAAGTAAACATACATATTA
Source organism: Sequoiadendron giganteum (assembly GCA_007115665.2). Lineage (NCBI taxonomy): Eukaryota > Viridiplantae > Streptophyta > Pinopsida > Cupressales > Cupressaceae > Sequoiadendron > Sequoiadendron giganteum. Next base: position 56,839,094 of record CM021108.1, on the reverse strand, counting down.
CATAATGTCATTCTCTTAAGTTGTCATTACAACAAGTTGTTGCTTACACCAACTAAGACTCAGTAACTTGCATCGAATCCTTGGAGATAGAGGACAATGGAATGCTTTTGAAGGAGCCATTGTTTATAGTTTGTTTACTTTTAATTAGTTTCCTTTGATTTAATTTTTCATTGATGTGTTGTTTTATCATATTAATTAGTCCACATATTCTCACACACACTTCCCAAAAACCAACTCATATGGACTGAAACTAGTGGTAGATTTTTGAGTTGTGTTATAAGCCCAAACAACTTCAGGTAGTTTCCCAACCCAATCTTTTCTCCCTAATGAAACTATGTTTGTTAAAATGTTCTCTAGCTCCTTGTTAGTAACTTCAACTTGACCATTTACTTGTCGGTTGTAGGGTGACAACTTCTTATGGCTTATCTAGAAATGATCAATGAAAGTAATAGAACTTTGGACATGAATTGGGGTCCTTGATCTATGACGATTGTTTTAGGGGCTCCAAATCTAAGGAAAATATTTTTATATAGAAAGTCGACTACTTTTTCTTCCCTAGAGACTCTTAGAGCTTGAACCTCTACCCACTTGGTCAGATAGTTGGTACAGACCAAGATGTACTCATTTCCTTGTGAAGAGGGGTCTATAGGACCAATAAAATTTAATCCTTATTTTTCAAATGGTTCAAGAAATACTTGGGTTTGTAGAGGAATTTTGATGGATTTGATGGGTCTCCCTACTCTCTGGGATTCATCAAAATCACAAACATATTTCTTCACATCTTTATGCATAGAGGGAAAATAATACCTTGCACCCAAAATATTATGAGATGTCCTCTTGGAAAAATAGTGGCCTTTCGACAGGTCATCATGAAAAGCTCTAAGGATGCTATATTTTTATTCTTCCCTTACACAACATTGTAAGACCATATCTAGACCACATCGAAATAATATCCCATTAATCCACTTGAATGGAGTGATTTCTCAAATGAGATGTTTCTTTTGTTTTGATGTGAAATCAAGTGGCAATTCTGAGGTCAACACCGTGACTTTGTACCTTGTTATGTAATATCAAAATTTCTTGATTGCATGTACTGCAATGAAGAATTCCTTCTCTGTGGTGGTGTAATTCCATTCAGTGGATTCAGATTCTTACTAATGAAGTATATAGCATATTTTTCCCCATTCTCATCCTCTTGACCTAATATCACCCCAATAGCATCATCAGAAGCATCTACATAGATATGGAATGGAAGGTTCTAATTCAGTCCATGCAGGATAGGAGAAAATATGAGTTTCTCCTTAATTGTCTCAAATGATGATTAATGCTCAGTTGTCCAGATGAAATCTACATTCTTTTTAAGTAGGGAGAACATAGGAGTTGTAATATTGTCAAAATTCTTTATGAAATTTTGATAGTATCTAACATGTCCTAAGAAACTCCTAACATTAGTTTGTGTCTTTGGGGTTATTAGTTGTAGTAGAACCTCGATTTTTTTAAGATAAACTTTTATCCCTTCAGTTGAAATATGGTGTCCCAATACTATTCCCTGTTCCACCATTATGAGATAATATTTGTGACTCAAGCATAGACAATAATCTTCACATCACTTCATCACTTTATCTATATTTTTAAGTCCTTCGTTAAAATTTGACCCATACATAGTGAAGTAATCCATATAGACTTCCACACAGTCATTTACTAACTCAATGAATATTGCCAAGACAACTCTTTGAAATGTTGTAGGAGCATTGCATAGCCCAAAGGGGTGGACACAATATGTGAACATTCCCCAAGGGAAAGTAAAATTTGTCTTATCTTGGTCTTTATCTAGAACTTGTATTTGATTATATATGCTAAACTGTCTAGGAATGAGAAGTACTTTCTTCCAACCAAATTGTCCAAGACTTGGTCTACGAATGATAGAGGGAAGTAATCTCTATGGGAATCCTTATTAAGTTCCCTGTAATCGACACACACCCTCCACTTCCCATTTTTCTTTGGAACCGCTACTAGGGGTGAGACTCATTTTCTGTTATAAATGGGATAGATAAATCCTGCTTGCAAGATTTTCTCTATTTTAGTTTTAATAATCTCTTTCAAAGCAAGATTAAGCCTTCACTAAGGTTGATGAACAGGTCTAACATTCTTAGTGTAGATGTGGTGGGTACAAACAATTGGGTGTATCCCTCTCATGTTTGTATAATCCCGAGCAAAAAATTTAGATCTATTCACCAACACATCAAACAATTTGTGCTCTTTTGGCTCAGTCAACCAGTTGTTGATATTCAGATTTTTCCTTGGTAGTATCATAATGGCTTTGACCCCTAGATGATTGGAGGTGACTGCATAAATTTCTCCAGTCAAAGTGTTGAGAGGATAGCTATGTGGTATGGTTTTATGAAGTCTACCAATATCTTCAAAGAAGTGATCTATGTTTGGAACGATATTAGCCAAAGGACAAGGTAATTCCATGAAGTTGGTGTGATCAAATTCAATGTGATCAACATTGATTCGGTCCCCTAGAATCTCATCTACGTCTAACATCTCTTCATCACTTGAATCCATGGTAAGATTTTCAATATTGTTTTCCAATTCCTCTTCTAATTCTTCACCATGTTGTTTGATGACTACCATAGCTAGTGAGGCTAAATTTTCTTGTTTGTGAGGACCATCTAGTTCATCAACCTAGAAAAATTTATGCTCAGTAGGTTTAGCAGGAGGATACACGAATACAAATTTTCTATTACCTGACCATGTGAAATGGTCATTCATCCCTCTCTGGAAGAAATCTTGGCTGCATGTTCAGTAGCTAGCCATGGCCTCACTAGAATTATAGGATAACTATCCCTTGGTGTGAGAGATTGGATTACTTGGAAATCAATCAGATATTCCTAATTGTCAACCTTAACAATAAAATTTTCTGTGACACCCTTGGGAATAACAATGGATTGATTTTCCATTTGTAATATTGTAGTTGTGGGATGTAAATCAGTGAGTTCAAAGTTAGATCCATCACATTAACGGTCATTACGTTAATGGATAATCCTAGTTCCACAAGTGTGTTAGGTATTTCTACCTCATTGATTTTCATTATTATGAGTGGACTACCTGGGTCATCATGTTTCAAACCCGTGGTTTTTCCAGCAAAAAAGTCAACTAAACAACCATTTATGTGAATGGTATTAATCTATTTTGGTTTCATTCCTAGTATTTTGATACATAATTTTTTCATCAATTGGTTTACTTCAAGAATCCCTTTGAATGCTTGTAACAAAGGCACATCAATATATAACTATTTAATCTCTAGTATCAATGCAGATTCGGTGGATAAGGACATTTCTAAAGGAATTTTCAAAGTGGTTGGTTTCAAATGCTCTAGAAAAGGTGCTTGAGTTTTCTCTTCCAAAGTGGAGTCCTTTAAAGGATCATTTGGAGATTGGCCACCCTCCTCCTGAGGTAACTCAGAAGTTCCAAGTGGTGATGGTTGAAGGTTCTTATCTTGGGTAATTATTGGATTTGGCTCCAGAAGTGTGGAAGATTTCTTATTTGTCTCAGTAAATTCTTTAATGGGCTCATCTAGGATATGAACTATGGTTGGTTGTTGGAGTGTTTTTCCTAACCTTAAATGTAGGTTTCCATAATAGATGGCATTAAGTCTAGTCACATTATCCTATTATGTGGAATAAACTGGTGTGTTTTGACAATTACTCTTCGAGTTAAGAATAGGTTATGCTGGAATTTGTGGTTGGTTAACCTGCTCATTTTTTTTAAGGTTTTGAGGAGCTAGTAAAAGATTCTATTATGGAGTAGGCATCCTTCTTGGCCTAGTATAAAACTGATTTTGAGGATGGTTCCATTGAGACACGGGATTTTGAGGAGGATACCACTATTGTTGAGTTTGATTCTACCATTGGGGGTTTCCCTAGGATTGATTTTCCCATTCAAGTTGTCTGCAAGGGTAAGCTCCCCAGTTAGGTGGTGTTTGAGACCAAAGGTTATGCCCATTGATTGTTATTCCAATTTTTTGGAGGCTGATACAATATGTAATAGCCACCAAATTAATCACTAATAAAGTACATAAATTAGTGAATAATTACTCAAGAAAGCACTCATTAACAGATAAAATGATTCCCTAACTGCTACACTTATAACAATTCTATCTATGATTTATGCAATATCTTTAAAATTTAAATCAAATCAATTTGATGAATAGAATTCATGCTCTTCCATAACAATTTCAGAATTGTAAAGGACAATATATACATATAAGTAAATGTAATAAAACTTGTGTCACAACCATCCTTGGTTTCCTTCTTTTGTAAACCAATGCACAAAGAGAGAGAGCATCATCAAGGTGATGTCCTCCATACCATGAAGCATTAGCTTCCCTGTGCTACTCCACTAGAGAAGCCTGACGCATCATAAGGATCTAGCAATGTGTGGCCAATATGCATGATGGAATCCAATTCACTATGTGAATCACTATCAAGATAGCATACCTACATGCTAATGCAATGCATACATTATGCTTTCATTCATTGTACACATTTACATGGATATAAATTAAGACACTCAAAACAATGCATTTATGAAGGTGATCACTGACAATTAAGGCTCTTAGCATAGAATGTTTTGACCATCTCACTTACTCTAACTGACATTTTGCAAGAGGAACTAAATAATATCTCCAAAGGATAAGCCCATACTAGAATTGGTTCAAATAATAAGCTCCCAAGGCAATATCATTTACCAATTAACCATTATAACAATTTCATAATAGGGCATGTGTAGGATCATCATGGAAAAAATAGGCCCTTAAAAAAAATAGAAAATGAATAATAATTATTTATTAAATTCAAAGTAAATCATAATTTATATTGGTGGAAAGCTAAGGATATCCTTTAAAAACCCTTTTTGTTTCATCAGTTTTGGGTAAAAAAAAGTCACCAGCCACATGGGCCATTATATAACTTACATATCACCACTTCTTGGCCCATCATGATCCTGCACATACCCAATATATCAATAATTCTCAAATCCACTTACTTGATAGAGGAGACAAAGTGTCTTACCTCCTTATTTTCTAACTCCTCAAACCTAGACCCCTTTTTAGAAATTAGTGGGGGAATTTATATTATTCAATATGTTCCCCTATTCCAAAATAATACATTTAAATATAATAACCACACCTATTGAATTTCATTCCTTCATCATACAATCACTTATCGATTTTCAGCTTGTTGATTGCAGAAAAGAACACAACGTTTAAACATACATAACTTTTATGTTATTGGGTCAAATTCAAAACTTCAATATGTTTCGAAAATTTGAAAGAATGAAAAACAAAACCAAGAAATGTTTTTGCAAGGATCCTAATCATGTAAGAGCATTGTTTTTTGCAATGTAGCCCACTCGTTATACAAAACAAAAAATTTACCACATGATAGTCTTATTAATTTGTGTAATTTGACTTGTTGATTTGGGATTTGAATTTTGATCATAAGAGAAATTTCGTCCAATTCATGGATTTACAAAGTTGACCTCTTCCTCAACTTGAGATGTCCTTTTCTTGGAATTATTGATTGAATTCAAGATCTCACATTGATCAGTGGCATGACTCTTCTCACAAACTTGGCCGATGTCATTTTTGTCAAAAGGGAATTCTCTTAAGCGATTTTTATTTTGACACCTAGGATAGTAGATGGATAAGGTTTCAGGGTTATGTGTCTGAAATTTTGAAAATAGTGTTGCATTCTTTCGCTTCTAGGGTTTTGGACCTAAAAGCAAAGAAGCCAATTTTCTTGCTCTTTTCATTCAAGAACAATCCCTTGAGATTTCAATGCAATGGAGATTGAAATCTAACAAAAAATAATGTTCCAGGGGATTGAATGATTTCAAATGAGGGGTTCACCATCAAGTGTAAACTTGGAAAAGAAAATTTTGGAAAACACAATGTGATATGCAAAATGACCTAGAAAAATGAACAAAATGCAATAAAAAACTATGAGACTAGAAGTGTGCACTTGGAAGACTGAAGAAGGAAGAATAGAGGTATGGATCACTGAAAAATATATTTTTTATGTTGGCTGGGACTCATTCGATAAGTTGGGCGAATCAGTCTAGTTTTTAACAAAATGTGCAGAAACAAGTTTAAGCCAAAAGGGTATCCAAATCTGCAAAAACCTCTGCAAGGCATGTATAGTGGGACTCATTCACCAATAGTGGTGAATCAGTCCACTTCTACTTTTCTAGAATTTTTGAGCTAGATTTTGTGTCTCTTAGTTTGTTTTTTCTCTTTTTGACTAGTTTCTGGATTTGAATCTACAATATACCACCTATAGGCCTTCTCCAAGCTTCTCCAAGGTTGAATGGCAACTTTGACAAATTTAAAGAGTTGACAAAAAAATTCCAAATTTTATCCTTGATAAATCTGCAACCTAGACCTATAAATCACACACAAGAAGAAGGAAAAATCTTGTGGGGTTAGAGAATAGGGGTTTACCTTTGTTAAACCCCTTGTTGGTAATTAAACCTTGAAATGAAAGAAAATGTAAAGGGAGAATGATGAATGAACAAAAGATAATGTTGCAACTCACCAAACTCTAACAATATGGTGTTGTAATTATGCTTGAAATGGATGCAATGGATGTTGTTCTTGACTCTTGCTTGAATCATGAACTCTACATCACAATTATTAGCACAATAACAAACATGAAGAATGTAGTCCTTGACACGATGATTGATGGTTGAAGAATGTTCTTGAATGCTCCTACTCAAATGCTCTTGTGAACTTAATTTACCATAAGGATACTCTCATAGAAGTCTTAGGTGAAAATGAGTGAAAGAACCTTGTATTTATACTCAATTATGCAAGAATTCCTAAAATTACAACACTACAAGCTGACATCAAATCTCAGAGAATAAAATCCCACCGGGATTTTGATTTAAATTTGAATTTTGGTCACATGGAGGCGAATGAGTCCCATCACACATAATGTATAGGATCAAAAATGAAAAGTTTCTAGAAATGTGTGAAACCTTCATTAGGGCCAAAAAGACTTAGGTGGGACTCATTTGCCCAAGGTGGTGAATGAGTCCTAAATACTAAATCTAGGCCACACAAGCCAGGAACAGTTGAATTATGATTGGTCAATGATTGTCGTTCGGATTATCCTCAAAAATATTCAATAAATGAGGCTTTTGGATGCAAAATAGGGCTAATTAGAGCATGGGAAAGCCCAATTATTAATGATAAGACTAGAGAAATGTGAAAGTTTGTTACAAAAATTAAAAAAACTCCAAATAAGTCAAGATTAAGGTAAATTATCATTGAAAGTATATTTATTATGCTTAGTTAATTAATAGAACCCTAGAAAAGTGTGAAAGTATGTTACAACACTTTACAACACTAAATCAAGGCAACATTAAGCAAAATCTACAAGGACCCAAACGAGTGCAAAAATGTTAAATGACCCATTTTTCGACACTACATTTAGCCCTCACTTTAGTGAGAGGATGAACCTGCTTCAAACTCACACTAAAGTAGACAAAAAGGCATCAAGGGGGGTTCCAATGTACCAATGCTAGAAAGATGAGATGAAAATGATCAAGAGGGATGATCAAGCCCCCATGATCAATATCCCAATGTAAACCAACATAAGCACAAAGGAAAACACAAGAAAATGATATAAAGAATAATGACAAGGCCAATCATACACTTCCAAAGATTAAAAAAAGGAGAAAATAAATAGAAGAGATTCGGATCAAGCTTCAACAATTTTTCCATCTCAATGTGGGTCAGATCTATAGGTTGTTTTTTTGAAAATGCATACTCACTCTAAGGTGATAGAACTCCTAGTTGTTCGTTGGGTGAGAAGTCCAAAAAGATGAGAAACATACAATCATGGCTGGTATGTACTTATACACACATGCAAGTGGCTATGGGAAAATTCATGCCTCAGATTGGACTTCCTCCTCAACCATACCAAAGTTATACCTCCTGATAACTTCAATAAGGTGCCACACAAAATAATTTTCAAGCTTCATGAGAGAAGCAAAAAAAAAATCTCAGAGCTCATGAACAAACAGGATGGCACTACAAGCTTGCAAGTCATATTATGCAAGGTGGCCATATAACTACAAATGAATAATGAAAGAATAGGAAATGTTCAAAGGAGTATTGCTTAGTTCATGTGTGGTATTTAACATAGGGAACATTGTACCTAATGTCTCCAAGAGAGAACCAATCATAGAATAGAAAATGTACAACTTAGGGGATATAGGTTGTCACATCAAGCCACTAAGAGGAATATAATATGCTAAGAGACATCACACTCATGAAGGACATTACAACTGATGTCATCCACAAAGAGACAAATGCACTGTATGAAGTAAGAAGGCTGCACTAAAAACCATGCAAAAGAGAATGCAAAAGAATAATGCCAATGTATGCCACCACTTTAATGAAATTGCTAAACACCATATTGTGAGTAAATTACTTTAAAGAAGAAAAATGAAAAATAAAAACAAGAAGAAATACATGATAGGAAACTTGGAAATCCCTATGCCAATTCATATGTTTCCAAGTAAAGTTGTGTCATGTGTGAGAAAAAAAAGAGAGGGGTTGCCCCCAAAATAAAAAACACCAAACACATAAGGGGCCTATTGATTTGGGGTTAGTATGTTCTTTGCTACATGTTGAACTAGATTTAAGATTTTAAAACTTAACATGCTCGTAATCAACTATCATAACCATTCTACTTGTTCTAATGGTATTATGAATCAAGTGTTGATGGTGCAAAATAGTGTTATTGTTCGAAGAGATTCATCATAGGAGGTTCGTGAGAAGTAGTCTATTTGTCCAAAACAAGGAAAAATGGATGTCACCTTGCTGCATTGGCAAGGTGAGGAGTTTTGTCAGGTCAATAATACACAAAATTAGTCAAGTGATCTTGTAGCAGCCAATACAAGGTCTAAGAAAAGGGTTGTTGACCTGGGGCATCACACTAATGTGGACAAAAATAATCCATCTACTAGTTCACAAGGCCAAGTGAGGCCTTCTTCTACACAAAATTTTCAAGTTCTACTAAGAGTACAACCTGTGGTTGGAAAAGATTAGCCTAAAGCACTGATCCAACTAGCACAAGGGTATGTGTAGGATCTTGATGGGCAAAAAAGTGATGATATCTAAGTGATATGATGGCCCATGTGGCTAACAACTTTTTTTCTACCCAAAATTAATCAAACGAAAAGGGTTTTTAAAGGAGTTTCTCAACTTTCCACCAATATAAATTTTTCTTTACTCTGAATTTAATAAATAATTATTATTAATTTTATATTTGAATTATGACTAAAGTCTTGATTGATAAGTTGATTGAAAAAAATGTATAGCTTTCAAACAATATCATATTTTTGAATTTGAAACAAGCATCACATTCTATGCTTTGCATACTATAGGATAAAAAAAATATGAATTTAATGAAATTTTGACCAAGTTAAGGTGGTCAGACATATGACTTTTTATATTTTTAAAATTTGTTATAAAAAATTCATAATTAATTATTTACTTGGAAAAAAATTACAAAAAAATATGCATCACATCAGGACACGATTTCTCTACTTATATCTAAAATCTTTAAAAAAAATATTATCATTTTATAGTGGTTAGGGTGGTCAGACAGATGCCTACTTATTTTTTCCCTGAAATTTGAGTACTACTCCATTGAAATTTCAAATTTTCACCAAATATATTTTATTTATTTTTAAATAAACCTAGTAGTTTATAAACTAAATTAAATTTTCTACAGTTTCTATTTTTACATATTTTTGAAATAATATAGATAACTTATTCAAATTTTTATGTCAAGTCACCTAACTTTGATTTTTGAAATTTTCATCACCACTTAAGGGCCTGTTTTTTCCATGATGATTCTGCACATACCCACAAGTACAAGGGAATGTTGTTGTTCCTAGAGGACAACAGGAGGTTAGTATTGGAAATTTCAATATTTTAGAACATATGAAGAAAACAAACATTAATGTTTCTATGTGGGATTCTTTAGCTCTTCCTAGGAAAAAGGATTTGTTAGTATGAAGCATTGTCAAAGTTTTCTTTATCTAATGGAGTGTCTAACCAGCAACATTCTAAGGTTGTATTTACTAATGATTCTCAAGAAAATAAAGAACAATATACCAAGGTAGTTAAGCCACCCCCCTTTTATGTGACTTTGATTGTTGGCCAACATTTAGTACATAATTGTATGATTGACTCAGGGGCTAGTAGTTCTATAATTCCCAAACAAATTATTGGTAAGTTGGGAAGTGACTATGAGCCATTAGAAAAAGGGGTAGTCCAACTAGAGGGTACTGCTATTAATACAATAGGAGTAGTTAAGAGCCTGAATCTCACATTGCACACATGTCCAAAATTCTCAATACCTTAGGACATTTATGTCATAGAGTTGCCTCCATATTTTTCCATATGTTTATCATGAAACTTCATAGCTAAGTTGGAGGATACTTTTCTTATGATTGGTCTCATATTCTCTTTAGGAATAGGTATGGCACTAAGGTCACTATAAAACTAGAAACTATTTCTAAAGACCATATTGAGCCCTATAATCTAAATGCTATCAATGCAACAACTACTGTTAATTCAAATTTTTTTTATCATGAGGAGGTTCTTGCAGCTAATGAGACAAAGACACAAATTGAAGATATCCCTGATGTCCTATTGGATGAGTTGGCTGCTGAGAATGTTCATGATGTCTTGAATGAACAATATGAGGAGATAAATTTGGGAGTTTATTTAATGCATGAATCTGATTCTTTCATGCCTAATCTTGTGAAAAGTATTGAACAATCTTATCAGCAAGTGAATGAAGTATGGAAGCTATTTTTTGACAGTTCAAGGAGTAAAAATGGTGTTGGAGGTGGCTGCATGCTCATTTCTCCTAATAGTGACAAGTATTACTCTACATTTAGGTTCACATTCATTTGCACCAATAATACAACTGAGTATGAAGCTCTGATTCATGGTCTCTAGTGGGTAAAAAAGAGAGGTATTTGTTTATTATAGGTTTTTGGTGATACAGAATTGATTTTCAATCAAGTAAGAAGTCTACATGCTACTAAAACTATTCTTCCAAAGTATTATAAGCATAGAGTATGGGATCTTATTGAATATTTTCAATTTTAATTTTTTTTTTCCATACCTAGAAGTGAAAATAAACATGTTGATAGACTAGCAGTTGTAGGCACTCAGTATGATATTCCCAATGATATCAACAACTCTAAGGAATAGTGGTATGTTAAAGTGATTGTTAGATCTTTTGTTCCTAAAAATAATGAGCATTGGTAAGTTTTTGACATTGATCAACAAATCATTAATTTCATGAGAGAAGAAGTAGAATTTTCCAAAGATAATTAGGAGAAACTCAGACATTAGTATGAGGATCAGATCATTTAGCTAAAAAGTAACAAATTTTTCAAAGGCTTGGTTACATTGTGTTGGTGTAATTAAATGGTTTGTACCTTGTCCTAGGTCATAATTACACCTTAGTTAAGTTTACTTAGGGACCACATAGGATTTGTTGGAGAATTTTCACCTTTGGTAGACTTATATTCTTATTACTTTATCACCTCCACCTTTCATGGACATATCGTGTGATTAGGTTTCCACCTTTTGTGGTAGATCCACTATTTGTGGTGGTTATCACATTATCACCTTTCCAATTTAGGTGGAGTGATAGATTTTCATTGTTGTCTCATGTCATAAGATTACAACACTTGTCATAATCTTATGCACACCTATGTTCTCACCTTGGCTATATAACAAAGGGGTCTCTACTACATTTTTACAATATTGAATCATATCATATTGACATTGAATATAGTTTATTCTTATCACATTATTTTCTCTCTTCTTGTGCTTTCTACTTGGTCCATAGATCTTGGAATCCATAGCCAATTCTAATCTAGTATCAGAGCATGTTTGATTCTAACATGGTATCGGAGCGGGTTGGGTGCCATTGTAGAGTCTTTTTTTGAAGAGAGGTACCAGATTTGGGGAAGTTCCATTTTTGGCTCTTTATTGCAAGTTTATATTAGAGCTTTTTGGTGCAAATATAAGCTCACCATTATATCTAGAAGGTTTGAGAAAGTTGATTTTTCCTTTTGTTTCGTCCAAATCGGACATACAAGGCCAAATCTATGAGGGTTTGAAGTTGCATTATGGTTGCCAGATCCAAAAGGTAGTTGCATTTTTGGAGCACTTTGGGTCAAATCTGACCCTACCATCACATCCAAAATGGCCAAAAACCTTAAGATCAATTGTCCATTTTGGAGCAAGTCATTCGCTAAGGCAAAAAAAATTTGCTCGAAGAGTCATACGACCCCCCAGGTCGTCATTATTACGGTATGATTTTGCAAAAAAATTATTTAAATTGGTTTAATTTTTTTTGAAATTTTTTTAGAAAAATTCCAATTAAAAAGTCTTCAAAAGTTTTTTTTGTAAAAAATTAAAAAAAATCAAAAATCAAAAAGCAGAAATTGGTATTCTGTGGAGTTTTTTAATTCGTAGTAGATACTACGTTATCTAGTACAGAGTACTTGCAGGTACTAGTGGCCCCTGCCACACTCCACATGGAAAGGATAGGACACTTATTACCCCGTAGGCCCCTTATTCCCTTAATCGACGGGGCCACTACCAAAAATCCGACGAACTTCAGAAATTTTGGTGACTAATAAATTCCGTTAGGGCATAAAGCATATTCTAGCTGAATTTTCCAGCAAAGGCATCAGTGACGGTGACGGTCAAATGACCATCAAATTTAACATAGTTGATTGATGATGTCAGCACCACGTCAGCAACCATTTGAAATTTTCTACCCTTCTCCGTTTGCATTTTTAGTTCTGCAATCCGACTTTGAAAGCTCATAACTCATTCATTTTGGCTCCTTTTTTCAAGCAATTTTTTTTTATTTGGGCTAATGTTTCGCGCTCTACATAGTGGTACAACTATTTTTTTGTTTTGGCTTTTGGGTTTTCTAGAAATTGCAGATTATCACAGGTTTTGTTGCTTCATCCTCCTTTTGGGAACTTTGGGAGCTCATAACTTGCTCCTACAGTAACATTTTTTAGTGCCATTTTTTTTTAAAGTGCATAATTTTTTGTGTACTTCTCAGTGGTATGATCTATTTGATCTCATTTTGTACCAAAAATTATACTTGAATTTGTGGCCTATTTTGGCAATTTGCATGTACCAAAATCAAAGTACACTTTGCTATTTTTGGTAGTGGCAATTGTAAATGCACTAAATATAAATTGCCAAATCAGATATTGCTTGGGGGGTACTTTGATTGAGTGAATTTGGGGGGGTGTCTTTTGTGTGATTGTGTCTATTTTGTGCTCTTGCATTCCATCATGGGTTCATCTAAAGTTCCACTCTTAACTACACATAATTATGCTACATGGAAAGTACGTTCATGGAGTAAACTAATGGAAAACATTTTAATTTACTACATTGATGGAACCATAACTACACCTGTGGATCCTAAGACAAATCCAACTGCATATATGGATTGACTCACTAAAAATTCTATGGCATTGGGTACACTTAGAAATTTTATTTCAGATGATCTCATTTTTCATGTTGATAAATGTACTTTAGCCAATGAAGCTTGGGATAAGCTTGCTACTTTGTATGGCAAGGTTGATAAGGTTAAGGGATACAAACTTTAAAATGATCTCATAAGCCTTGATCCTAAGAATTTTGACACTATTCAAGATTATGTCACTAAAGAAAATGAGCTAAGAGCACAACTAAAAGATTGTGGTATTGAGAAATAGGATGATCAATTAGTCTTTAACTTGTTGGAAAAGCTTCCAGCTGAGTATGCAACCTTTGTTTCAAGTTTTCAGACTCAACAATTGACAATTAGCAACTTTACATCACCATCTTTTGAGGCTCTCATAGATCTTTTGATTCGAGAGCAAAATAAGCTTATTCAAATGGGTACTTTGAAGTCTTCAAAATCACATGCCTTGGTTGTAAAAGATGAGAAGTCTTCAAGTGGCAAATAAAATAATAAGAAGAAGTCTAGAAAGAACACACAATCTATAGAAGAACATAAAAATTCATTTTCAAAAGAAAAATAATTTAAGAAGGAGAGGTCCTTTTGTGCATATTGCAAGAAATATGGACATGAAGAACACTATTGTTGTAAGAAGGATATTGATGAGTTGAAAAATCTTCTCCAAAGAAATCAAATTGATTTTCCTTCTAGAATGTCTGAATCTTCTCCTCCTTCTTCTTCAAAATAGTCTAAGGGAAAAGGTCATGCTGATTTTTCATCTACATCAAGATATAAAGGTCAAGCTCTTTGTGCTTATTCAAGTCCAGGATCAGGTAGATGGCTTCTAGATTCATGAGCATCACATCATATGGCATCTTCCCAGTCTATATTCTCTTCATTTTAGCCTTGTTCTATGTCTCCTATCTTGATGGGAAACAATACATACATGAGTGTAATAAGGAAGGGATCTATTAGTGTTGGGGACAACACTTTCCAGGATGTTTTGTGTGTTCTTCATTTGACGACCAATATTCTTTCCATATATCAGATTACACATGGTGGAGATGAGAGAATTGTGGAGTTCACACCTAATTCAATCATCATTTTAGACTTGGAGAGTAGAGAGATCATTGCTACTGGGGTGGTTGATCATTCATCTCGATTGTATACCTTTGCAGATTTTTCTTCTGACGGTGAAATTGTTCCTTCGATTGTTGATCACACTTCTAGTGTGAACCATGATTTAGAGGAGACATTTGGCTACTTGAACTTGGGAGTTCTCACATCAGATCCAGTACTTGAGCCATGCATTTCATCTCCTCCATCTACTATTGTAGTTGATGATGCTTGTGATTCCACAATTTGGGTTCCTTGTGATTCAGGGCAACAAGACATACATAGTCTTCCAAATATGGCTACTTTGGATGGCTTCTTGACAGGTATTTCAGACTTGTTTTTAGAGTCTCATATTGCATATTTGGGGGACATCATTGATGACATTCATATTCTCTTTGATGAATAATCTCCTTCTTCGGTTGTTGTGAGGGAACACTCTGACCCTCTTGTTCATTCTCTACATGATCATTCCTTGTAGTTTGACATCAGTTTGGATAGCATTTGGAGGAGGCTTCTTTTTCTTTAGAGGGGATATCCTTGTCCTTGGTTTGTTCTCTACATTCATCTCCACTAGATGTTGGATTGAACTCTTCAGCAGTGTGGCCTAGAATGCATGTTTGGATTGTGTCAGATTTTGGTATCAACATGGAGACACTTGAGAATAATTTAGAGACATACATCCTGCATACATTCTTGGTTTTTTTTCTTCCTAAGGGGAGGAATGTTGTTCGACAAGATTGGATCATCTTTAGCATTCAATGTCGAGCTTTACCATCATTGCAGGAGACAACATTGAGGGGGGGGCTTCCTTAACTCTCTTCTACTTCTCTCTTATGGGGAGGTCTTTTTCCTCACATGGGGTTTTTACCTTCTCATGCATCATTGAGAGAATTTATATTTTGTATTTCATCTCTCTTTTGGGGAGGATTTGTGTCCCACTGGGTTTTATCCTTTTCTTCATTTGTGAGAGATTGCATTTCATTTGTACATGGGTACCTAACATGGCCTAGTTTCTGGGACCCATCTTGCATTGTTTTCTTTTGTGTACATTCTCCCTAAGTTGCACTTAAGGGGGTGTTTTGGTGCAGTTAAATGTTTTGTACCTTGTCCTAGATCATAATTACACCCTAGTTAAGTTAACTTAGGGACCACATAGGAGTTGTTGGAGAATTTCCACCTTTGGTGGACTTATCTTCTTATTACTTTATCACCTCCACCTTTCATGGACAAATAATGTGATTAGGTTTCCACCTTTTGTGGTAGATCCACTATTTGTGGTGGTTATCACACTATCACCTTTCCACTTTAGGTGGAGTGATACATTTTCATTGTTGTCTCATGTCATAAGATTACGACACTTTTCATAATCTTATGCACACCTATGTTCTCACCGTGGCTATATAACCAAGGGGTCTCTACTACATTTGTACAACATTGAATCATATCATATTGACATTGAATACAGTTTATTCTTGTCACATTATTTTCTCTCTTCTTGTGCTTTCTATTTAGTCCATAGATCTTGGCATCCATAGCCAATTCTAATATGGTATCAGAGCATGTTTGATTCTAATACATTGGAGTCTATTTTCAATGTTGATGATGAAGTCAAAAAAGAAAAAGCTAGCATGCACATTAAAAAGGATCATCATCAAAATATTGAGATCTTCAAGGATAAGCTTTTGAAGCTTGGCAAGGTATGTACATTAGAAGAGAGGCATGCATTTTTTTTACTTTGTCAAGAGTTCATAGATCTTTTTACATGAGAATATTCAGATTTGAAAGGATTTGATCTTACTATTTCCCAACATACCATTGAACTTGAGCCTAATGCCAAACCCGTGAGACAAAAATAGAGGCCACTTAACCCCAAGCTTGAGCCCCTCATGATCAAAGATTTGAATAAGCTCATTGAGAGCAATCTTATTTTTCCAATTGAGCATACCTCTTGGTTATCCAATCTTGTTCCAGTAAGGAAGAGGAATGGTGAAATCAAACTTTGTGTTGATTTTAGAGATCTTAATAGAGCTTCCCTGAAAGATCATCATCCTTTTCCTTCCATAGAACAAATCCTTCAAGTTGTTTCAGGTGCGGAGAGGCATCCTTTATTAGATGGCTTCTCAAGACATAATCAAATCCCAGTTAAGGAAGAAGATCAGTCTAAGATAGTGTTTACAACTAAATGGGGCACAATGGCTTATAACAAAATGTCATTTGGTCTGTCTAATGCTGGAGCTGCCTTTTAGAAAGCTATGGACATGGATTTAAAAAATTTAATGTATAAGACTATTTTGGTTTATTTGGATGACATAGTTGTTTTCTCAAAAACAAAAAATGAACACTTTGATCAATTAAAAAATATCTTTTAAAGGTGTCGAGAGTTTGGTATATCTCACAACCCAGAGGATTTTGTGTTTGTTGTACATGAAGGTAATTTTCTAGGATATATCATATCGAAAAATGGCATCACCATAGAGTTGGAGAGAGAAAGTGTCATCCTTTCTCTTCATTTACCAACATACAAAAAGGGTCTAGAAAGTTTCTTGGGTAGAATCAACTTGTTTAGTAGATTTATTCTAGATATGTTGAGTTATTAGTACCTCTGACTTCAATGTTAAAGAATTTTTTTTCTTTCAACTAGACTAAGGAAGGAAAATGGAGCTTTGAGCTCATCAAAGAAGCACTTGCAATTGCTCCTACTCTGTTAAGCCCAAATTTCTCAGAATATTTTATATTATGTGCATATGGGAACATTGATAGTATTGTAGCTATGCTAGTTCAGGAGAATGATCATGGTTTAGATCAGCCTTTAGCTTTTTTCAATTAAGGTCTCAAAGATTGTGAGCTTAATTATTCCTTTGTTAAAAAGCATGTACTTGCAGCTATCAAAAGTTTGAAGAAGTTTAGACACATGCTTTCTAACAATAAGATTAAGTTACTGGTTGATCACCCTTCAGTTAAGAAGTTTTTGCTAAGCAAGGACTTGAGTAGTAAAAGAGCTGGTTGGGTGACTAAAGTAATGGAATAAAATATTGAGATCAAGGTCACCAAGCTAGTAAGAGTTAAGGGTTTGTGTGCGCAGCTTGCTTGTAATAGTAATAACAATATAGAAAAAAAAGAGGAGGTTGTCCTATCTCTTTAGGATGAAGGACAAATTACTACGCCTATTTCTTCTACATGTTGGGTACAAGAAATGACTCATTTCCTGTTAGCTGGTGAGTGTCCTCATGGTTTGAATAAATAAAAAAGAAGGTACTATAGACTACAGTCTATAGCTTATGTGATTTTGAATGGTCTTCTTTTTAGAAAATATTTCCATGGTGTTTTTCTTAGATGCATAGAAGTTGATCAAGTTGATAAATTTTTACATGAGTTTCATGAAGGAACAACTGGTGGAAATTTCTCTCCAAGAGCTACAACTCTTAAGATAATGAAAGGAGGATATTAGTGGCCTATTTTGTTAAAAGATGCACATTAATGGGTAAGAAAATGCAAGGATTGTGCCATATGTAGGAAAATCTAAGTTGGAAGCCCTTCCATTGCAGTTAATTCAGATTGAATAGCCCTTTATGAAGTGGGGTTTGGATTTCATTGGATTCATAAACCCGCCTTCAAGTGCAGGCTACAAGTGATAACAAGGTTTGTAGTTCCTAAATCAATATTTTTTAGATAATACACTTTCTTTCATAGGAACTAGAGTATCTGATTGGGCTGTTAGAAATGGTGTTTACCTGAATACATCTTCTAACTAATATCCTCAAGGCAATGAACAGGTTGAGTCCACTAACAAGAATATTCTCAGGATTAATAAATAACAATGGAAGGAAACTAAAGAGCTTTCCATACCAAATTGAAATCAGCCTTATGGGTTGATAGAATTATACCGAAAAGGTCAATAGGACTATCACAATACATGCTTATGTATGGAAAAGAGGCAAGACTAACTATATCCATTGAACTTATAGCCCTTGATTTGGTCCATCAACTTGACATGATTGAAGAAGAGCCTAGACAACAATATTAGCTCAGTTGATTGAGCTGGAGGAGATTAGAGGTGAAGCAATGAAGAAGATTGAGCAACACCAATCTCAAATGAAGAGGTCATTTAATAAGAAGGAATCCCCAAGAGTGTTCTAGGAAGGTGATATAGTGCTGCAGTGGGATGAACTCAAAAGCATACCTAGAAAGAACTCCAAGTTTGATGCATTCTAGAGTGGGCCTTACATTTTCATTGAGCATAAACAACATAATGCCTTCCAATTGTCTAAGTTGGATGGTGAAGTGGAGCCAATCCTAATGAATGGGATTCACCTCAAGAATTTATTTTGAGGTATGATCTTAATCTATACACATTTGAGTAGATTATAGGTGTCAAATAAGTGTTTTTGCACATAGATTAGTTGCATCTTTCCTTTTCCCCAAATGTTGTTTTGCACAATTGGTCACTTTACTTTGAGTTCTACTAAGGGGGAAATAAGGAAATTTTTTGTTGTTACTCATTATTGTTTAATAAAATAGACATCTCTTAGTCATAACATGGAATGAAGAGTTCAATGTCACAAACAACACATGTTTACTCAATGAAACTATAATCAGTTAAGGAAAATTTACAAACAATTAGAACAATGTGAATGAGCTTTGTACCTAAAATGAATGAAATCAAAATTACTAAGAAAAAGGTACAACAATGTGAATGCTTAGTAAGAGTTCAATGTCACAAACAACACATGTTTACTCAATGAAACTATAATTAGTTAAGGCAAAGTTACTAAGAATTTTATGCATAAAATCTTTAGAGAATCTTCAATGAACAACATAAGTTACTGATATTTTCATTTTCAAGCTCAAACACTCAACCTAGGGTTTTCCATGGTGACACCCTCTCAAGAGCAGAAAAAAAATGAAATGAAAATGAATATGTTGTTGGATGTTGTGCATGTGTTTCTGATATCTGGTTGTCATTGATGTCAACACTATTAGCATTAATGTCTTTAAGACTATATATGTTGAGGATATTAAGAAAATTGTAATAAAATAAGTTGCAGATTGTCTCTAAAGTAGTGAAGATCAATGTCACAGAAATTTCAATACATTTACAATGAGAAGTTTTGGATTAAAGGGTTTTTTCTCAATCCTATCTAGTTTACCCACAAAAAGTTTCTAAGGTGTGCATGAATATTTTAGAAAGCTATGAATTTTTGTGTTCCGATAGTTATTTTGTTATTGAAGTTGGTGTTATTGGAAGAAGATAATGTAATTCTGGTAATATGAGTTGTTGTGTATGTTCATGTGGTGTTTTTGGATGTTTCTAGATCATTCTCTATCTATGTTGCACATTTGTATTGATTATTGTGCTCGTGATCCATGATTTTCTATTGTGTGTTCATGTCTTTCATGTTCATGGCCGATAGGGTGATTATAGCATGTTGTGGATCTTTGAGGAAAAATATTTGAAGGTTTTTTGTGTTTGAGGACATTATTTTTTGTCTCTACTATGTTGTAGCCAACCTTTGTTGATTCGCATTAATAATCTTTATTGTTTTGGGCCAACAGTTTGCATTTATTCTATTATTTTGTTCAAGCCGACATGAAGCAATGTAATTAATTTTTGTAGATATATATGAGCGATTTTTTATCTCATTTGGTGTGTGCATGATGTGAAGTATGTGAGTTCTATGTACAAATAAAGATTAGATCATTTGAAGGCAGAGAAAATTGTGAAAAATAGTGAAGAAAAGTGAAGAAGTGTTCATGTGCCTAATCGAAACTATAATCAAGCATTAGTAGATGCTACTCTCTCAATTCAAATTCTTCATATGGGTTTAATCTAAATGTTTTTATAAGATAGTAAGGCTTCCTTTGTATCTAAGTAGTGAGTTCTAGGCTGTGTTCTGAATGCATGTGCATTCCCATTTATTCTTCTTATACTTTTAATAGAGTATAAACTTGTGGATTAACCTCCACCATGGTTTTTCCCCTAATAGGGTTTCCACACAAAAATCTTGGTGTTATGTGTTTTTGATTTATTCTTTCATAGTTATTAATCATATTGGAGAATAAGGGTTAACAAAGTTAATAATTTTGAAATTTTGTGACAACTAATTCACCCCCCTTTTTAGTTGTCTACCCTTGTGTTTCTAACAATTGGTATCAAAGCAGGTTCCTTGGAAGACATTTAACAACTTGAGGAGATATGGGATGGCAACATATAAGAAGGATAGTCTGAGATTTCATGGAACA
The DNA here is from genome assembly GCA_007115665.2 of Sequoiadendron giganteum. NCBI lineage: Eukaryota > Viridiplantae > Streptophyta > Pinopsida > Cupressales > Cupressaceae > Sequoiadendron > Sequoiadendron giganteum. Next base: position 56,818,161 of record CM021108.1, on the reverse strand, counting down.
AACTATTCTCTATGGAAGACTCAAATGGAGTGTCATTTCAGATGCATTGGTAAATCTTACTGGAACATTACAAGTAATAGGTATGGTATTCCTCAAAGTGGTCCTACTACTACTTCTAATATTAGGGATGTTGAATACAATATCAGGGCTAAGGAAGCATTATTGAGTGCTTTTATTGATTCTGAGATGACAAATGTTATGCATCTGAAGACTACTTATGAGATCTAGAAAAAGTTGGAAACTTTGTATGAAGGTGATGCTAATGTGAAGATTGTTAAGCTACAGAGTTTGAAAGGTAAATATGAACTGTTGAAAATTGGAAATGATGATAATATTACTACTTTCATGCAAAGAGTGAATGAACTTGTGTGTGGTATCAGATGTGTTGGTGTATAGTTAGATGAATTGGAGATTGTTGATAAAGTGATTAGATCCTTTCCTAATCCATACAAAGTTAAAGATACAACTATTCATGAGCTCAAGACTGTGACAAATGTAACCAGAGATATGTTGATTGGTAAACTTACTAATTTTGAGTTGAGTGAATTCAGTGATTCCCTTCCTAAGATAGAATCTGCATTCAAATCTACTACCTCCGGAAGAGACAAGCAGAGATATGATCCAGGTGAAAGTTCTTCTAGAAAGGTATTCAAGTATGAAGAAGAAGAAAGAGAACTAAATGATCTTGAAGCTCTTATTGTCAAAAGAGAAGCTACAAGAGAAGGTAAGTATAAAGGAATGTTTCCAATTAAATTTTTTTCCTACAATAAGATAGGTTATTTTTCATCAAGATTTTCGGAAAGAGTCCCTAAGCCCTAATATAACAAGCCTAGATTTCAAAAGAAGTGTTATTATGCTGCTAATGAAGGTGTGAAAAATGAATAATCTGATAAAGGGAATGTAAGTGAATATGAGTTTTTGTTTATTGTTATCAAGGAAAATAAACCTATGTCTATTGAATCTACTAGTTGTACAAATGTGGAGAAATCCCTAGCTGCTGGAATTGAAGAAAATGATGAATGGGTAATTGACAATGGGTGTTCACATCACATGATAGGTGATAAAAGAAGATTTGTGAGGCTGGAAAAGTATGATGGTGGTGTTGTAAGGTTTGGTGATAACAATGGTGGTATAATCTATGGCAGAGGATTCATTTCTTTTGATGGTAAGCATAATATTGATGATGTTCTTTAGGTTGAAGTTTTGAAGCATAATATTTTGAGTGTTGGATAGATGATTGATAAGAGATACAATCTTCAATTCAAGGATGGGAAGTATAGAATATTGGGAAGTTCAAGAAATGTGATTGCTTTAGGTACAAAAATAAAAGGTAACATTTTTCACCTGAATGTTGCTAGTTAAATTTTTTTGATTGCTCAAGTTGATAAAAACTAGTTGTGGCATAGGATAATGTGTCATGTAAACTTTGACAATATCATCAATATAATTTCTACTTAGGTAGTGAGAGATCTTCCTAAGGTGGTAAAGCCTACTAATGCCATATGCAAGGAATGTTAGTTAGGAAAGAAAACTAGAATTTCATTTCAGAGAAAATAACATTGTTGAAAATAATTGTTGGATCTTGTGCATACTGACTTGTGTGGTCCTACTAGAATAAATAGTTTGTAAGGGTGCAGGTATTTTATGTTGCTTATTGATGATTATTCTAGGATGATGTGGGTCACTTTCTTAAGGGAGAAATCTGAAGCTCTAGAGAAGTTCAAGATCTTTAAGGCTAAGGTTGAGATAGATACTAGTCTAAAAATTAAGTGTCTAAGATCATATAGAGGTGGAAAATTCACTTTCGGTGAGTTTAATTATTTATGTGAAGAACATGGGATAAAGAGACAATTATCGGCACCACAGAGCCCTTGGAAAAATGTAGTTGTGGAAAGAAAAAATAGGAAAATTCAAGATGCTGCTAGAACTATGATGTTGGAAGAAAATGTTCCTCATATCTATTGGAGAGAAGTTGTGAGTAATGTTGTTTATATCCTCAATTGGGTACAAATCAAAGGTGATACTCATAAGACCCCTTTTGAGCTATGGTTTAGTCATAAGCCTACTGTTAGATATTTCAAAAAAAATGGGAGTAAATGCTACATCAAAAGAGATGAAGATATAGGAAAGTTTTATGCTAGAAGTGATGAAGGAATATTTATTGGTTATTCTACTAAGGGCAAGGCCTACCGGTGCTACAACAAGAGATTGAAGAAAATTGTTGAAAGTGAAAATGTTAAGGTTGATGAAGAGATTCCTAGACCATCCAAAACCTATGGATATGATTCTGATGATCAAAATGATAGTACAAATAAATTTCAAACCTCAAATCAAATTCAAGTCATTGCGGTGAATCAAGAAGATCAAGAAGAAGGAGAAACTAGTGAAAGTGTAGAATAGAGATCATGAGAGCCTAAAATTCAAGAACAACCTAAGAATCCAAGGTATGTGAGATTAAATCATTTAGAAAATCATATTATAGGTGATAAGAACAAAGGTGTCCAAACTAGGAGAAGAATTGCAGAAGAATACTATTTGATATCAAAGAATGATCCAAGTAATTTAAATGAAGCATGCAAAGATGAACATTGGATTAACCAGTGAAAGAAGAACTACAGCAAATTGAGAAAAATAATACATGGACTCTTGTTCCTAGACCTAAGGATAAAAATGTAATTGGAACTAAATGGGTCTTTGGAAACAAACTAAATGAGAAAGGTGAAGTTATTAGAAACAAAGCAATACTAGTATGCAAAGGATATTCTCAGATGGAAGGAATTGACTTTGAATATACTTTTTCTCTTGTTGCTAGAATTGAAGTTGTGAGACTATTTATTTCTTATGTTGCTTACAAAAATTACAAGGTTTATCAGATGTATGTCAAGTCATCATTTCTAAATGGCGAATTGGAAGAAGTGTACATTAAGAAACCTGATGGATTTCAATTGACTGATCAAGGAGATATGGTGTGTCAGTTAAAGAAAGCATTGTATGGACTCAAGAAATATCCCATAGCTTGGTATGCTAGATTGGACAATTATTTGTTGAAGCTTGGATTTTATCAACTTAGGTACTACTAATAGTAATTTGTATTTCAATATTGATAATGATAAAGAGTTGTTTGTGGAAGTCTTTGTTGATGATATCGTTTTTGGAGGAGATGATGGTTTGTGCATGAAGTTTGCTAATGAGATATAGAATGAGTTTGAGATGTCAATGATTGGAGAGATGAAATTATTTTTTGGATTGAAAATTACTCAGTTAGATAAAGGGGTCTTTATATCTTAGTCCAAATATGTGAAAAAATTGCTAAAGAAGTTTGGTATGGAAGACTCAAAGCTAGTCGATACACCCATGGTGACTAGATGTAAGTTGACAATAGATGATTATTTGAAGGAAAATTCGCCTAGATACAGATCAATTATTGATGGGTTTCTTTATTTGACTCAAACTAGACCTAATATCATGAATTTTGTATGTATTGTTGCAAGATTTCAAGCCAATCTTAAGGAATCTCATGTGACTACTATAAAAAGAATTTTTAGATGCTTGAAGGGAATAGTTGTTTTTGGCATGTAGTATCCTAAATATGATGATCTTACTCTAAGTGAATTTATCTATGTTGATTGGGAAGGAGATGCGAATGATAGGAAAATTACCAGTGGTGGCACATTTTTCTTGGGAAAGAAGTTGATTTCATGGTTAAGTAAAAAGACGAATGTTATTTCTTTGTCGACTTCAGAGGCGGAATACATTGTTGCTACTAAAAATTATACTCAAGTGTTATGGATGAATTAGATGTTGAAAGATATCAAAGTTGTGTTTGTTGAACCTATTGCTATATTCTATGATCATTCAAGTGCAATTAACATTTCTAATAATTTGGTGTTGCATTCAGAGACCAAGCATATATATATCAAATACCACTTTTTGAGGGACAAGGTGAGTGATTAAGAAGTCATACTAGAGTATGTGCCTACTAAGGAATAGATTGCAGACATCTTTACTAATCCATTTACTAAGGATACTTTGAGTATCTCAGAGGGAAGTTAGGGGTGATTACCCCTCCTAATCAGAACTAAGATGTAATACATTGCATTAGTCTGAGCATTTCACAGTGAGATCTTGATTTGGATTAATGTTGTGTGGTTGCTACTCAGGGGGAGTAGTTAGAAGATTCAGATATGTGGTTCAAATCATGTGTATCTTTGTCATTGATGTCAAAGGAGGAGAAGATTAATGTGAAAAAAAAAATCATGAGATATGAGTCAAACCTAAGAGGGGGTAAGTGTTGGAGTAAGTTGCGTTGATGTTTTTTTTCTCATATTATGTGTTGTCATCAATGCCAAAGGGGGATATTGTTGGATGTTGTGTTTTTTTTGTTGATATGTTCTTTTCATTAATGTCAACACTATTAGCATTAATTTCTTTAATACCATATATGTTGAGGATATTGAGAAAATTGTAATAAAATAAGTTGAAGATTATCTATGAAGCAGTGAAGATCAGTGTGATGGAAATTTTAGTATGTTGATGGTGAGAAGTTCCAGATTAAAGGGTTTGTTCTCAAGCCTATCTAGCTTACCCATCAAAAATTTTAAAGGTGTGCATGAAGATTTGAGTAAGCTATGAGTTTTTGTGTTCCAATAGTTATTTTATTTCTAAAGCTAGTGTTCTTAGATGAAGCTAATGTGATTCTGGTAATCTGAGTTGTTGTGTATGTTTCTAGATCATGTTCTATCTGTGTTCTAGATCCACATTGATCGTTGTGCTCATGAATCATGATTTTCTCTTGCGTGTTCATGTCTTTCATGTTCATGGCCGATAGGGTGATTATAGCATGTTGTGGATCTTCAAGGAAAAATCTTTGAAGGTGTTTATTGTTTGAGGACATTATTTTGGGTATCTGCTATGTTTTGGAAAACCTTGGTTGATTCACATTAATAATATATTTTTTTTTGGGCTAATAGTTGGCATTCATTCTATTATTTTGTTCGAGATGACATGAAGCAATGTAATTACTTGTTGCAGATATATATGATCAATTGTTTATCTTTTTTGGTGTGTGCATAATGTGAAGTATGTGACTGTTATGTGAAAATAAAGATCACATCCTTCGAAGGAAGAGTAGAGTGTGAAGAAGTTTTCATGTGCCTAACCAAAACCGTAATCAAGCATTAGTAGATGTTACTCTCTTAGTTCAAATTCTTCAGATGGATTTAATCTGAATGTTTATGTAAGACAGTGAGTCTTTCTTTGTATCTGAGCAGTGAGCTCTAGGAAATGTGCCTAAATGCATCTGCATTCCCATTTATTCTTCTTATACTTTTAATAGAGTATAAAGTTGTGGATTAACCTCCACCATGGTTTTTACCCTAATAGGGTTTCCATGCAAAAATCTTGGTGTTATGTATATTTTTGATGTTTTTTTTATTTATGCTTTCATGGTTATTAATCAGATCTAAGAATAAGGGTTAACAAAGTTAATAAGTTTCAAATTTCATGACATTTGATTCAACTCCCCTCTTAGTTGTCTACCCTTGTGTTTCCAACATCTTTACCATTCATTTTAGGATATGATAACCCTAGGAAGGTTTGAAAGGACAAAAGGTTGTTTGCCTTAGTATTTAAAAAAAAACTTTATTCATACGATTATGTCGTGGCATATTTTTACCTTGTAATTATTTTAATATTCCATTAAAGACCTAGTCAATTAAGCCTTATGTACATGGCTTTATCATATTTATTTTTTATTTTTTTGAATTTAAAATCAAAATTGTAAAACTTTATTTAAGTGATAAAATAAATCACTTTAAATAAATGTTATTATGAATGCAAAATAAAGATATCTTAGGATGAAATTTCAAATGATGGACTAAGAAGGAGTTGTAATGAAGCCTTGAAGTTTGAATAAATTGAGGAGGTGGTTGAAATGATTGACCAACATATGGAGGAAAAAGAGGAGATTTGATTAATTAATTGACAATTAAGAGTGTAAATGAATGGAGTTTCAATCAAGGAGAAATTTGAGGCACCTAACTCCTTGTTTCATTCAGTTACAACCCTTTTTTGGATTGGTTTTTAGTTGCATATGACCCTTTGGAGTAGTTTTAAGATTCAGAACTCCTTATACATACTTGGAGGAGTTTATTTTAGTCACATGCTTGATTTGAGGGAGATGTTGGAATTGGACAGCACATCATGTCATTTGGAGCCAAAATTCAAAATTTGAATTCTTGGAGCCATTTGTATAAGTCTTCCTCTTCTCTCATTTTTTTCTCTAGTTCTGAGTTTGGTAACTGTTGTAGAAAATTACACATTCTTTGTAACTTATTTCTTGCGATTTCTACAAATTTGTAATGCAGATACCTCCTGATTTTCAATAATAAAAAAATTCCTTCTCATATTTGTCTTGTTCAAGCATTGTGTGTGAGTCCTTAAATTGAAATTTTGTGATTTTTTGTGAAATCCTTAATTTTATCTTATTTCTTCAGTGTCCTATTTAAGTGCAGCATATTATAATGTAGGTCACTGACTATGTTTCTTCTATTTATTGAATGTTTGTTATGAAAAAATCAGTATTTTCTTTCAAGAAAACTTCAATCATAGAAGCCTTTCAAATGAAACATTTATGCAAAATATATTAGCCTAAGTAGTGAATGTTTGTAGCTTCATTTTTTAAGTCATCTTGTGAGGTTTTAAAAGAAAATTCAAATCATTTTTAGTTGATGAATCACCACATAGTTTTGTTTTCAGTTTTCACATCGTCCTTCTTACCTTTTTTTCCTGTCAAGAATTACTATTTTTAAGTTATCTAAAGGGGAGCCAACTCATAATCTGGAGGTCTACTCTCACCATAGGATACGTACAGCCTGAGATTAGTCCCATGTTGCATGATATTTAATATTTTAAAACTTAGCATCAGGTGTAAATCCCTATGCCAACACTACAATGTTTTTAGAGAGCTTGGAATTGTCATCATCCCCCAAATACATGGAATTAGAAGAATGACACAAAGAGAGAAAAAATAAAGGAAAAACCTTTTAGGTCAACATTAAAAAGACATAGGGTGTCTCCACACCTTGAATTATCCCCAAAATGAAAATAGAAGAAAAATATAAAGAGGAAATAACAAGGCAAGAGAAAACGAAAGCCTTTTTGGTCAACATGAAGGAGATATGAATGTCTCAATGCCTTGCACCATCCCCAAAAGGAAAACACAAGAAAAAGATAAAGATGAAATGAAAAGGAAAAAGAAAAAGAAAGTTTTTTGGGTCAATATGAAGGAGACATGAATGTATCAATGCCTTGTGGGTTAGCCAAAATGGAAAGGTGAAAATAGTGGTGCTTTCTTTCACTTCTACAGTTTCAGACCTAAAAGGAAAGAGACAAATTTTCTTGATTTTTTCATTCAAGAACAATACCTTGAGATTTCAATGCAATGGAGATTGAAATATGAAAAAGGGAATGTTCTAGGGGATTGAATGATGTCAAATGAGGGGTTCACCACCAAGTGTAAACTTGGAAAAGAAAATGTTGGAAAACATAGTGTGATATGAAAAATGACCTAGAAAGATGAACACTAGTAGAATTTGGAAAATATATGACTAGGTGACTAAAACTTTTAGTCACAACAATTAAAAATGACTAAATTCTACTAATTTTTTACAACTCATCTATAAATGATTAAATAAATGATTAATCTGGTCGTTGATTAAAAATTTATTTATTCACAGAAATAAAAATGACTAAATAGTCAGCTGTCAAATCCCAAGTGGAAAAAATTTTTAAAAAACAATTCGCCAATTATTCTCACAATGTATTCATGCACATTATGTATTGGCATGATTATTCACACTCATTGTAGATTCATTTTTCTTCCTTGACCTTGCTTTGTTAGGTCATTGCAGACCTCGCTTCGTTCATTCATTGCAAACCTCACTTCATTCGCTAGTAGGGCATGAGGTATTTTGATTAGTTATATCAACTACTTGCATGGGCGATATAGATTCAGAGAGGACTTGAAGACTTCTGAAATGGCAGGCAAGGTAAAGGAATTCATAGTTTGTTGCAAAAAATTTGAATTTTTTGAGGCCCTTTGTAGCGAAATTGGATTTGGGGACACCCTTTGTAGAAAAATTAGAGGTAATTTGAAACATGTACTAGATTTACCCACGCATCAGGGATCTAAACAAAGATGTTTCTTGCTACAACTTCTTGTATCTTTGTAAAAATTTCCTTTGTAATTGTGAACCCCTAAACCTGCAATTTCCCAAGAACAACAAACAAATCAATGTGTTAGATCAAATGCAAACAAGAATGAAGGATTCCCCATGAAATCCATCTACTCAAACTTAAACTAGGAAAATTAAGAACAAACTAAATAAATGAAAATAAATCCTAATTAAGTGAGCAAACTATTGATCCCATGGGGGATTTGGTGCCAATTGAAATGTTGAAATTGGCCCTTTCCCAACTCCTAAATTGCAATGTTGATGTGTAGATTAATCAAATCTCTCCAATGAGATTTGAGCATAAACTAGCTAAGAATTGTGAAAATGATAAAGTATGGAGTGATGTGGAAAAAATTGGATCTCACTATAAAAAGAGTAACTTTGCATGAAATTGTGGATATTGAGTGAGGAGAGAAGCCTCCAATTTATAGATTTGAATTTGGAAGAGAAAGCAAGATTTAAGCAATGTGAGACTAACTTTCACCCAATGACCAAATTCCACTTGTCACCATGTGAATGGTTGGTGGTTGTGCAAGTTTTAATCAAAGTGCCCATAAATGCATAAATTTCAAATTTGAAAATGTTGAAATGACAAGGTGGAGAGAGATTTAAATGGAGTTATTACCATTTGGCTCAATGAAAAAGGACTTGTTGGATGAAATAAATGCCTTGTTGCAAGGACTAAGTCCACTTGGATTTCAAATTCAAACCTAAGGGAATATTCCCTTTTTATTCCATGTGAGGGAAAATAGAGATTTAATAAATGAATTAAATCCATTTTCATGTGCAAATTTCATTCTCTAGAGGATTTTAGTAATGAGGATTAACTTAATCAAGATTTTGATTAATTTAATGAGAGATTAGATGATTTGACAATTTTGACTTAAATTGATGAATTGATTTAAATCAGAATTGAGAGGAAATGATTAATTAAATAAATGATTTTGATTTATTTAACTAAGGAGGATAGTGTTAGATTAAATTAGATAAGGTTTAATTTATTTAATTTAATAAGAGGACTTTAGAGACTTTAATTAAATAAAATGATTTATTTAATTAAATATAAACATAAGGTTAATTAAATTAAATTGATTAATTTAATAACTCGAGGGGAAAGACTTAATCAAATAAATAATGATATATTAAATTAAGGGACAAAATATGATGAAATGCTCAGAGTATGACTTAGGAGAAAATGTTGTTAGTAATCAGGATCAAGTGTGTCGAACCGAATTTGTACATTTTCCATGTTTACATTTTGCCCCTCTTTGAAGCAATGTACTCATTGCATTGATTCAAAGAATAAACTGTTGTGATCAAAGTTCAAAATTTCTTGATTTTTTCAGATGCCCCACTACTATGCTAGCAGAAGGATTATGCTGGTATAATGCCCCCTTGAGAGGTCGGTCAAAAATTTTGATTTTTAGATGAGCTCGAGAAAAAAAGACGACAAGGTGCCTGATAGGTTAAACATGCCCCAGATTGCCAAAAAATGTGTTCAAATGCCAAAAAAGATGCAAAATGGCCCTCGGTTGGATAAAAATGCAATCGAGGGACAAAAACCCTAGCTGGAAGGTTAAATTAGATAAAAAAACCCTAATTTTTAGGCTTAAATAGACCTTGAGAGGTCACTTTCAATAATTTTGCAATCTTAGCCTTTTGAAAATTTCACACTTTGAGCTCTCAGTCTTGGTCGAAATGGTGCAACGAAAGCTTCCCTGGCATGTGTTAGAGAGAGTATGAATGTACCAATGGCCAGTCAACGTAGGACCCATGGTATGTACCCCTATCCGACTTTCAATTTTCTTGTTTTACATGCATTAAATAGGGTTTAAGTGTCTTTTAAGTTGAGCGACGCTATATAGCACTGTTGAAAATTCTTTATAGGCGTCGCATGGTTCTGAATTGGATCACATATGCAAAGAGCGTCATGCATCTCAATTTGGAGATTAGGGTTTTTCGGTCAAACTCCACTACATGTTAACATTCAACCGCGCGACTCTCTTACGGATTTAGGGTTTGCCACAAAGTCAGCCGCATACGTGAATAATGTCATGCAGGTCACTTTGGAACTAGGAAATTTGCAAACTCAGCCATGGCGGTGCAGTTTGCAACTTTCCAAACTACATTGCATTTCAAAATAGCACCGCATTTGTTGTTTTGGATGTGAAAAATTTAGCGCGAGATGAAATTTTTTTCTTTTTCTTGATGCGATGGCTTCCCTTGTGCAGGAGGAGCTTGACGTACTTCACTCATGGGAGCGCCGATGGTCGATGCTTAGGAGATTGTAGGATATGCATGAGTTGGTCCAAGAGTAGCTTGGTGCTCTTGGCCTTTAGTATATTGTGTACATCCGTCTTGTTTGGGCACACTTAGGCATGATGACAGCCTTGGTCGAGTGGTGCCACAACGAGACTTCTTCCTTCCACCTTCCTACCGATGAGGCTACTGTTACCCTTGAGGATGTCTGGCGCATGCTCCGACTACCTATCCATGGAGCCAAAGTCATCTATGATCCAGATGTCGATAGAGAGGCTTGCTATGGTATTATGGAGCTTGATGAGATTCAGTTCTCTGATGGGCAGATCGACTTAGAGAGATACTATGGCCACATACACATTTATAGGTTGATTATTGCCTCCATCATTTCAGGCCTTATGGCACTCAATTTGCGGGGTCTATACTTTAGTCCTGGCTAGGGACTAGCATGGGAGTAGATGGTTCACCGCAGGGAGTGATTTTCTTGGGGGCCAGTATTACTAGTGTCCTTATACAGGGATCTTCATGAGTTTGCATACCTGGATAGAAGGTCCCTCGAGGTCGAAGTTACCTTATTACACATTTGGGCAAGGGAGTAGATCCCAGTGCTTCACCCAGATGTCACACCAGTTATTCTTGAGACATATGATCCTATTGTTTGGCAGTACGATAGGGTACTGATCCAGTTTACCCACACTAGCATAGGTGGTCTTGCACACTATGGACGAGTTCTTGATGAGATGAGAGAGTTCATCCAGAGACCTTGGATGGGCATTGGCCCATGGTACGATGATGTTCAACAGTTTTTCTATCCCAGACATAATAGGTGGATGTAGGGCCGAGACAACACCATGATCGAGAGATATCTTCTAGACAGGGTAGCTTGGCAATTTGGAGAGGTACAGGATAGGCCTGACAACTTGTACATGGTGATCTTCGCCCATACAACTAGAGAGATAGCATGGGGCCAACCCATCCTGTTAGTTGAGGTAGTGTCCTCTTTCAGATAGTTGGTGGTCCGACCCTAGCCATATGATCAAGGGTCAGCAGATGTAGGGGTTACTCTAGCATATAGAGCTTGGTTCAAGCCTCCCCTGAGATTGACAGTTCCTAGTTCAGCGATTCCATGACGGAGACCTAGAGGTAGAACAATGGGCAAAGGTCAAGGATAGGCTAGAGGAGGAGGTGGACCACCTCCTCATCAAACACCTCCTAGGGATCCAGCATAGTAGTCGCCTCCCTGAGTAGGGGGGGATGGTAAGTCGAGAGTAGTCCCTCAGTAGTAGCAAGCAGCATAGCCAACAACACAACCTGATCATAGAGATGCATTGATCAAATAGTTGTAGTGTCAGATTCAGGTGCTGATAGAAGAGAGAGATGAGGCCAGGAAATAGGCTGTGACAGTTATAGCTGAGAGGGACCAGACATGATTCAAGAGGGCTCAGGATATTGGTCCACGGTGGCAACTAGAGGCACAACCTCCTCATCTTAGGGCCTATCACTTGATCTACAGGCATACAAAGAGGTGGTCAAGGAGGCCAAGTATTATTGGTAGCACTACAGACAAGTAGTTCCACTAGCAAGAAGAGTGCCAGAGTTCTCCCAGCAGACAGGGATGCAGTCGCCAGAGGATCACGGTGACAGGCAGGTGGGAGAGGGTGAGGGGCACAACCAACAAGGCTAGCCCTTGATCACAAATAGTTTTCCATTTTTGATTCATGGGTTGCATTATTTCCCCTATTGTACCATGTATTTTGATGTACATTTGATCCAATTTGTATCATAATAGTGTATTTTTTGATGATATATATGAGATGATTAGCCTTTATGATATGTATGGATGCATTCTAATGGATGAATTTCTTTTTGTATCTTTTTCATGAATTTTTAATGATGATCTTATGAGTTTAATGTATGCTAATAATGGTGCAATGGATGTAAATGGTAATGGATGCTAATGATTATGTATGATGTAATGCTTTCTTAAGATGCTTAGAATAGAAAATTTATATTATTCCTCATAACTTAAGATAATGATATGATGCAATATGCTTTTTATGCTAATGATCTGGTGGATGCAGAGTGTATGCATTGGTGATGTTTTGATTACTTTCATGATACCATGTTAGTATGGAAAGAAGATAGAAGAACTTAGAATCAATGAGTTAGTTATGATTATGGTGATATTGCTTTTTCAAGAGTTGGGATTTTCAAAGGGTCAATTACGTTATGTTTGATAACACACCTAGGTACGATGCATCAAGGTATAAAGAACCAAGATGGTGTTGTACCCAGTGTGATGGACTTTGACTTGACAATCAGATAGTTGTATTTTTGTTCACACTTATTATGCATACTTCATTTAGGATGTAGTTCAAATATTCTAAACATCTCAGGCCAAAACATAGGAAAAAAAGCTTTCTTATGTGGTCAACAAGACATCTAAAAAATCCTTTCCACAAACTAAACAAAGCACATACAACTAAGTTATTTTAAAAGTGTATCCCACAAGCATAGTAGATAAAAGAGACAATGATCCTTGCCCCATTCCTTTCTCTCTAAACCTGTTTTGTTTAGGCATCATCGAGAGGTCCTTGGAATGAGCACAAAATAACATAAGCCAATAAAAGACCAAATAAAGCAAACCAAACAAAGCTAATGTTCTTCATACCGCTAGACAAGACTAAACTACTGTGAGGTACCTGATGCTTATGTCCATCATGGGAAGGATTCAACCTAGGGCATGTTGTGATTAGGGTTTTGATGGGACTGATTGGATGATAAGTTATTGATACTATGAGTTGACCAACTTTCTTGCTTATTGATTTATACTTTTGAGACTTTAACATTTAGGGTGTTCTCTTTTGAACTTGCTAGACTTGCTTCCGACTGACTCACCAAAGGGTGATGATGATGATTGATTTATTAGGAATGATGATTACAGGTGAAAGTGAGATGAGGTGGATGCACCATTTTGGATTTTTTAGATATTTTGAGGTTGTTTTTGGTATTTTTGAAGTGTTTTGCAAATGTTTTTGGATTTTTGAGATTTACAATGAAGAGACTAACTAAAATACCTATCCTAGGGGTCTTGGGAGTTGATCCATAGATTATTCTTGCCTACCTTATACATGCAGAGACCACGTAGTTTGACTGATGACAAGCTTGACTCAATGATGAGATAGATGGGAAAATGGATTGCCATTTTATTATGACGGATGCCTAAGGAATGACTTAAGATGTCTTGGGGGATGATCTAATATCAAAATTGCCTATGTTCAAGCTCAGAGATGACGTATTTTAGACCAGGTGAAAAACTGACAAGACTTAATGATGAACTTTTTTGAAGATTTTCTAAGGTTTTTGACATGTTTTGGATTTTTTGATGAATTTTTCGAATGTTTTTGGGATTTTCTGATGTCTTGGGAAGAGCACAAAAATATACACAAATCTGATCTAGTGCCTATTTCAAGGACATGCCCCCAACATTAAGCAATAGACAACTTCAATAAAGGCAGGACAAACTAACCTTAGGAATATGCCAAGTAGTACTATGGTGGCATATGATATGGGCATCAGCTCAGGCTATGGTATGGATACAAACAGATGGGTGAATGGAGAATTATTTAAATGTGATGGAATAGATGAGTGAGTCATGCAAATCCTAGTGGATGGGGAGTGTTTTATTTACACTTGATGCCTGTTTTCCAGGTTTTCACCAAGGTACTTGTCCAAAGCGCCACCGAAGTGGTTTTCACTAGACGAAGATTTTTTTTCTTTACTATTTTCAATCCTTTTTCTATTTTTTTTTTGGATTTTTGTATTTTTTGATTTATTTATTTTGTCACCAAGATGCCTGTTTGTGAGGTTTTCATCAAGGTAGCCATTTTTTCAGGACATTTTATGATTTTTCCGTATTTTTTGGTTCCATACCTTGCAAGTTCTTAGGCATAAAACTTTTTGAGATGGGAGTTGTTCAGAGGCTTGCCTTCTAGTGTTGCTAATTGATATGCTCCTGATTTATAGCTAGTTGTGATGATGAAAGGTCCTATCTAGTTGGGCTCAAATTTTCATTTTCTCTCTAGATTCGACACATTCCTTCAGTTCTCTTTCAGCACAAGGTCGTCGACTTGGAAGGTGCATTACCTGATCTTCTTATTGTAGCTTCATTTTAGGTGACTCTAATAGACCTATAGATGGTTGAGGGCATCCATGCTCTATTCATCTAGTAACTCCATCTCATTCAGTCTTGTAACCCTATATTCTTCATCTGTGATGAGGTTTTGCAATGATATCCTTAGTAACGGGAGCTCAATCTCAATAGGGAGGATGGATTTTGATTCGTAGACTAGGGAAAATGGGGTGGTGCCTATTGGAATGCAGATGTTGGTGCTATAGGCCCATAAGGTGGGATTTCATTATAGATGTCAGTCATGATCAGAGTCATTGACTATTTTCTTAAGGATTTTTAGAATGGTTTTGTTGGTAGCCTTTGCTTGGCTATTGCCTTGTGGGTAATATGGAGTTGAAAAGCGATGTTGGATTTTAAATTTTTCACAAAATTCATGGACATCCTAATTCTTGAAAGGTGTCCCGTTATCAGAGATAATAGAATGAGGGAGACCATATCGGGAAATGAGATAGTTCAAGATGAACTTGGATATCTACTTTCTGGTGATGTAGGTCATGGGAATTGCTTCGACCCACTTTGTGATATACTTTTTGGTAGTGATGATGAACTTGTGGTCATTGGATGAGGTGGGTGAGATTTTATCTATGAGGTCGAGCCCCCATTGTGAAAAGGGCCATGGTGTAACAACAAGATGTAGTTCTTGATTTGTTACATGAATAAGGTTTCCATGTTGCTGGTACTGTAGACACCTTCTGACAAAGTCATGTGCCTCTCTTTCCATTGTCGGCCAGTAGTATCCGGTTCTTAGTAATTTCTTGGCTAGGGTCATACCACTTGAGTATGAACCGCAAGTGCCATTATGTACCTTAGTCAGAGCAGTCAGGGCTTCCTTAGGTTTTAAGCAATGCAATAGGGTTCCATTGATCCTTCTATGAAAGAGGGCTTCCCCTAGGATGATAGTACGTAAGGACCTATTGACAAAGGTTCATTTGAGGTTCAGGGTGATATCGGCTGGCAAAATTCCTAGTCTTAGGTAGGTGTAAATATTGTGATACCAAAGATCACCAAGACCAATGATTTCACACACATATTCTGACTCTAGTACCTTGAAAGTGGGTATGAGAAGCTACTCTATCAAGAATTTGTTTTTCGAGACATTTCCACGGATATCTAGCAAGGATCCAATTGTTGTCATTGCATCATTCGCTTTGTTGTTAGCCCTCGGTATCTGCTCAAAATTGATATCAATAAAAGATTATTTGAGGCTTTCTACTAATTTCTTCTATGGTGTGAGCTTATCATCCTTAGTTTGATATTTGCCATTGACTTGGTTGATAATAAGTTGTGAATCCCCATAGACCTTTAATGCCATGATTCCCCACTGTGCCACAATTTTGAGACCTAAAGTTAAAGCCTCGTACTCTACAATGTTTTTGGTACAGGGGATGCCAATTTGTAAGATCTTGGTATGAAATCCCCTTGTGGGGTGATAAAGAATACACTAGCTCTTGATTCATGTTGTGTGTGGGAACCATCAAAATAGAGTTTCCAGTGATAGGCTATGCTGATATTAAATATGAACTCGTATGGAAATTCCGATATGAGTGGATTCTCTGCATAGATGGGAGCTTCTGCTAGTTTCTCCACAATGACCTATCCTTTGATTGCCTTGTGCTCCTCATATTCAATTTCATACTCTGACAATATCATGACCCACTTAGCCATCCTTCATGTGAGCATATCTTTTGATAGTAGATACTTTAAGGGATCTATTTTGGTGATGAGTTTGATTTTGTGTGCCAACATGTAATGTCAAAATTTTTGTGAAGAAAACACTACTTCTAGAAAAGCTTTCTCAATGAATGTGTAGTTTAACTCATGGCCAACCATTTTTCTACTGATATAATAGATAGCCCTTTATGTCCCATTTTCATTATGCTCTACTAAAAGAGTGCCCAAAGCTATTGTTGTTGCTAAGATGGATAAAATGAATGGTTTTCTTGCAATGGGTGGCATCAATACTGGAGGTGTGAGTAGATATTATTTGATTTTTCTAAATACCTTATTGCATTTTTTGTCCCACTTGTATTCTACTCCCTTGTGGAGTAGATGTGAATAGGCAATTTGTTTGTCCACCAATTGCGCTATGAACCTCTAGATGGAATGGAGTCTGCCTTACAATCCTCTGAGTTGTTTTAGTTTTCTTGGTGCTTCCATATCGAGGATTGCCTTATCCTTTGTGGGATCCACCTCTATTCCCTTCATTGACACTATGTATCCCAAAATTTTACCCAATTGTACCCCAAAGACACATTTCTTGGGGTTGAGCCTGACCTTTTACTTTTCCAATCTGTCAAAGATGTCGCTTAGGGTTGCTATGTGGTTTTGTCTCTTCTTTAATTTTGCTAGTATGTCATCCACATAATCTTAGATGGTTTTGTGTATCATGTCATGGAAGATTAGTGTCATGGCCCTCTAATATGTAGCCCCTGCATTTTATCCCAAATGGCATCATATTCCAGCAGTAGGTGCCCCATGGACATGTAAATGTTGTCTTATGCTAGTCTTCTTTTGCAATCATTATCTAGTTATACCCCAAGAAGCCATCCATCAGTGATAGAATCTCATGTCTGGCTATCATGTCCATTATCATATCAATGTTAGGTAGCGGAAAATCATCCTTAGGACATGGTTTGCTAAGGTCTCAGAAGTCTATGCAAATACAAATGCCCCCATTTGGTTTTGAGACTGGTACAAGATTGGATACCCATTCTGGATAGTCAATTGGGCATATGAATCCAACATCCAGGAGCTTTTTCAATTCTACCTTGACTAGCAAGGCTATCTGGGGATACATTTTTCTTAATTTTTGTCTTACCGGCTTCACTCGAGGGTAAACAGTCAAATGATGAACCACAACTTCTGGATCCAGACCTGGCATGCCAGCATAGGTCCATGCAAAATTTACCTTCCTTTCCTTTAGAAATGTTGCTACTAGTTCTGATTCTTCTATCAAGAGTGACTCAGCATAGAAAGTGATTTGTGGTGTTGTTTCTATTCCCAAGTTAACAAGATTACACTACTCTGCCAGGACTCCTAATTTCTCTTGATGCAATGTTATAGGGGGGAGATTGAATCCTTCATCCTTCAGCACCTAAGAGATGTTTTCACCATTGGATGTGTCCTTTATTTTTACTATTTTGCGGTTAGAGAGTGCCAGAGTGTGGTTTTCACTCAGTAACTCTGAGCTTATTCTCGTTCTTTTTCTTTTGCGACTGAAGGAATCAATCGTCTCCCCGTAATATGCTTAAGTGTCTAATGTGATGTCAAAACCTACCTTGTGATCCCCGCATGAAACTATATCCCTTATTCCCATGAATTATGAGAGTGCCTCATCATTTTTGAGTGAGTCTAGAATTGGCGGTCCTTGTTGGTCATGATTGATGAGTTGAGGGTATACTAAAATGATTTTGTGGGTTGATTGGTTTGACTCAGCGGGTGAGGAACTAATAATTAGTAAGGAGGAATCCTCAAAGAGAATGGGAAGGCCTACTATGGCATCATCATCTTCACTAGTGGCGTAGACATCAGTTATGTCAAAGGTGAAGTTGTCAAGCGGGATACCTATGCATACGGGTGGTCTAAGGGTGGTTGTTGATACTTGGGGAAGGGACCTGACTGCCCTACTAAGAGTACCTCTGCCACATACATTTATACTCAGGGGAGTACATCTAGGTCCAAGGTTCCTCATTCTTATTTCTTCAATGATAGGGTCCAGTTGTCCATCAATGTTCCTTCCAAGGCTTTCATTTCTATTGTAGCCCTTTGTTGGCTTCATGCATAGGTAATGTGGGTGTGGGTCCTGTATCATGATACATTGTGCTTGAAATATCTTCCGCACCAAAATTTTCCCAACTTAGGTCTCCCCAATGGCGAAATCTAGAAGGATCTTCCCTAAGGGTGTGGACAGGTGTTTCAATTGATCAAGGTTACCCATGTGACCTAGGAGATTGTGGTAACTCTCCTACAACAAATGCACTCTTCTTCATTCTATAGTCCCCACATCCATTGTCATGGATCATGATTTTGATGTCAGATATATTAGGGATGGTGGGTGTCTCTGTCGTAGAAGTGGAGGCGAGGTTAGTTGGGTTGATGTATGTAGTGGATGGGCCTTCATCATTTTTTGACACTTGGAGGATCTTATAAAACTTCACTTCCAGGTTTTTGTACTAGGAAAATGGTTCAGAATCCCCATGTATAGTGAATTCCTCATTTTGGTACAACAATTTGATGCATTGATGATATGTTGAGGCCACTTCTTTCATTTCATGGATCCATGGACGTCTTAGGAGGATTTTATATGGTAGGTTGAGGTCAAGGACCTGATAGGTAGTCTCCATGGTTGCTGGTCCCACTTGGATTGGGATTTTAATTGTGCCTTGAGACACTCTTTCTTGATCATCATATGCTCTTATAGTGATGCTTTTGTTCTTGTTAATGGAATCCTTGGTGAATCCCAATTTCTTTATAATTTTGAGAGAGAAAATATTAAGGCTTGCACCTCCATCCACCAGGACCCTTTTAACTTTATATTTGTGGACCAACACTTGAAGGTGAAGTGCACGGTTATGAGATGGATGCAGGGGGAAGTATTGGTCAGAGAATGTAAGGAGATTCGGGGTAATGATATTACCAACCATAGCCTGAAACTGCTATGTGTCAAGAGTGGTGGAAATAGTGGATGTTGTTAATGCTTCATCAATAATTTTCCTATGGGCAACGAATATTTTTAACAGTTCCATGATGGAGATCTATGCGGGGGTTCTCTTTAGCTAGTCGATGAAACTATAGTCATAGGGGATGTCTTTAGTATTTGAAATGTGGGTCTTAGATGGTTGTGGTGCCCCTACAATGGTGACCTTTCTACCACATGTGGTGACTCCACAATTGGTGTTGGCGCCCTTGATATTAATGATCATGACCATTTCATCTACACATGCGACTATCTCTTTATATACTAAGTTAGAATTAGCATATTTTTGTTCACCTTTGTTTTTCCCTTGACTATTTCCTTTATTATGATTTGGCATCAGATTTGTGTATATTTTCAGGTCTTGATTATCGGCTGGTTGCTCTACATTGATGATCTTGTCCTCAATAAGGTCTTGGATAATATTCTTTAGCCTCATACAATTTGCGCTGGTATGTCCCTTGATCTTGTGAAAGACACAAAAGAGATTTTCATTATACCATGGTGGTTTGGTCATGGGTTCTGTGTATTGCTCATTCTTGGAGACTTTGATTAGGTTTTCCTTGAACAACTTCTTCATTATGGACTCGATGGATTCCCCAAGACCCATGAACTTTTTCTTGGAGGGAATTTTCCTTAGGGAGGTGGTCCTCCTTGATTTACCAATTTATTGATTTGATTGGTGGGAAGTGGTTATTGTTGTGCTACAACTGCATTATTTTTCACCTTATTATGATTTTGTGGCTAGTGATGAGTTTGGATACTCAGTTTGGGAGCACTTATGACCACTTTAGCATCGACCATGCCATCATTTGTGATATTTTTGTTCCTCGACCATGTTCGGGGTTTATCGTTATAATTTTTGGATGAGCGGTTGTCCTATGGTGGAGTAAATGTTGATGCACCTCCTCACATAGTAAGGGCTCTTTTGATGTTGAGTGCCTTTGGGATTAAATGATCGTACGATGTGATGCATTACATTTTTAAGTAGAATGCCAAGTTTTCATCTAGATTAGATATGATCATGCAAACTTGTTGTTCTTCTGGCATGGTCTACTTATTGTAATTGGCCTTGGATCACCATGTTTGCAAGAAGGATGAGAGTAGCTCTCATTTTCTTTGTTTGAGCATTGATAGTTTTTCCAAACTAACATCTACACCCATGTTGAAAGCATAATTTTTAAGCAACGCTTCCACAATTTCTTGGAATGTTTTAATTCTTTTGGGTAGATGAGAAAACCATTCCATGGCAGGAGTAGTCAGACTTTGGGGGAAGAGTCACATTAGATATGTGTCATCATATGCGACCTCCATGCAATGTACTTCAAATTCTCTAACCTGATTTTTATGGTTTCTTGCCCCATTATACTTATTGAATTTGGGGATCTTGAATCCCTTTGGGAATGGTACCATTTTGAGACTTCTGTCAAGAGGATAGGGGGCACAAATTCCCTAGTGTTCTGGTTGTTTTCCCTAATTGGAGGTCCAACACTTGCTGTGAGAGCAGTTTGATTTGTGTTGTGACATCGTTTTGCAGATCAGGGGATGGGATGAATTTTTTTTGGGTTGTTTGCAGTGTTTGATTGGTGGGAGGGGTACTAGTGGGAGTTTTCTGCAAGCTCTAATGTGCATTCAAGGCCTATTGATATGCCTGTATTTGTGTCAACAACGTTTGTTGTTGATCTTGTTGCTACTATTCCAAAAAAGATTTTTGTTGGTCCATATATTGTTGTTCCCATAAAGCCTATTGTTGGTCTAACTGTTGTTGTGCCAATAAATCTTGTTGTGTGTTCAGCTGTTGTTGCACCAACAAAGCTTTTTGTTGGTTGAATTTTTGTTGCGCCAACAAAGCTTGTTGTTTAGCTTGTTGTTGTGCCTATAAATCTTGTAGGGCTTGTTGGTATGCTTGTTGATGGATGGCTTGCAGTTGTGCTTGGTATTATGCTTGGGCCTATTGAGCCTGGTGCTAGGCTTGATTTTGAGCTCACACTTGTTGGGCTGCTTGAGCCACTTGCATAGCTTGTGCGACATGCTTGGCTTGTGCAACTTGTTGGGAAGCTAGTTGTGCTTGTGCTTGCTAAGAAGCTTGTTGTGTAGCTTGTTAATTTTTTTTAAGTACCCTTTGATGATTGGGTTTTTGGATGGTTTGGATCAGGGTGATGAATGATTTCATCACATTGGATTTTGGTGGGATTGGTGGTGGATTGGGAATGGTGCCAACCATTTTGACGGGCGAAAGGGTTGTGTTGGTGGTCAAGATTTGGGTTGTTGGAGGTGTGGTTGAGATGCTCAGTCCTTGAGAAGGTATGTTTTGAGAGATTTGAGGACCAATTGATGTATTGGTTGTGGTGGCTTGAGTGGTTTCCACTTGTTATTGTGATGTTGCATGCAAAAGGAGAGGATTTGATGTGATGCTCAGATTGCCTAGATTTGAGAAATTAGATGTGGGTAGGGGGGGAAGACCCAATCCAATAGGTGATGTGGATGCGAGTGGTAATGGAGGAAAGGGTGGTAAGTTACCTTAGAAGGAGAATGGGTCAATGAATCTTGTTATTCCAAACAAACCACCTTCTCCTTACAGTGGATAAGTTTGTATGTTTAACAGATAGACGGGTGTTGTATGGAATGAGGATGAATCTGCGTGATTATGGAAGGTGAATGGGATGTATGGGTGTGATGGATTCATCGGGACAAATTTATCCAGTGTGGTTCTTACATTTACCTCTTTTTTGTTCACAAGGTGATGCTTTTTTAACTCACAAAACATTGCACTTCCTTTGTTTACAATTGGTAAGGTTGGTGTGATTTTTGATATGGTTTGAGGCATTTCTTGAGTGTTATTCGGAGTTTACATTGGGGATGTGTTTGTAAGAGGCATGTCCATACTAGTGCCTACGTCAAGGTCAAAAGGGAATTGGACCCCTCCTTCTGTTAATGTGCATAAGTATTTAAACATGGCATTGATAATTTTATGATTATCTCGATTTTGATCCATTTCTAGCATTTTTTATTGTGTCATCCCCTCATCCTCATTTGTGATGTCCTCTTCATAGCTTTTCTCTTGAGGATTTTGTGATGGTAGAGAAGAACTTCTTAGGGGATTGCTTGGTCTCGCAAGGTTTACTTCAGTGGTTACTTGACGTAAGTCACTAGAATTTGATATTTTGTTGATGTTTTCCATGTTTTTCTTGTATTGTGATCTTGTTTGGACCATAAAAATAGGGATAGTTTGATATTAATCTTTAGGCCCAAAGGAGAAGAACTAGGGAAGGCAAAGGATCAAAGGGGGTGGTGATTAGATATATGGATGAAGTGAATGAGTGAAACTTTTGAAGAAATTTTTAGGGGTTATGCTAAACTTTAGGGCTTGGATTTGCTTTTGATAGTTTGACTAGGTGTATTAAGTCAAACTAGATGGTAGTGAACTTGTAAACCCTAGGAAGTTGTGTTATCATAGGGAAAAATTGCACAAGATAATGGATTGGCTAAGTGTGTCAAGCCAACCAAGGTGATCATGAACTAGTAAACCTCAAGAAGTTGCGTTATCCTAGAAGAAAATTTGTTCAAGAGATTTGACTATTTGGCTAGGTGTGTTAAGCCAAGATAGAGTGATGCTGATTTAGCCTTTAAGTTTAGCATGAATGATTTTTCTAAAGTTCTCAAAAAATTTGTTGATGGAATGAAATTTGATTGATGGAGATATGGATGAGAGTGAATAATTTGATCTTAGACCTTGACCTAGACATGACTCTTTTTTACAAAACCTCGGTATTGAAGAACATGCTATACTTCCTATGTGAGGAAAGAAAACCTTTCAAAAAGCTCAGGAGTTATTTGATAATAGAATGCATACAAATTTGGGTTTTTCCTTGAAGCCTTCTTATAGAAATTGTACACTAGTCTTTCTCTGACTTCAAGGAGCATTTCAAGATGTTGTTCGCGGGATTTTAGACTAATCCTCTTGAATCTTGGTTTTGGGATCTTGAATTTTTGGGAAATCATTTGAGACAACACATGTGAGGTCTAATTTGTCTTTTATCTTTCCTTAGTGAATCCTTTTTAGCAAAAGCACATTCTTGATTATATTTGAAACTGCATGTCTAATGTCCTATTTTATTTTCATCCCACAAGGTCCATTATGTGGAAATCAAGGAAATTAGGGAAAAAGTTTCCTAGGTTGACCTTAGTGAAAATAAATGATGATAAAATCCAAGTACTTAGAAACCTCTAAGGATATGATCCCTAGGGAAAGCAAGAGTACTTAAATTCATATAGGATATTTGTTTCCTCCAAGGGGTTTCAAATTTGGAGCTCTTTGTGAATGTTTTTTTTTTCAATTGTTTTGAGGACTGAGCAATGCATTTTTCATTTCCAAGAATATGTACAACCCTAGGATGAAGAGACAATATTTTGTTGGGTTCCCACTTGGATGAATCCAGCTGCACATATTTTGTGCGGATGACTAGATGCTTGACCACATAGGCTCCCCCTTATAGTGCACACACTTCTCAGGTCAACCAAGCATTAGTAGCCATGAATCTCCCATGGCATAATTTTCATCTCTACAACAAAACTGCATGTATAACATGGGGCAGCTTCAAAGGACGTGACCTTCTGCACCAACAAAATAGATAAGGATTTGGCCTCTAAACAAAAATTTGTAGTAAGAGCATGTAGTTTAGGGGGTGCAATGATAAACTCCTTGTGAGAGATCTCCCAACCCTTAGAAAAAGGGCTTTAAGTATCACACGGATACTGGGAGAGAGTTATCATGCACCGCTTCCCATTGTCCATGGATTACACCATGAACACAAATTTATATAATGGTTTGGAAGAGCTTGGATTTATCCCATTACTGCTTGAGTCATTCCCTTGGGGTGAGTAATTTTTCCCACCAAGGTAGACCCTCTAAAGGTATACAATAGCAAGTAAGTGCATTCATAGTTCGATCATCTTTGTTTGCGTGAACAAAGAGAGAACACTTTCAATGCCTTTTTCTCACACTAGACAAGTTTTGTTCAATTTTAAACCCAAAATAAAGTGTGTAGATAATCCTTTTGACAACTTAATATCAAAAAAAGACTTTTGATTCTCAAGATCATCATGAGGCATGAGAGAAGTGCATACATCTTTTAGATGATATTACTTTGTGAAAAGGATTACAAAACCTCAAAAATACACATGTTCTTTTATCCTCAAAGCAGAAAATGAGTTCTTTTTAAAGCACCAACTTTGAAGTGTGAGAGTTTGCCTTGTTCAATTTTTAAACCTTTAAAAAAAATCTAGTAGATTGTTTCTAGGTTCTTTTTAGCATTTTGCAAAATTTTGAAAAAGAAAATGTGTTTATTCTTTTTAAAACCCAAAAGAAAATTTTAGTGTTTCTAAGGCATGAAAGAAAAAAAATTCCTTTTTAAATAGAATTTAAAGAGCCTTAAAAGTGTTGAACAACACTATAGTGTTTAAAAACACTTTGTGCATGATGAAAATGATGCCATGTTGAACCTCCTATTTTCCATTCTCCCTTGTTCCAACCTGCAAAATGACAGAAACCAGAGAGCACAAAAACAACAAATAGGTCAAAAGTTAGAAAATCTAAAAATTCAAAAAGAACATGCTAAAATTTAAAATTTGACTATTTTCTACAACGAAGTTAGCAGGTGCGGTGCAGTTTTGAATAGAGGTGGCGCTGTATAGTATCACGCATTTCTTTGGGTGCAGTGCTCTACAGAAACAAAGACCGCGGGTGTGGCGCAGTTTGAAACTAAAATTCACGATAGAGTTTTGCAAATTTGAAATTTTTTAAGTGGGAATGGAGGTACGACATAGTTTTGAAATAATGTGGTGCAATATAGCATCGTTCCTACAATTGCAGCACAATATAAAGCCGTGGGACTGATTGCGGTGGAGTTTGAGACTGTGGATTCATGACAGAGTTTGCAGTTTCAAAAAACTAGGCATAGGAACAAGTGCGACGAAGTTTGGAAAATAGGTAGCGCAATATAGCACTGTGCCTGCAAATGCAGTGCAATATGGAGCCATGGACCTGTAACTTGCTAAAAAGAACATGAAAAACCATGAAATTTTATGAAAAACGTGATTAAAAAAAGGTAGATGCCCTCCTTCTAGTGCCAAAATGTGAACCCCTAAACCTGTAATTGCACAAGAACAACAAACAAATCAATGTATTAGATCAAATGCAAACAAGAATGAAGGATTCCCCATGAAATCCATCTACTCAAATTTAAACTAGGGAAATGAAGAACAAACTAAATAAATGAAAATAAATCCTAATTAAGTGAGCAAACTAGTGATCCCATGGGGGAGTTGGTGCCAATTGAAATGTTGAAATTGGCCCTTTCCCAACTCCTAAATTGCAATGTTGATGTGTAGATTGATCAAATCTCTCCAATGATATTTGAGCATAACCTAGCTAAGAATTGTGAAAATGATAAAGTATGGAGTGATGTGCACAAAATTAGCTATCAATATTAAGAGAGTAACTTTGCATGAAACTGTGGATATTGAGTGAGGAGAGAAGCCTCCAATTTATAGATTTGAATTTGGAAGAGAAAGCAAGATTTGAGAAATGTGGGACTAACTTTCACCCAGTGGCCAAATGCCACTTGTCACCATGTGAATGGTTGATGGTTGTACAAATTTTGATCAAAGTGCCCAAAAATGCATAAATTTCAAATTTGAAAATGTTCAAATGACAAGGTGGAGAGAGAGTCAAATGGAGTTATGACCACTTGGCTCAATGCAAAAGGACTTGTTGGATGAAATAAATGCCTTGTTGGAAGGACTAAGTCCACTTGGATTTCAAATTCAAACTTGAGGGAATATTCCCTTTTTATGTCATTTGAGGGAAAATAGAGATTCAATAAATGAATTAAATCCATTTTCATGTGCAAGTTGCATTCTCTAGAAGATTTTAGTGATGAGGATTAACTTAATCAAGATTTTGATTAATTTAATGAGAGATTAGATGATTTGACAATTTTGACTTAAATTGATGAATTGATTTAAATCAGAATTGAGAGGAAATGATTAATTAAATAAATGATTTTGATTTATTTAACTAAGGAGGATAGTGTTAGATTAAATCATATAAGGTTTAATTTATTTAATTTAATAAGAGGAATTTAGAGACTTTAATTAAATAAAACTATTTAATTAATTAAACAGAAACATAAGGTTAATTAAATTAAATTGATTAATTTAATCACTAGAGGGGAAATACTTAATCAAATAAATCATGATTTATTAAATTAAGAGATAGAATATGATGAAATGCTGAGAGTATGATTTAGGAGGAAATTTTGTTAGTAATCAGGATCAAGTGTGCTGAACCGAATTTGTACATTTCCATGTCTACAGTAATATCAAATTGACCCCTTTCAGCTAGCACAATGTTTGCCTCATTTGTAGCATAAACATTTATTGGTCTCTGTGCCAACACTTTACAATACAGTTTTCTAGCTTTCTCAAGATTTTGTGCCTCCACCTTTGGATCCCTCCTCTCATTGTGTAAAGTTGCAAAATAATTTCAATTTCCAAGTGAAATGTCAACATAATAATTCTTTGTATCTGATTCACTCTGTGCAACTTAAATTGTTTCTTTGCTTTAAGCCAATCAGTTTTTCTCAATTCTATTTTTTCATAGATAAAGAATTTGATGAGTTTTTATCCACCTTAAGTTAATCCCTTATCAATTTTAGGCTTAGTTGGATCTCATTTCAAACTTGATCCATGGCTATAAGATGTAGATATGTATCCACATAATAGGGAAACTTGAACAATATTATCCTATATTAAATATTTTCTTTTTTAGTATCATGTAGTTTTTCAAACAACCTAGAAATATTAAATAGTTTTATGACTTTATCACATGGTAACTCAAGTGAAACACCACCTTCTTCTAGTCAATGAAATAATTTCATATCCTTAAAGAGCACAAGAAAAATGGTAGAGTTAGCACTAGGGATTTTATTTATGAATTCAACCCAAATAGCATATCCTAATGCCTCCATAAATTTTTGTTGAGCCAACTCTAGTTCATCATACTCAAAATGAAGAACCCTAATTTTGTTTAACAATTGAATGGTTACTTCTTCTCTACTCTTATTTAGAAGAGACTCTAGCATCTTAAGAGAATTTAAGGCTACACTAGATTCTGAAAATATTAATAACTCACCTATCTTGATAAATGCATGTGCATGAGGTGTATCTATGCAAGTAACCTTTCTTAAAATTTTCAATTCCTTCTTTACCAACCCTTGATGAGCATATATATGACCTATATCTTTTAAGCTCTCACAGTTCTCAGGGTGGACCTTCAAAACCTTTTCAAAATGTGAGAGAGAACTATTAAGACCTCCCAACTTCAATTTAACCTATCCACAAAATATTCTGGCCTCTCGCCTTCCTTGACTGATGTCATGTAGTAGTGCCTAGTGGTTCCATAATCACCTTTACTATGATAATATTGTGCAAGATTATAATATGAATGAGATTTCTTGAGGGTGGTCAGTTGAAACAAGAGTTGTCTCAGTCAAGCATTCAATAAGAAAATGATGCCTTGTAGTGAAGAAAAAATGGTTTGCTAAATGATTCCATTGCAAGGTACGGGTATAATTCAAAGGCTCTATGCATATTTTCCATTCCTTCATGAACACTACATTTTTCACTAACTATGAGAATCCTACAAATAAAAAATTCACAAAGCTGGCCAAAGAGATTTATGTAGAGTCAAAACATCATTTCCTAATGGCTCCATAAAATTTTGTTGAGCCAACTCTAGTTTATCACACTCAAAATGAAGAACCCTAATGTTTTTTAACAATTGAATGGGTACTTCTTCTCTGATCTTCTTCAGAAGAGACTTTGGCATCTTAAGAGAATCTAAGGCTACATTGGGGTTTGATGATATTAATAAATCACCATCTTGATAAATGCATGGGCATCATGTGGATCTATGTGAGTTGCCTTTCTTAAAATTTCCAAAGCCTTCTCTACCTACCCTCACTGAGCATATATATGGCTTACAAATTTTAATCTCTCACAATTCTCAAGGTGGACCTCCAAAACCTTTTCAAAATTTGAGAGAGAACTCCTAAGATCTCCCAGCTTCAATTGAACCTATCCACAAAATCCTGTGGCCTCTGACTTTCCTTGAATGATGCCATGTAGTATCCGCTAGTGGTTTCATAATCACCTTTACTTTGATAAGATCGTGAAAGATTATAATATGAATGATATTTCATGAGAGGGTGGTTAATTGAAACAAGAGTTGTCTTAGTCAACTATTTTCACAAGAAAATGTTGCCTTGGGGAAAGCAAAAATGGTTTTCAAAATGATTCAATACCATTGAAAAGTACGAGTATAATTCAAAGGCTCTACACATATTTTCCATTCCTTCATGAACATTACCTTTTTCACTAACTATGATATTAGTACAAGTAAGAAAGACACAAAATTGACCACAATCATTTATGTAGAGGAAAAACATCATTTTCTAATGCCCCCATAAAAATTTGTTGAGCCAGCTCTAGTTGATCATTATCAAAATGAAGAACACCAAAGTTGTTTAACAATTGAATGGGTACTTCTTCTCTACTCTTCTTTAGAAGAGACTTTGACATCTTCAGAGAATCTAAGGTTGTACTGGGGTCTGACAATATTAATAACTCAACCATCTTTATAAATGCATGGGCATCAGATGGCTCTATGTGAGTTACCTTTCTTAAAATTTCCAAAGCCTTCCCTACCAGCCACTGTTGAGCATATATATGGCCTAAAAATTTTAAGCTCACACAGTTCTCAAGGTGGACCTCCATAACCTTTTCAAAATTTGAGAGAGATCTCTTAAGATATCCTAGCTTCAATTGAAACTATCCATAAAATCTTGTGGCCTCTGGCTTTCCTTGACTGATGTCGTGTAGTAGTGGAAAGTGGTGTCATAATCACCTTTACTTTGACTAGATTGTGCAAGATTATAATATGAGTGAGATTTCATGAGAGGGTGGTCGGTTGAAACAAGAGTTGTCTCAGTCTACTGTTCCACAAGAAAATGCTACCCTGTAGTGAAGAAAAAATGGTTTTCTAAATGATTCAATGCCATTGTAGAGTATGCATATAATTCAAAGGGTCTATGCATATTTTGCATTCCTTCATGAACACTACCTTTTTTAGTAACTGTGAGAATCCTACAAGTAAAAAATGCACAAAAATGGCCATAGAGATTTATGTAGAGGAAAAACATCATTTCATAATGCCTCCATAAAAGTTTGTTGATCCAACTCTAGTTCATCATGCTAAAAATGAAGAACCCTACTTTTTTTTAACAATTGAATGGGTACTTATTCTCTACTCTTCTACAAAAGAGACTTTGTCATCTTAAGAGAATCTAAGGCTACACTAGGGTCTCACGATATTAATAACTCGCCCATATTGATAAATACATGGGAATCAGGTGGATCTATGTGATTTTACTTTCTTAGAATTTCCAAAGCCTTCTCTACCAACCCTTGTTGATCATATATATGGCCTACATGGGTAAACCCACAAAAGTGGTTTACAATTCAAGTGAGGAAGAAGAAGTTGCAAAAAATGACACCGTGCAAAAAAAATTGGTTTTTGGGGGTCCGAACAAACTTTTGGTTCGATAGAACCCCCCTTCAAGTGAACCCATTTAATGATGGGGCCCACCATTCCCAACAAAAATCCAAAAGTGAAGGCTTAAGGAAAGGGTGTTCACTGGAACCTTGGTTTGAGCAAACCTTGGTACGAGTGAATCCTAGTACAAATGAATCCCCTTGGTTGGCTCAAATCCCCCTTTTCCCCCCTTCTTCCCCTTGGGCACCAAAAAAGTCCAAAATTTTGTACTTTGAAACTCGAGTTGAGGATGAAAATAGAGGAGACTTCATAGACCAATTGGATGATGGTAGTCCTAGAAATGACGTTTCCAACAAATATAATTTTAATACATTTTGGTTTTATTATGTATTTATTTTTTTAGTTTTATTAAACATAAGTTTTTCACTTAAAATCAAGCTCTTTGTTCTCCACATGTGGAAAAATAGTAGATTATCAAAAACAAAGTTGAAAAATATGAGTGCACCTAATATTGAAGTCCTTCATCCAACAAAAAAAAAAATTGATACATACAAAAACATTTATGTGTTATATGGTCCGCCTATGTCTAAATTTTAATTGGTTTGATTTTGATACATTATTAAGGAAAAATTATTCAATAAAACACTATGAAACCAATTGGAAGTACTAT
This sequence comes from Sequoiadendron giganteum, assembly GCA_007115665.2. NCBI lineage: Eukaryota > Viridiplantae > Streptophyta > Pinopsida > Cupressales > Cupressaceae > Sequoiadendron > Sequoiadendron giganteum. The sequence goes on along the minus strand of CM021108.1, from coordinate 56,787,498 downwards.
ATATCATAGTTACAAATCTAAATTCGAAAAAAATTAAATTTTATCCTTCATGGAAAAACAATTATGTGTTATGTGGTGAGTGTCACTCCTTAAAAATGTTGTTTACTGAAAAAAACTAAGTTTTGAAGGAGATGAAAAAATAAGTACCATATGATTCCAAATTGTTTGAAAAAAATATATTTGGAATCTATAGACAAAATGTCACAAATCACTAGTTTGCATCATCTTCAAATTCCTCATGGTTTAGCTGCTATACGTGCCCAAAAGTGAAGATTTAGAAAGAAAAAATAATTTCAGTGTCCAGTTTGGCCAAAAATTCTTAACAAATATTGTGGGATAACCCACATCTTTTAGTCTCCCATAGTTCTCAAGGTGGACCTCTAAAACATTTTTAAAATTTGAGAGAGAACTATTAAGATCTCTTAGCTTCAATTGAACCTATCCACAAAATCTTATGGTCCTTGGATTTCATTGAATAATGTTATGTAGTAGCGGTAAGTGTTTTCATAATCACCTTTACTATGATAAGATCATGCAATATTATAATATGAATGAGATTTCATGAGAGGGTGGTCAGTTGAAACAAGAGTTATCTCAATCACCTGTTCTAGAAGAAAATGCTTCCCTGCAATGAAGAAAAAATGGTTTGCTAAATTATTCAATGTCATTGCACAGTACGGGTAAAATTGAAAGTATCTATGCATCTTTTCCATTCCTTCATGAACACTAACTTTTTCGCTAACTATGATAATCCTACAATTAAAAATTTCATAAAACAAACCACAAAGGGTTTTCCCATTTCAAATAGACAAATTGCCAAAAAAATATGTTTAAAACCTACAAAAAAATGAAAATAAAATCACACCCATTTTCATGCCAAAAAAAAAATTGAGGACACACTAAGGTACACACTAATCATTTCCTATAAATGAGGGAAAAAAACACTTATATATATCCACTACACAGATTTACATTCACTATTCAGTCAGCCACAAATAAAGAATAAATTATAACTTTTAGCCTCAATACATGAATAAATTTCTATGTGCACCAATACAAGTTGGTCACAACATAGTGAGGACCCAAACAAACACCTTCAAACATTCCAAACAAAAAAATATCAATCCTCATGGATCTGCAACATGCTAGCATCATCATGTTGGCCAAGAACATGAAAAATCGAGCACACATCAGAAAAATATCCGATCACAAACACTTTGATCAATGTGGACGTACAACAAGGATAGAGTATGATATATACTCATCCATTAACATCATAGGTACATGCACAACACATGAAATTATGATAATTTCATCCGCTTCATCCAAGAACACCATCTATAGAAACTAAATGACTGTAGGAACACGGATCTTCATAACTTCCACAAATCTTGATGCGAACCTTTAAAATTTTTGGACAATATACTAGAAAGCTTCAGAAACAAACCCTTTGAAGAGAACCTTCAAATCTTCAACATACAAAACTTTCCAACATTCTGACCTTCTCAGCTTCATTGGTTGCCAACAATATTATTTTTACAATTTTCTTAATATCTTCGACATATATAGCCTTAAGTATCATTAATGTTAATATTTTTGACATCAATGACAACCAAATATTAGAAATGCAACCAAAAAATCCAACAATCTCCCCCTTTTGAATTAATGGTGACACATGATGTGAAAAATAATACCACCAACCCAACTAGCTCATCTCCAACAATCTCCCATTGAGATTGTGCACTATTTTCCTATTTCCTTCTTCTCCCATGTTTTTCACATTTCTATTCTCTCCCCCTTTGACATCAATGGAAAAGGTACACATTCTCTGATCACAAATTTGAATCATCTAACTACTCCCCCTAAGTAGCAGCCACAACAACATCAATCTAGAATAAGATATGGCTATGAATTCACAAACTAATGCAAAGACCTACATCTCCCAGTTCTGATCAAGAGGGGAAATCACCCCTAACTTTCCTTTGAGGTACTCAAAATTATCCTTAGGCAATGGCTTAGTAAATATGTCTGCAATTTTCTCCTTGGTAGGTATATACTCTAGTCTAACTTCTTTTTCACTCAATTTATCTCTTAAAAAGTGATATTTGATGGATATATGCTTTGTCTTTGAATGTAGCACATGATTCTTGGAAATATTAATGGCACTTGAATTTTCATAGAATATGGCAATGGGTTCTTGATACTCAATTATGACATCTCTCAACCTTTTATTCATCCACAATACCTGGGTAAACTTGTTTTCAGTAGTAATATATTATGCCTCAGCAGTAAACAATGAAATGAAATGATGATTTTTGCTTAGCCAAGATACCAATTTCTTCCCTAAGAAGAATGCATTGCCACTAGTAATCTTCATGTCATCCACATCTCCTACCCAATTAGCATCTGTGAAAGAACTCAAGATAAGATCATCATCCCTAGGATACCAAAGACCAAGATCAATTGTCCCTTTCAAGTATCTAAAAATTCTTTTCACATCAGTTACATGGGATTCTTTAGGATCAGCTTGAAATCTAGCAACCATGCATACAACATTCATTATATCTGGCCTGGTTTGAGTCAAATAGAGTAATCCACCAATCATTGACCTATATCTTGTCTAACTCTCTTTAGGAGAATTATCATTTTGTGTAAGTTTGCATCTGGTTATCATAGGTGTACCAACTGGCTTTGAATCTTTCATGCCAAAAAAAATCATAGCTCTTTCACATACTTAGATTGAGATATGAAAATTCCATCATTTAACTGAGTGATTTGTAGTCCTAAAAATAATTTCAACTCTCCTATCATTGACATTTCAAACTCACTTTTCATTTCATAAGCAAACTTCATACAAAAATCATCATTACCTTCAAAAATAATGTCATCAACAAAGACTTCAATGATCAATTCTTTATTCTGATCCAACTTGAAATATAGATTATTGTCAACAGTACCTTTATTGAATCCAAGCTTCAATAATTATTTATCCAATCTAGCATACCAAGCTCTAGGACCTTGCTTAAGTCCATATAGAGCTTTCTTCAATCGGCATACCATGTCTTTTTCATCAGTCAATTGAAATCCATCTGGTTGTTCAACATAGACTTCTTCTTCTAGCTCACCATTCAGAAATGTTGACTTTACATCCATCTGATAGACTTTATAATTTTTAAAAGTAGCATAAGTAAGAAATAATCTTACCACTTCAATTCTAGCAATAGGGGAAAAATTTTCTTCAAAATCATTACCTTCCATCTTTGAGTACCCTTTGCAAACAAGTCTTGCTTTGTTTCTGACCACTTCACCTTGCTCATTCAGTTTATTCTAGAACACCCACTTGGTTCCAATCACATTTTTGTTCTGAGGTCTAGGAACAAGATCCCATGTATCATTCTTCTCTATCTACATTAGTTCTTCTTTCATGGCTTTCATCCAATGTTCATCTTTGCATGCTTCATTGATATTCCTAGGCTTAGCTTTGGAAATTAGATAGTACTCTTCCAAAATTCTTCTTCTAGTTTTCACACCTTTGCTCTTGTCTCCTATGATCTGACTATCAGAGTGATTTCATCTTACATATTTGGGAGTTTTAGGATTTTCTCTGACTTCTTGTTCTTGTGTTCTTTCTTTTGTACTTCTTCTAGTCTATGCCTCTTGATTCCCTTGGTTCACCGAAACAATCTGAAGTTGATTTTGTGTCTGGACATCATTGTTAGTATTATCATTTTGATCATCTGAATCATATCCACTATATTTGGATGGTCTAACAATATCTTCATCAGCTTTTACATTTTCACTTTCAACTATTTTCTTTAACCTCTTATTAAAGCACCAGTAAGCTTTACTTTTAGTAGAGTAACCTAAAAATATTCCTTCATCACTTCTAGCTTCAAACTTTCCTATATCATCATCTTTCTTGATGTAACATTTGCTTCCAAAAACTTTTAAATACTTGAGAATAGGCTTATAACCAAACCATAGCTCAAAAGGTGTCTTACTAGAATTACTATTGACATACACCCTATTAATGGTATACAAAGTAGTACTTAAAGCTTCTCTCTAATAGAAATGAGGAATATTTTCTTCCAGCATCATTGTTCTAGCCATGTCTAGAACGGTTATGTTCTTCATTTCAAAAACTCCATTTTGTTGATGAGTCTAAGGAGTAGATAACTATCTTTGAATTCCATGCTCTTCATAGAAAGAATTGAATTCCTGGTAAGTGAATTCACCACCTCTGTCTGACCTTAGACATTTGATCCTCTGACCTATCTCATTCTCTACCATAGCTTTGAAACTTTTTAAATTTTCTAATGCTTCATGTTTTTCTCTTAAGAAAGCAACCCATATCATTCTAGAATAATCATCAATAAGAAACATAAAATACCTTTCACCTTGTAGACTTCTAATTCTGGATGGACCACATAGATCAACACGTATCAAATCTAGAACTCCATTAGAGCTATAGTGTTTTCTCTAGAAATAATTTTTTGTTTTCTTTCCCATCTGACATTCCTTGCACATAGTTTTAGTTGGCTTTACTAACTTAGGAATATTTTTGACTGCTTGAGTAGTGCTTATCTTGACAATGTTATCAAATTTCACATGACACAACCTCCTATGCCATAACCAAATTACATCAATATGAGCAATTAAGCAACTTTCACTAGCAGCACTCAAATGAAATATATTACCTTGTGTCTTTGTACCTAAAGCAATTATATTTCCAAAACTTCCCCTTATTCTGCACCTATCATCCTTGAATTGAAGATTATAACCCTTTTCTACCATCTATCCAATACTTAAGAGGTTATTCTTTAAGCCTTCTACATAAAGAACATCATCAATATTATTCTTACCACCAAAATAAATAGTGTCTTTGCCACGAATCACACTAGAAGTGTTATCTCCAAATATTACAACACCACCATCATAGTCTTCTAAGCTTACAAACTTTCTTTTTTCACTGGTCATATGATGTGAGCATTCGCTATCAATTACCCACTCATCTTTTTCTTCATTTTTTTTTGCAAGAGATTTCTCAACATTCACATTAATAGTAGATTCAATGGACACCTGACCATTTTCTTTGATAGCAATAAATACCCATTCATCTTCATTTCTAATTTCTTTATCAGATTCTTCATTAGTTACACCTTCTTCAACATAATAACATTTCCTTTGATATCTAGTCTTCTCAGGTTTGTACTTAGAAAATCTTTCAAGACATCTAGATGAAAAATGACCTATTTTACTACAAGAAAAAAATTTAATAGGTAACTTTACTTTGTACTTACCATGACCTATGGCTTCTCTTTCAACAATCAATGCTTCTAGTTCTTCTAATTATCTTTCTTCATCTTCATATTTGAATGTCAATTTGGAACTCTCACCCAGATTGTATCTTTGTTGGATTTTTCTAGATACTATAGCTTTGAATGTAGATTCAGTCTTAGGAGCAGATTCATCAAATTCACTTAACTGAAAGGCAATAAGTTTTCCAATCAGCATGTCTCTTGTAATCTTTTTGACTGTCTTGAGTTCATCAATAACATGAGCTCTTATTTTATAGGAGGGAGGCACAGATCTAAGTATCTTAACCATGATTTCTTCTTCATCCAAGGTTCCATTGGCACATCTAATTCTCATCACCCGTTCATTTATTTTTTGAGAAAAAGAGAGGATGTTCTCATCTTCACTCATCTTCATGTATTCCCACTTTCCTTTTAAACTTTGTAGCTTGGCACTTTTCACTAGCGCATCTCCTTCATAAAATGTTTCCAACTTTTTTCAAATCTAATATGCAGTCTTCAATCCTAACACATTTTTCATCTCTAAATTTTTCAAAGCACTCGACAATGCTTCAATAGCCCTAGGATTAGCTTCTTCTTGCTTGATCTCATCTTTAGAGGATGGACCATTATGAGGAATAGTATATGCACTTTGTGTAATCTTCCAAAAAGGTTCTCCAATGCACTTTAAATGACACTCCATTTTGACTTTCCATAAAGAGTAGTTTGTACCATTGAATCTAGGACTATCCTTCTTGTATGATGCCATCTTAGATCACCTCAAGTTTTTAGGATTCTTCAAAGGAACTATCCTTCATACCAATTGTTGGAAAAACAAGGATAGACAACTAAGAGGGGGGGTGAATCAATTGTTACCAAAATCAAACTTATACAACATTAATCACTCTTATATCTCAAATATGATAAATAATAGTGAAAGCATAAATCAATAACACATTAGAGACACATGAACAACAATATTTTATATGTGGAAACCATGTTTGGGGAAAAACCATGGGGGATGTTAGTCCACAAGATTATACCTTGTTAGAAGTATAATGAAGAATGAAAAAGGAATGCACTTGCATTCAGGTGCACTGCCTAGAGCACACTACTCAAAAGGAAGGATCACTTCCTTACATATATTAATCAGATTAAATCCATTTGATGAAGTTGAACTAAAAAATTAGATTCTACCAAAGCTTGATTACAGTTCTAGTTAGGCACACAAAAACTTCTACACACTCTTCCACACTCTGCTCAAAATTATTCACACTCTGCTCAGCTCTTGAATGATTTGACCTTTATTCACATATTTACACCTCTTGCACACACTAATAATTTCCTCTAAATGAGGAAAACAAACACTTATATATATCCACTACACGGATTTACATTCACTATTCAGTCGGCCTCAAATAAAGAATAAATTACAACTGTTGGCCTCAATACATGAATAAATTTAAATTTGCAACAATACAAGTTGGTCAAAAAATAGTGAGGACCCAAAAAAACACCTTCAAACATGCCAAAAAAAATAATATTAAACCTCATGGATCCGCAACATGTTAACATCATCATGTGGGCCAAAAACATGAAAAATTGAGGACACATCAGAAAAATATTTGATCACGAACACTCTGATCAATGTGGATGTACAACAAGGATAGATTATGATCTAGAATCATCCATGAACATCATAGGTACATGCGCAACACATGAAATTACCATAATTTTATCCGCTTCATCCAGGAACACCATATACATAAACTAAATAAATGTAGGAATATAGATCTTCATAACTTTCACAAATCTTGATGTGAACCTCTGGAACTTTTGAACAACATACTAGAAAGCTTCAGAAACAAACCCTTTGAAGCACGCCTTTAGATCTTCAATATATAGAACTTTCAAATAGTCTGACCTTCTTAGCTTCACTAGCTACTAGCAATATTATTTTTACAATTTTCTCAATATCTTTGACATATACAACCTTAAGCATCATTAATGCTAATAGTGTCGACATCAATGAAAACCACATATCAGCAATACAACCACAACATCCAACAATATGTGGATGGAATTTGATAACAGATGGCTTGATTTTTCTCAAGATCCTCATAATATAAGGTTCGGTTTGGCTCTAGATGGGGTGAACCCATTCTCAGGTCAAATTACTAAATGGTAAACTTGGCTAGTGTTTTTAATAAATTATAACTTGCCTCCATGGTTAGCAACTAAACCATTTTTCTTAATGCTATCATTGATTATACCAGGAAAGAAAAGTGTGACTTTAGATACAATTGATAATTATCTAGAGCCATTATATGATAAGCTAATGGAACTGTGGAAAGGAATTGAAGAAATTCAATATTTAAGGGGTGGTTATTCAATCAAATTTTCTTTAAGATCTTCCTTATTATTTACGATTCATGATCTTCCTGCATATGGAACAATATTTGGTCTCAATGTTAATGGATACCATGGATGTCCTGCTTGCAACTTTAAGTATTTTGTGAGGCACTCAAGAAGTTTGCATAAGTATATTTATTGTGAAGCACCATTGCTAATAACAGGTGATTACATTGTTGAGAATGGACAAAAAAGAATGTCATTTTTTTTAAAATGATGGGATTTTTGGTAGTAGATATGATCCATGTAATGAAAGTGGTGTAAAACGGTTGTGCATATTCTATAAGTTACCATACTTTAAGGATATAGCCATTAGGCATCTTGTTGAATTTATGCATACTGAGAAAATATAGCCTATTCTATTATAGAAACTCTTTTTGGTGCTTTTGATACTATTTCATCACATGAAGAATTTCGACAACTAAATATTCCTCAAAATATTTGGGTTGAAAAATATGATAATGAAAAATATAGAAAACCTAGTGCTCCTTATGTTTGGACAAAACAAAAACGTGCACAATTCTTACAGTTGATGTCTTAGACTTGCTTTCCGGCTAGATATGTAAGTAGTATTATTACAGGACAAACTGACATTAATGGCTTAAGAGGCCTCAAGACCCATGACTATCATGTCATAATGGAGAATATTTTACCTATTATGGTAAATATATTAAGTTTGGCAAAGGGGCCAAGATTGGCAGTTATGAGTTTGGTCCTAATATTAAAGAGAATGATTTTACATGTATTAGATCCTTTGAAATTTGATAGTTTGAAGGAGGAGGTTGTTGAAGTCCTTTCTCTAATGGAACGAGAATTTCCACCAACAATATTTAACATTTCTATGCATCTTTTGATACATCTACAATATGAACTGAAGCATTGTGGCACAATAAGAACAAGATGGATGTATCCTATAGAATGATATATATGTTAAATATACAAGATACTGAGGGAGGTGAATCAGTATCTTCTTAAACTTATTAAACAAGTACCATCCAAATAATCTAATGCATATGATAATTAAAATGTGTGGAAGAATTAATTGAATATAAAGCACATAACACAGAACACCAAGATTTTTACATGGAAAAAACTAGAATGGGAAAAACCATGGTAAGGATTAACTCACAATATAGTATAACCAATTATAATATATTAAAAAAGGGCGGCTCACTGTCAGGACTCACTGTCCAAAAATGGAGGCTCACTACCTACAAAATATAGAAACAGAAATGGCTTACAAGTAGAGAATGAACAAATGTAATTACACCTCATAGTGTAGGTTGAATTCCTTTGAAGCTCAATAAATTTACATGTGATAAGATCACTCTTCACACTTTTCACATCCACACATAATCTACTAGCATTTGCATACACCATAGTTATTCATCTATCTCTAAAAGCCATCTTGTATATATATCTGATTTTCCCATAAGTAACAATAAGGTCATCTCCAAGTAAACACAAAACCTTCTCAAAATTAATTAAAATGTGTGGTGAACAACTAAATGTTGGCATGGATTGCACAAAAAAGATTTAATCCATTTCACCTTCAACTGCTTATTAGGTTAGCTAGCAATAGACCAAATAAAAAAATGATTTTGACAATAACCATGAGCATCTGAATTCACGAGATCATTTCCATGCATGCATTTATCAACCAAAAAATTGTTTCCCAAAAACTAGAGTAACTACTATCACTAGAGGGGAAATCTAGAGAAAAATACTAAAGGATAAATTTGCATTACTAGTTCAAAATACCAAATCAACATGACTTTGAATCTTGTAGTTGCAACTCATATATCATGGTGACATCAATGACAACACAAACTATATCATGATATTTTTTCTTATTCATTCTTCCAACAATCTCCCCCTTTTTCATTGATGGCAACATGTGGCGAAATAATTTACATAATTCCTATGTACAAAGTATACTCTATTTATCTTTACCTTTCCCCCCCTTTGAAATCAAGGAAAAAGGGCAACCAAACACATAAATATGTACATAGGATATAGAATGTACAACACAAAGAATCAAACTATTAAAACTCCCCCTGAGGAGTTTAACCCAAATAATGTAGAAACAAGAAAAAAAAAACTTTACCTAGAGGAGGGAGCACTTTTAAGTTCCTGAAGAATGCCTTGCTAGGCTACTTTACCATTCTCCCAACTTTGTTTAGCAGATATCAACATTTTATTCAAAGACTCTAATTCAATAAAAAATTCTTCAACCTCACCCGGAGTATCTAGGGTCAAATTGATCTTGTCCAAATTCTCAGCATTGGCTACCAAAATGTACTCCATCCTTACATTGTCACCAAGAAGCCCAAATTTTTTGATTATCCCTTCCTTCTATTTCTATAACAAGAAAAAAATTTCTCTATGTGCAAAAATGACATTCCAAGTTGATTTTTCTATGTACATGGATACATTGTAAGTACTATAATTGACTTTTAACTAGGACTCAAAGGATTCCAAGAGATATTGTATACTTAGTGTGGCATTAGGCCACCTTATGCAATAGGAAAACACAAAATTTTCTTCAGATTCATAGGCCTTTATAGATTCAAGGCTCCTTTCTACATTGGTATGTGCCAAAGCACATTTCTCATGGAGGATCAATAGCCTTTTCTCAATTAGTTTCTCTTCAACTTCCTGTTTTGTTTTCTCACCAAGTCTAGTGTTATACTCCTTGAAGGAGTCCAATAGAAGCTTCCGGTTTTCAACTAGAGTGAGAGATAAGTCCAATAATGTATTAGGTGTGACATCCTATATATCCTTAATAACATCTTCGATAAGATAGATTCCCTTCTGATGCATTTCCAAGATTTATCTTCTATCGGATGCATGAAAAACATCACCTAACACCATTTTATGTATAAGAGAAATCTTGTTCAGATTCACATAGCTTTGATTCTTGGGAAGTTGCAGGAGTTTTGGAGGAATTACTGGCTGGAACATGATCTGCTTAGATAGTAGGCCCGTCAAGACATCATCACTGGAGGAGGATTCTCTGGTGGACTTTTGTGATTTCACAACCTACTAAGATACTTCTTCATTCTTTCCACCAGGTTCACCTAATTCCTTATTTCCTTCTTCTTCCTCAACCTTCTCTTGATTTTCCCTCTTTTCTTCTTCTTTTTCTTCTTCTCTCCTCTCTTCTGCTTTATCTCTTTCTTCTTATTTAGAGTGTATCGAAGGGGTAACATCATGAATCTCTATTTCAATATTTTCTTCAACCTTTCCTTCATTTTTTGGAACCTCATTAGCAACATTAATTTTTGATAGAACATTTGTACTACCTATTTCTGGAGGGATATCGGAGTCATTTATTTCCAAAGGTATGTTTTCATGAGAATTACTGGAATGAGGATGTTCCTTGACTTTTCTATAAGTTTTTTTTCTTGATTCAGGTGTTGTACCTAATGCACCAAGCATACCATAGTTTTCTATTGTACTTTTGATAATTTTTATTATTTCCTTCCTTATCCTTTTGATTTCCTTCTTATCTTTGGTCATCAAAGTATTAACTCTCTTCTTCATCTGGAACATGTTAGCATAAATCTTCTTCAAAGTTTCTAGATCACCCGGAGATAGAGAGGATGCAATATCCTTATATGCCTTAGCTCTTATTTTCTCTTCCAGTTCAACCGCCTCTACTCTTCTCGCATCAGTACTTTCCACAATTGTTTAGGTACATCACACTTAACATTATCCCGCTTAGCTTCCAATATAATAGAATATTTAATGATAGATATTGTTATTGTTTCCTTATCTTCTTCACCTACTAAATCATAGGCTTTTTTTGTGGGTTTCATCATATTTTTTTGATGCACTAGATTATTCACCAAGGCTTCTAGTTTGAGAGGGGTACCAGGTCTTACTAGAGAGATATTTTGTTCCACCTGGTCCAATGAAACCTCTTCTACAACTTTATCCTTCTTTACATTAACTTCATAATCACTAGAATCGTGTTCATCAACATCCTCTAAGGATGATACATAGTGAAATTTCTTCGATCCAACACTAGTTTCTTGTTCGATGCACCTTCACCAGAGGAAAAGATTACCCTTCTTTTCCTTGTTCACTTAGAATTCAGTTCTTCCTCCTCTTTTTCCTAGTCCTCAGTGACACTGATATTCTTCTCCCCTATAGAATTTTGTTTTCTTCCTTGTTTATCAGGCACTACCAAAGGAACACCATTTCCTTTGCCTAATTTGGTAGTGGGTCTGGAAGGGGCCGAGCCCTTACCTTTGTCAGAGGTATTGGGCTCAATATTTATTGAAGCTAATCCAAAAGTTGGTTTGGAAGGAGGGATCCTGTCACATCTCCTAATGCTACACAATTCTCCATACTTTTTTTCTCCATGAGCTCTTCCTTGTGCTATTTCTTCATATGTGAAACCACATTTACTGAGAATTTTAGTTACATTTTTCTTCCTTGTAGATTTGTTGCACTCCAAACAAAATTCCATGGATTTTTCTACATATTTTCCAATATGAGGCTCATTTTCATCCTTTGGAATCTTCAATAATAGTTTCATAGAACCTTAAACTTATTCTTCTATGATTTTATATCCCAAGGGTTGAATCCAGATAGTCTGGATTCAACCACTTCAACCATACACTCATTAAAAGAAACATGAAATCTGATGTCATTCTTATAATTTTTAATAATTGTCTCTCATTCATATTTCTCTTGAATACAAAAAATAATGTCATCAAGGCATTTTCTATGTTGTTCACATCACCCAACTTATGCATGTGATCAAAAAAATGACAAGCAACTGATTAGGATGGGTCCCAAAACATTGTTTCAGATTTTCTTGGAAGCATTATGAGAAAATAGAATAACCATAAACCAATCAGAGAACCAAACTTGAAAGGATGCTTCTTATCCTTTGAAATTCTCAGGTTCTCAAGTAGGTTTTGTCTAAGAAGCTCACATAGATCATAATCTACACCATTTGTAGCCATGCCAAATCCAATATAGATTGTTGTGGTAGACACAGAGTTCTCTTTGTTGGTGAAGTAGATTTTATGTCGTATCATTATGGATGTGTACTTCACGACTGGATTAGTGACAAAAAAATTTGTGAGAGCCCTCTTATTATATGTTGCACTGGTGAGATCAATCACCACTTCATTTTTCACTACTTTCAACACTAACTATGGATCATTGGTTCACAAGAACTAATCATGCATTCTGCTAAGGATTGATTTTACATACTGATCATCCACTATGGAACATAAATTAGGGAATTTGTTCCAACAATCCAATTTCTTTGTCACAAGATTCAACTAATCAAGTTTCACCATGAAATTGTCTCCAGTGAGTTACTTTAGCCACATGTAAATCAATTTGGTGTGATTGACTTACTCAGACTTAACCCTAATGTATATTCTTGTATCCTCTGTTGGCATGATGCTATGAGGAATCAAATAAAAAGCACCCATAGGATCATCTTCGAAAACCTTTATTAAGTATTTCCTGAAGGAGGTTCTAGGTATTTCTATTGTATTTATGGTTATATGAGTTGCCATTATCTATTTACCAAGCTCTTAAAAGATTCATAAAGGGAATTTTCACAAGCTCACAGCAACACAAAATAAAAAATAAAAAAACCTCTTCCTTTCATGAATAGCTAAAACTAGGGTTTGCACAAGTCACATTTCAATTCACTCCAAATCTCTCTAAATCGCTCTTCGCCTTCTTTGAAAGCACAAGTTATTGAAATTCTTATATGGTTTCACTTTATAGACCAATGTGATGCCCTAATTCATATTAAATGCATTGAAATTTGAAAAGCTACAAAAAACCTTTCAATTATGCTGAAAAACTCTAATATGATCTGCAAGCGAACATACATGCACTTTTTCATCTAGTTTATTTTTCAAAATCTCTACCTATTCATCTCTAACAACATTTCCTCATGCCAAAGGTTGTTACACCTGAAATTAGGGGGTTCAAAAAAATTTCTACTAAAGCTCCCCCTAAGACCATGCTAGGTCTAGTTCCCAAAGGAATTGTTTGTACCTGCTGGAGGAATAGATGCATCAAAATATTTTGATTCTTCTTTCTTTTCCATATTTTAATAATTTCTTGCTTAAATTCCTCTTTATCAAATTTCTACATAGATTCATTTTTCTTTACCGAAGTAGAATGTTTTCCCTTCTTACTTTTGCATACCTTTGAAATATGTCCTATTTTGTTTCAATTATAACAAACAACATTTGTTTGATTTGTTTGACTTCCATTAAAACTTGATTTTCACTAATTCGTTTTATGCCCATACTTTTTGCAGTTATAGCAATAACCAACAAAAGATTGATCCATTCTTCCTCCATTAAACCAGTACATCATCTAAGTTTTACATTCACTAGCTCTATTACCAATCTTATTACAAGAATAGCATTGTCTAGGGAAGGAACTAGAGAACTAATTCATCCTACTTTTGCATTCAGTTGCCTTATGACCAAACCTGTTGGATGAAAAATAAGTACCATTGAAAGATGGATACCTTTGAGCATTTGGCTATCTAATAGGTGGTCTCCTTCCAGGATTTCTTTTATGCTTCCCTCTATCTTGAGTCTTTTGATCATTTACAGCTTTTGAGCTTTCACCTATTTCTAATCCCAATATACATTTGGATTTAGAGGATTTATGTCTTGCAATTAGTTCATCAAGTCTATTAGAGCTTGTCTTGAAATTATCTTCATAGAATTTTTATTTTTCAAGTTCTACTCTCAGGTTCACCACTTCTTGTTCAAGCTTGGAATATTCATCAAACTTTCTCTTCACTTCTGCATTAAAGCATTATTTAATTATCTTTTTTTCTTCCACTTACATCTTTAGTCTGGTAACATCTTCTTTTGGTTGTTTCAATTTCTCACTTACTTCTCTATGTGTCTCTTTGAATTTATTTAATTTCTCTTTCAACTTCTGGACACATTCATTTGCTTCATCAAGATTTTCTTTTAGATCTCTATTTTCATTTTCAGCTTTATCAAGGTCATCAAGGGCAATCTAAAGTTTTGCATTATCATCCATATGTTCAATCTTCAAGATATCCCTCAAGCTTTTAGGCTTCCCCAAAGGAACCAAGCCCTGATACCAATTATTAAATATACAAGATACTAGAGGGGGGTGAATCAATATCTTCTTAAACTTATTGAACAAGTACCATCCAAATAATCCAATGCATATGATAATTAAAATGTGTAGAAACATTAACTAAACATGAAGCACATAACACATGAACACTAATATTTTTGTGTCAAAAACCCAGAATGGGAAAAACCATAGTGAGGATTAACTCACAATATAGCATAATTGGTTATAAGATATTACAAAAGGGTGGCTCACTGTTGATACCTACTATCCAGAAATGGAGGCTCACTGCCTACAAACTATGGAAATGGAAATGGCTTATAGCTAGAGAATGAACTGATGTAAGGACACCTCAAAGTGTAGGTTAAGTTCCTTTGAAGCTCAAGAAATTCACATGCTAACAGATCAATATTCACACTTTTTGCATCCACACATAATCTACTAGCATTCACATACACCATACTTATTCATCTATCTCCGAAAGAAATCCTATATGTATGTGATTTTCCCATAAGTAACAATCAGGTCAGCTCCAAGTAAACACAAAACCTTATCAAAATTAATTAAAATGTGTGGTGCAAAATTACATGTCAGCATGGATTGCACAAATAATATTTAATTCATTTTACCTTGAACTACTTATTAGGTTGGCCAGTGATAGACCTAATAACAAAATAAAACAACAAAATGATTGTGGCAACAACCATGAGCATCTGAATGCATGGGATCTTGTCCATTCATGCATTTATCAACCAAAAAACATTTCCCAAAAACTGAAGTAACAACTATCAATGGAGAGGAAATCTAGAGAAAAATACCAAAGGACAAGTATGCATTATTGGTTCAAAATACTAGATCAACATGACTTTGAATCTTGTAGTTCCAACTCATATATCTTGGTGACATCAATGACAACAAAAACTATATCAAGGGATGTGTTCTTCATTCTTCCAACAATATGAAGGTTTTGAAATTAAAAAAATGTACTAGGGAAAACTGAAAGGCAACATGTCTAAGGGATATTCAATTCAAGAGGCCATGGGATTTTACACAGAATATATAAAGGATTTTAAAAATGTCAATCGACGTGTATGGGATGATGATGAAGAAGACTCAGTTGCAGGTGAAGTATTAGAAGGAAATGGATGTCGCTTCAATCTATCACATCAAGAAATAAGTGTGATATATTCCTATATTCTTAAAAAAACATCTTCATTCAATAAGTGGTACAAGTAAAAAAAGCTACACGATAACTTATTCACTCAATTACATGTTGTGTAGTTTTGCACACACGCCCCACTGAAAGTGGGGACCCTCTTTCTTGCTCTTTTTATTTTCGCTTTTGGTGTCTTGGCCCTTCAATTTTTAGGATTTTCTCACTTCGACATGTGCTTGGATTTTTATCTTGATCTCATCTAAGGACCCCTTTTTTATTTATACTGAAAACCTTAAGTTTGGGGCCCATTCCATGTTTTTCACTATTTTTGGGAAAATCCATTCTTGTTAGATTTCCCCAATTTCCCTGAGAACCCGATGGCAACTATTTTTCACCATGATCCGAAGATTTTGGTCTTCCATGGAATTGCATTGTGACTAGATTTCTTTGAGTGTCCATTGCTTTATCGGGTTCCCAGGTTTGGTTTGACCTATTTTATCGATTGCATTAATGCTCGATTGTACGAATTTTGCGGCAGTGTTAAATCATTTTTTGGGAATTTTTATGCCATTTGAGTTTCATCATTTGCTTCCTATTTGTTTGGAGTGCTTGATCCTAAGTGTTGTTGCTAGATTGTGCATTTGGGATTGGGTTCGATTCTTGTAGTTGGATTATTTGAACGCCATTTACATTCTACTCAAACTTTGGGGTTTCTTGTCGGCTTCCTTTGTTTCAATTTCTCTATCCTCATGGTATGTACATGATGCTTTCTCTCTTTTATGATTGAAATGAATTACTTTATGATTTGTGCATACATGTTGTGAGTCAGAATGTTGGCATGGTAGGGTTTTGCGATTGATGCTTGGGTTTTTGGTTTTCATTTGGGGCACTTTCAAACTATTCACATTTCTATGATTTTTCTTGTTGAATGCACATGCTTTTTTGGCATTTTGGGTTTTCTTGGGGTTTGAGTTCTTGCCAGTTTTAGCATTATGTATTTTGAAGCTGGGGGATTTCCCATTTTGTTCGAGTGTCATTTCCAAGAGAGTGTTTTGAGCTTATCTTTCAACTTTATCCTGAGGCAGCTTTCCTGTATAGGCTGCAAAAAACCTTCTCTAAACCCTTGTGAACAAGCAAGTTGAGCCCAAGCTTATTTTGTGCGCTCATGGCAAACGTTTAGGGTTTCGTACATAGGGCATAACCAATCCCTATGGATTTACTATGAGGTGGGTTTCAAATCCAAGGATGATCTATAGGAGGTCTAGATCAATTTGGTTTCAAGCTCCAGATCCTTAAATTTGTGATTGTTCTATCAATTTGAGTGAGGTCGAGAGAAAATGTAGGTATTCGGGTTTTCAAAGTCTTCACAAAATTTTGTATCTTCCGAAATTCCCCGATTTCTCGTGTTCTCTTTATTTTTTTGAAATGTGCCTTGATCCAGATTTCTACCTACCTCATGGATTTCCACTACCTTTGGATTTCCCCAGTTTTTCTATTGCTTGGTCATTATCCCGAAATTGGGCTTAAATGGTGAAAATTGCATTGAATTTGTTGGAATCTATGCCCTCAGGATTTTCCCGAATGTTCTGGACTCCATCATTTTCCCAGAATTCCTAAATTGTTGCCATCCTCGGGGATTTCCATCTAAGGTGGATTGTCCCAAGGTCTTACTGAAAATGAAGAATCAAGGGATTGCATGCAGGTTTGCTTGGTGATTATGCATTTGATGATTGATTTAACTAGTTCTAAAGCATATAATGTGATTTCTTGGTTAAATTTATTGATTAAATGATGGATTGGATGCTTGTATGCTCATTTTTCTTGATTTTTCTTGGTCTAGATTTTCTAAAATTCCTCTCCAGCATGGATTTCACAAGGGGGCTAAAAACCCAAAATTTGAGATGGTTATTTTTAAGTGGGTTTTGAGCATTTTTCTTATCATGGGTCTAGTATTGAGGAATGAGTTTATTATTTGTGATGGATTTAGCTAAACTTTATGCTATAATGGATATTATTTTGGTTTCTTTACTGTATGTGGGCATAATCAGGCCAGGTTGTTGTTGGGTAGTACAAGGGAAAGGTGATGGAGCCAAATGATGAAGGCTCAGCTATCTCCGAGGCAGAGAGAGTTAAAATGGACATAAAGAGTAGAATCCCAAAACATACGCTGACTTCCATCTAGTCAGGGGTCATTGATACAAATGTTGGAATGTGGGATTATAAAGAATTCAAGGCAAGGATGGTAGCACAAAACCTCCCTTTGTTAGCCAGAAGGAAATTGAAGTCTGGGTTGGCACATGCGGTTGGATTTCCTTCTATGGTTCAGTGTTATGAGTTGGTGGTTGAATTTTCTAGGCACTATGACAAGGGTACACAAAGGATAGTTGGTCCTCAATTGTGGAAAATTTCAACCTTGTATCTATAGCTCAAACCTTTGACATTGATGATTAGTCTCATGTTGTGGCCTTCGATATGGATTTAGCGAAGAAAAATTATGAAGATAATTTCATCAAGTCCCAACAGGTTATCAATTCCTGGTTCGAGAAACCCAAGTCCCACTTCTCCAAGCTACCCAAGTAGCTGGTCAAACTCAAATTCAGGAAGGAATATTATGATGCTATCACACTCCTCAGTAGAGTAGTAGGATTAAAAATTGTAGGAGTGTTTGATAATTGGATGTTCCATGTCGTTGCATGGATGGAGCAAGGTATAGATTACCATTGGGCGGGCATTATAAGTGCAATGATATATGAGCAGATGTGCAATGTCCTACAGACAAAGACCTTCACAATGACCTCCTATTTGGTATATTCACTTGCAAGGTTTCACCCATACAAGGGACTGAGAACTAGAGGTGTGTTTGGGCAAGATGTAATTTATGAAGTATATCCACAACTACACTTGGGTGGTGGAAGCTATAGGAGGGTGAATGATGCATTCACCATGTACATCACTTGGCTACTGGAGGGTGTTGAGCATGTTAAGATTTTGGGTAGGGCAAAGGAATTAATCAAGAGGTTTGGAGCCTGTTTTATCCAGTTTCCCACCTTTTCATACATAAGAATTGATGGTTGTCAGAGGGCTTTGTACAGACTCCCAAGGTACCCTACAAAGCATGTTATACTTTTGGAGGTCACAAGACAAATATGTGACTTTGATGTAATTGTAAAGGTGGAAAAGCACAAGATCAAATTTGGTAATGAATTCCCTTTGAGGATAGGCACTAGTGAAGTGTGCCCTTCTATCCACTCAGCCATGCTTTTGAGGAAGAAATGAGCACTCTTGGTCTCTCCTTCCATTATAAAAGAGCTTGATTTGATATAACTCGTGAAGCACAAAAGAAAGGTAAAAGAGAATACAGTCACAAGGATGACATAGAGGACTATTGGGCTAACATTAGTGATGAATTTGAATTCAGAAAGAAGAAGTTCTCCAGGCTTCCAGTGAGCTTAGTATGGTTTTACAACATAAAGGTTGTTCCTAATCAGGTTGAGGAGGATGGGAATTTGATTCAAGGCCATATCTTTAAGGCTGTAAAGGACAAGCCAGTTGGAGAGTTCGATTGGTTGGAGGAGGAAAAGATATAATTACAACAAATCATGGCTCCAGTGATTAAGTACACCAAGTTATGGATCAAGGACAAGATGTTGGAATTGGAAAGTGAAGGTGTGCAGTGCACCTATGACTTAATGGGAGACTTAGAGTCTAACTCTGCTTTTGAAGAGTCACATGAATAGGACCCCAAAGGTAAAACCAAGATGGGATCTCCTTTCAAAATTAAAATCAAATATGTTCATGTAGAAGAGGTGGGAGAAGCATGGAAATAGAGAAAGCCCATAGCCAAGAAGAGGAGGCACACCTCAAAGAAGAAGGGACCTAAGAAAGATGAAGAGGAAAAAAAAGAAGTAGATGTTAGTGTCCCTTTACCTAAGAAAAGGAGACTTGTGAGGTTGTCACAAAAGGAGAAGAAAACTTCTAATGAAGATAAAGAGGTTGAGCCACCTATGGTGGAGGTAGAGAGCTCAGGAGAGAAGACAAAGGTGTCTACTAGGAGGTCAAGGACTCCTTCCCTAAAATATTTTGCACCAAAATGAAGTGTTCCTATGACTTCCCCTATCACTGAACATGAATACATCCCTTCTTTTCATGATACTGGCAGTGTGCTAGATGAACCAAAAGATGTTGAAGATCCTAAGGACTGTGGAGAGGAAGAATTCTAGGAGGGTCATCTCTACAATGCCAAAGCATAAATAGAAAAAGTAATGCAGTCTCCTTTGGTGGCTTATGTGAGTTATCCTATAGAAGTTCATGAGGATAAATCCCCTCAAAAGGAGGGGATACCAGCCAAGATTCCCTCACCAGTATAGGACAAAGTGGAGGAGCATTATAAAGAAAAGGAGGATTCAGTTAGCGAGATCCCTGAGGAGCCAAGTATTGAGGAGAGTATGCCCAATGTTCAACAAAAATATTATGGATAGGATAAAACATAATCAGAGTCTACTGTTGCAGATTGGTTGAATAAAGAATTTAAGAGCAAGAAGATTGTGGTGGATGATACTCCTCCTAATTGGGATGAGTTACTGGCAAACATTGGAAAGGGAAAAACAAATAAGAAAGCTAGAGTCATTTCTAGGATTGAGAGGGATGAAGTGAACAATAGAGTGGTCCATATTGCTACTCCTGCTCCTGATAAGGATACATATGAGGTGAGTGGAAAAGATTATAGTGTGTAGGGTATCAATCTAGGTCATACTTACATGGAGCAAGATATTGAGGAGTATGAAGGCTCCAGTGTTGTGATCTGTGATAGATTGAGGAAAGAGGTAAAGACTAAATCAAAATTGGAGAAAGAAAATGAGAAACTTAAGAGATATTTGTAGGAGTTGATAAAACCCTTCGAAATCCATCAGTTCTTCCTCATTTGTTGCAAGCTTCCTACTTGAAGAAACAGTATCAGAGTTGGAAATAATGAAGAGCATCATACATGCTACAACCGGTTGGCTGCAAGGGGTGCAAAAAAAATGAGATGATGATATCAAAGAAATCCTTTTGACTGCAGGGGATGCAATGAGATCAATGGATTCGATAAAGACTATGGTAGCTCAGGATAGGGAAGATGTAGATCTCCTACTACAAAAGAAAAACACTATCATGGAGTACACTAAAGAAAATTTGATAAGTGAGGGAATTCTTCCTTCCTCAAGAATTGTAGAGCCTTAGGAATGGTTTGAAATTCTGCATATGAGGTATATAAACAAGGAAGGTAGATTGAGGATTCTTTTACCAAAATCTACAATAGATGTATTTCCTTCTTTGAAGTGATGATAGGGAGAAAGAAATTTGGGCCTAAGCATCTTAACCTGGAGTAGTTGAGAAAATGGTGGCAAGATGTATATTCTCCAGTCAATGAGGGCCCTATTAATGAACATCAGTTAGATGATGCAACCACCTATATTGTGGTTATTGATCGATACGAAAAAAATAAGGTGGATTGGGATAAAGTAGTGAAACAGTCAAGAGATGACATCAAATCTCTTGAGAGGAGAATTAGGGTTTTTCCTGTGCCACCTATTACCAAATTGGAAAAAGTATTACTAGCGATACATGATAAGGTGGAGTGGGCCAAGGACAAAGGGGGAAGTATCTAATGCAATGCTACATTAGAATTTGTGTTTCCCCATTATTTATATTCCTCTTTGAATTCCTTGGACCAATTTTTTTGGAGGCCCAGGTCGACATGAATGAAATTGGTGCATTAAATGCACATTTCATATTATTTCAAATTTCTCTTAGCTGACTTGTTGTGTGATAGTTTATTATTGTAAACCCTAATTTGGCCGACATATCTTTGGGGGTGTTCTATAAGTTTGGCGTTATGCCTCATTTGTAGGGGGGTGAATTTGGATGAATTTTACATTAGAGAGAATTGTAAGAGCAAGAATTAGAGTTAGATTTTAGTTATCTTTTCAAGCAAGTGTTATAACAGAAGACTAGAATAGTTGCTACCTCGGATGATTTAATACAAGTAAAGAAATTGTGATTTGGTGCCTTTCTTGTGTTGAGTTTTATCTAGAATGGTTCTTGATATTCTATCTATATACACCTAAAAATGGTCTGGAGCATTCCGATTAATTAAATACGAATTATTTGATTAATTATCCTAAATTCCTCTACTATTGAATAAATAGAAATATTTATTTATATAGTCCACATTTAAATTCATCTTAATTAAATAAACAAAATTAAATAAAGACAAAACACTTTATTTATTAATTGCCATATTCTTCTATTTAATTTAATAAACAACTATCCTATAGTTCATTTTATTAAATTATTATCTCTCTTTTGCTAATTGAAATAAATCAAAATATTTGAATTAAAGCACAAGGAATATTCCATCTACATTCTCTCAAAAATGAATTAGATATCCTATGTCTAAACCATGTCTAAAATATGTCAAAATTAATTGATTGAAACTTCACAGGAAGTTTTGGAGACAAATTGGAGACAAATTTGGAATTTGATCTCTCAATCCTCCTCCATCAATCCTTCCTCTTCTCTTGCCTGGTGTTTTCATGGGTAGAGACAATCTCCATCTTTCTCTCAATCTCCTCCATCTCTCACCATTCAATCCTCTAGATTGAATCCAAGCCTCTCAAAGTTTTCCCTATGCATTTCTACAACCAGGAAATCTATAAATGTAGCCTCAATAAACCAAGAAAAGGATGCAGATAATCTAACTTTTGCACTCTTACTTTGCAGGAATTCAAGCATCAAGCATCAAGCATATCCAGCAATCAAGCTACAATATCATGGCTACCTCTTGTAGCTACAATTATCTATTTCATGTCGATGTCATGCTAGTTTAATTCATTTATCATTTAGTATTGCATTAGCATCATCTCATTCTTTGAATTGTCATTTTAACAGTCTTATTTGCTTAAACAATCTGAGAGCAATCAGGATTTAATAAATCTTTGGAGATAGAGAGCAATATGACACTTTCAATTGATTACTATTTTGAATTAGTTCAATTTGTTTAATCTTTGATATAATGTCATATTAAGAAGTGTTTTAATCTTATTCACATATTCACACTTACAATTTTGTGCCCACCGTGGGGCATTAACCCCAATTTTATCAAAATAATCAATTTTTCTAGAAAGTGTCACACAGGTTCTCAGTGTTTTTTTGTTGTAGCACTTCCGTTAAATGTTTTGGCACTTCCGGTCATTGTTTTAGCACTTCTGGTCATTGTTTTAGCGATTTCAACTTTAACGCTTCTAGTCACTATTATAGCGCTTCCGGTCACTGTTTTAGCACATCAGGTGTTTTAAGGCTTCCATGTCAAACTTCGGCGCTTTGGTGTCCTGTTTTGGCACTTTCGGATTTTAGTGCATCAAGTAACTATTTTAGCGCTTCGGTGCAATATTCTAGCGCTTTTGTAAAAATTAGTTTGGATCCGATGCATCCGCGCCCGGATTTTAATTTTTTTTCACAGTTGGACTAAAATTGATCAATCTAGGATAGTCACTTTCTTGTTTTTCTTAAAGAAAATCTATCAATCCTAGGATAGTCATCACATTCTTACAGTAGAAGTTAAAAAGAACATCATGATTTCTATGAAGCAACACCTTCACATAGATTAGAAAATTTCTTTTTGGGCTTTTAAAATAAGAAAAACTTATATGTTGTGCTTGTGGTGATTAAGCTTATGCTCTCCCCTTAACTAGGTGACCAAAGTGCCAGATTCACATTTACTTGATGTCATTTACACTTTATTAAATCCTTTAGCAGGCCTGCCATAGTGGGAAAAAGTACTCACCCTACGGGAATGACCTAAGTGGGAACAACCAAAGCCATGTTTTCCAACCCACTATAATAAAAATGCAAGTTGTTGATGAAAGTCCAACTTGAAGGTAGTGAGAAAGATAACCATCCCAAAAATCTTTGTTCTAAATATTGGGAGGTCTCCTGAGGGAGTTTATCTATTTTCCGCACCGAACAGAACCCTATCTACGAACCATATAGTAGTTTCTCGCCCAGTCAGTATCCATACATTGTCATACTCGTAGTGCAAGGGGAGGGAAGAATCTACCTCCAAGACACTCACCATATAATTACCAAGGACTGTTTGCTCAAGGGATTCGGTATCCACTTTTGTCACTTTGAGTACACGCCTGGCAACAACCAAAACATGGGCACCCTTTATGGGGTGACACTACTGTGTGAGTCAATGTAATTCAAGATGTGGGTTGTGAGTATAATGATGACCTATTTGTCCTTAAGTGTGAGTCTATTTGATTTGTGTACAACTGTCAAAACAACCCATCAAAATCAATGAGAATCATTTGTGATTCTTGAACATACACGATCTATTCAGTTAAAAACATTTATCCACAATTACTTTCCGTGTTTTCACAAATTCATTAAAATCAGATTAAAGATCATCCTGAAAACCAACAAAGTCAAGTCATATCAGAATATCCATGCTACGAAAGTGGAAGTCCACCACGTTTTTCAAGAGAAAAATCAAAGTCACAAAACCCAAGAAACCTCTCGGTTATAGAAATAAATTGAGGAGACAGCGTTTTCTATATCAAAATCGAAAACTCTTCCTACAACATAGAACATTCATTCACCGATATCATGATTTTGCTAGGGGTCACACATTAGATTACAAGGTAGAACCGCTCTATTCACGAGCCTTCTTTCAAAGAAGATCTCTCACACAATTCCACAACCGTAGTCAATGGATTCATCCTTCTTATCGTCCACAATCCCTGATACAGTATGCCACAAGGCTAGATCAGATTTTACAATAGAGATTCGTAAACTTCTATTTTTAAGCATTCTAGAAAACCTATTTCAGCACTTCTGGTCACTATTTTAGCACTTCTATGAAATAGCACTTTCGGGCACTGTTTCAGTGTTTGCAGTCTGTATTTTAGCGCTTTCGGTAAAACAACGCTTTCATCAAATCCTACAATGCTTCCATGCACTATTTCAGCACTTCTATAAAGTAGCACTTCCATCATTTTCTATAGCACTTTTGAGCACTGTTTTAGCGCTTTTGTCACCTGTTTGAGTGCTTCAGAACTCTATTCTAAAACTTTTGGGAAATAGCGCTTTCAAAACAGAGAGTTTCAAATTTTTACCAGTCCATTAGTCTGTCATTTTATCCACAATTTTCATCAGAATTAAATTTCTTTTTATCAGAATCACTGTCTAGAGACCGAAAACATATAGGTTTATACAAACTTTCACATCTTATCAGCTAAAAACTAGATCTTGCAAAACACAAGTGTCAAAATCAAATACACAATCGGTTACTACACTGAAGTTTCATCATCAAGATACTATCATCCTTCATCATGAAACTAAGTATAGTAATCAAATTTTTAACATAACCAAATCAATAAGATCGGTCATCTTATTCAGCTTTGTTAAAAGTTTAAATTGACATTTTCCAGCAAATAAGATCAACATTTTGGAAGAAAAATTTTTGTATGCCAATCTTCACTAGGTTCCAAAAACTAAAACTCTTAGAGCAAGAAATTTTAAAATCCCAAGCAATGGAAGAAGAAAATCCTTGGAACAACCTAAATCAAAATGATAAAAATGAAATAACTCCAGAAGACATCCAAGCAGCTCAACAAGATCCCAAGTTCCATATATTTATGGAAAATATTCTAGAACAAGATATGGAGAAATATCTTTGGATGTTGGCTGAATCAGGTGCCAAACTTCCAAAAGACTTTGATGTAAACCATCTGAAGGAAGCACCTAGCACAAGTGAGAATGAAATTTTGCAACCTACGTAAATGATAGATCCAGTTGCCACTTTAACATCTAAAATGTAACTGTTGCAATAGCAAATACAACATATGATGAAAGGGACTACAAAGAGATATGTGATACAGGACATTTGTCCTTATCCTTTCAACACAACAGTCAGCTTGATACCTTTTCCAAGACATTGTGAGATCTTGAAATACAATAAGTATAATGGAAGAACGGATCCAATTGATCACATCAGAGAATTCAAAACAATGAGTCTTGAATTTTCCCAAGAAGAGACATACTTAATGAGACTATTCCCAGGGATTTTGGGAGGATCATGCATGGAGTGGTTTTCAAAGTTAAAACCCAGTATCAGAACTTTTGAGGAATTTGTCAACAGATTTATCTCTCAATACTCCTTCAATATCCAACACGATGTAACAATCAAGGATCTTTATAATCTAAAGCAAAACAAGGGTGAAACATTCTTATCTTTTCTCCAAAGATGGCGACGCTTGTTTGCTAGATATCCTAGATCAATTCCTGAGGAAGAAAAGATGGAGTTATTCATTAAAAATTTGACAGAAGAAATGAGTTACAGACTCGAACTACAATGTCCTCCCACATTTGAAAAAGTCATAGAAAACGGTTTGAAAATTGAAGAAGCTTTATTCAAAAGAGGAGTTATAAAACATTTCAATGATAAAATGAACAACACAAATAACTCCTCAAATCAATACTCAAGTAGTGATAAGCCAAATTTTTGGCAAAAGAATCGCAACACGACTATCAACGAAACAACAAATGATTCCTCAAATGTCAAACCGGTATTTAACTTGATAGCATCTACATCAAAGAATCAAAATAATGATCAACTTGTCAAGCCAAATATCATACATAACAACGAGATCGTCAAGACACAACCATATCAGAAACCATCAAATCGGCGAAGGTTCACACCTTTAGGCCAATCAATAGAATCAACAATGAAAGAACTCATCCCTAGTGGCCTTATCACTGCAAGGGAAGCCCGATTCTGGGATCCTAAGGTCAAACCACCATGGTGGAATGACGCTAATTATTGCAACTTCCACAACAACAAGGGTCACAAAACTGACGATTGTATGGAGTTGAAACATGCGATACAAGATTTGATTGACAACAATAAAGCATATGTGGAAACACCACAAAACAACAACGATCACTCGGCTTTTAAAGACCCTTTTCCAAACTATGAAAAAGGGCAATATTCATCTTCAAACAACAAAGGAAAGAATATCAACCATGTCTTTGACACAACAATCCTTTGTTTATCTAAAATTGAGAGTGATCACACAATTGGTCACAACATTAACGAACCCAAAATCAACAACACTACTCCATCGAACTTGCTCTCGACCATATCAAACTCTGATAACCAGATCAATGTCATAAAAATCAAAGAACGTCAAGAGCATCAACAAGTAAATTTAACAACTAGGGGGCAAGCGAAAGTCATGTTAAAAGGAATTGGGTCTACACACACAGTTCCACCTCCATCTCACTATAATATCGTTGATCAACTGCAAAGGATTCCTGCTCAAATATCGATACTAGAGCTCCTTAAAATCTCACCATCACATAAGGAGGTTCTCGAACAAGCTTTAGTTGCCACTACGATACCAAAGAATCTAGATGTATGCCAATTCCAAGCTATGGTGGGACATTTGACTACACCACATTGTCTATCATTCTCCGAATAGGATGATATCTTGCTAAACCATCGACATAATACTGCACTCCATATTGAGGTCCTAATCCACAATCACCATGTCAAGAGAGTCTTAATAGATGGGGGAGATGGTCTGATTGTTTTCACTCTCAAGTTAATCTATGCACTGGGATATTCAGATGATGCTATTGATTCTTGTAGAAAAATGACTATCAAAGCATATGATGAAGAAGAGAGATCGTCTAAAGGCTTGATTGAACTACCCATACAAGTGGGGCCCATGATGAAACATATCGCTTGTCAAGTGTTGGAGAAGGAATTAACATACAACATTCTCTTGGGCCAACCATGGATCCATGAAATACAAGTTGTCCCTTCGACGTACCATCAATGTTTGAAATTCCCTGTAAATGGATGAGAGGTGACTATATCAGTTGATTACAATCACCCTCAACATTTTGACACCCTTGGGATCTCTCAAGATACCTTCATACCACATAATAGGGAAGCATCATCATCCAAAGATGAACAACGTCCAAGCATCACTACTAAATGGGTAGAGAAGAAGGGTAAAGAAAAAGAGACAAGTCCTATTGAAATTAAATCAACAGATAAACCAGATCAAAAAAATTCTTTATCACACAAGTTCCAAGAGAAAGTACAACTGAAGGACAAAGGAATGGGACCATATTATATGGAGCAATCACTAAACCTATCATAGTTAATGTCATCTCTTAGAACATATGGTCAACCGTCTATGATCAAGTCTCACACCTCATTACCAGTTACACCTCTAGACGAAAAGTTTGTTAGAAAGGGTACAATAGAGGATGAAACGGACAATAAAGCAATCTTGGATTGGCTATACAAAGATGAGGTCCCTTCTACATCAGAAATCAACATCAAAAATATCAACATCAACACTGATAAATATGGAAAAGGAAAAGCTATTTTTAAAAAAATGGGATATCAAAGACAAGGACCTGTTGGACTAAGAAATCATGGAATCATAGAGCCTATTGCACCCCTCATTCTCCACTCAAAGGAGAAGTCAGGACTAGGATACTCTAATGAAGAAAAATAGGAACTCGAGAAGAAGGTTGTAGAAAACATTCTTCAACTTAGAAATAGCTCTGAAATAGATTCCAAAGAGTATGAATGGGATTCATGTTTTGATGTATCTTTTACAGATATTCATATTGATGTCATCCAAAAATATACACCCACACATGAGGAGGGCCAAGGCTTTGGGTCTAGACCAATCATGAGAGAGTCACTAAATATCGATGATTCAAGTGGTGATGAACAAACCTCGAGCGAACTAGACAATCTGGAAGAAAGTACCATCATGGACCTCAATATTCCAATGAACAACTATGATGAAATGGCTGTCCACACCTTTGCATCCATCGCCTTACAAGAATCTGATAACCTCATGCCATTAATCCATCCTGAACTCATTGACTGGGAATCTATCGAACCTTTGAATATTTCAATATTTACAAATGATGATGCCATCATAAACTTCCTATGTCATGTTGAACTTGGTAAAAATTTTGTTTGTAATGCTCATAACAACACAACTCAGTAGGAGGGTGTCAAATATTCCAGTTGCAAAAATAACAACAGGGAAAATAGATCTAATGGTGAAAACCATTCTATGGCAGCATTAGATCTAGAAAAAGTAAAAATAAAGAACGCATCTAACAGTGAAAACCTTTCTGAGGCACTGAAAGATGGAAGATTTGACACTCTTTCAGAACACTATCATGACTGAACATCAGTCCTAGTGGAACCAACATAGTCTATGAATATTGGCATAGAAGACAAGGCAAAAATCCTACATCTAGTGAAATCCATGACAGAACAAGAAAGACCGGAATTCATCCAATTCTATAAAGAAAGAAGCATCAACTTCGCTTGGTCATATTCCAATATGCTAGGCCTAGACTCAAATCTGCTTATGCATCACTTGTCTTTGCCCGCAGGAATCAAGCCTATCAAGCAAAAATTAAGAAAAATGCATCCTCGCATTGCATTGATGGTCAAAACAAAGCTAAAGAAATTATTGGATGTTGAATTCATACGGTCTATAGATTATGCCGAATGGATATCAAATATTGTGCCTGTTTCCAAGCCAGACAATAGTATCAGAATATGTATGGATTTCGGGGACCTAAATAAAGCATGTCTGAAGGATGATTTTCCACTACCAAACATAGACATCATCGTGGAATTAATAGCTGGGCATGCCATGTTGTCAATCATGGATGGTTTTCTCGGGATACAATAAAATAAAAATAGCTCTAGAAGATCAGGAAAAGACAACTTTCACATGTCCATGGGGGACCTTCTACTAGAACGTCATGCCATTTGGTCTAAAGAATGCAGGAGCCACTTATCAAAGAGAAATGATGACAATCTTCCATGATATGATGCACACCTTCATGGAAGATTACGTGCATGAAATCTTGGAAAAATCTACTACTAGGGAAGGACATCTGCATATCCTAGACAAAATCTTCACACGGATGGAGAAATTCAATGTCAGGTTAAACCCTAAGAAGTGTGTCTTCGGGATCACATCAACAATGCTGCTAGGGTACATTGTCTCAGAAAAAGGTATAGAAGTGGATCCAGCAAAATTCAAAGCAATTATGGAGATGCCACCTCCTAGGAATATAAGTCAACTTAGATCACTACAAGGAAGGCTCCAATCAATTAGGAGATTCATCTCCCAGCTGGCTGATAAAATTCATCCTTTCAATCATCTACTGCATAAAAACATTGTTTTCAAATGGGATGAAGGGTGTGAAACAACATTCAATCAAATCAAGCAATATCTAATGTCACCACCCATTCTCATACCACCAATAGAAGGAAAACACCTCATATTGTATATTGCTACAACAAATATCTCATTGGGGGTACTTTTAGTGCAAGAAGATAATGAAGGAAAAGAACATGCTATCTACTATATCAGCTGGACATTGAATGGATATGAAATCAATTACACTTTCATAGAGAAATCTTGCTTGACGGTGGTATTCACTACTCAACAGCTGAGACACTACATGTTGACTCATACAATCAGGTTAATAGCAAAAATCGATCCTTTAAAGTATCTACTCAGGAAAGCCACCCTAACAGGTAGACTGGAAAAGTGGGTCATGCTATTAAGTGAATTTGGCACTCAGTATGTATAGAGAAAGGAAATCAAGGGACAGAAAATCACTGAAAAATTAGAAGAGGCTCCTCTACCAGATGATCGACCAATGACTATGGAGTTTCTAGATGCAGATATCCTGACAATAATGCCCCTACAATGGGTATTATATTTTGATGGATCATATACACAACAAGGATTAGGCGCAGGAATCTTGTTCATTTCTCCACAAGGACACACAATTCTGAAATCATATCGATTAATGTTCCAGTGTACAAATAATGTGGCAAAATATGAAGCATTAATCATTGGGGTCAAAACAATAATTCAGTGGAAAATCAAGGACTTACAGGTATATGGGGACTCTCAACTATTCATTTATCAAGTAAATGATGAGTATTAGACAAAAGATGAAAAGTTGATGCCCTACAAGCAACAAATAGATTATCTAAAATAGTCCTTTGTTAGCATCAAGTTTGATCAAATTCCAAGAGTTGAGAACAAAGTTGCAGATGCCATGGCTACAATTACTTCACTACTACAATTGCCTGAGAAACATGTTTGTTATGAGTTTATGGTAGAACAAGTATCATGTCCTTCCCATTACAATCCAGAACCCACTACCATCTACCATATTAAAACCATAGAAACCTCCATCTATGAAACAATCTATGCCTATCTAAAAATGATGTCCTTCCTCGTGATCTATCCTGGAACCAAAAATGAAACTTCATTTTCCAATCCACACGACATACTTTAATTGTCGATATACTTTATCATCAAGGTCTTGATGGTACTTTACTTTGATGTCTAGAACACAATGAGTCTGAAACGGCCCTATGAGAGGTTCACGAGGGTATTTGTGGCACTCACTCGAGTGGGATAACTCTAGCTAAGAAACTCCTTCGCTTGGGATATTATTGGCCATGCATGGAGAAAGAATCCTATCAGTTTGTCAAGAAATGCCAAAAGTGTCAAATCCACAGCAATTTGATTCATGCACTAGCACAGGAACTACATCCCTTTACATCAACATGGCCTTTTTTTCAATGGGGTCTCGATCTGGTAGGAAAAATCAATCCATCTTCATCTAATGGACACAAGTTCATTATAATAGCTATAGAATATTTCACAAAATGGATTGAAGTAGTACCTCTTACTACCATCACTGGGAAGCAAATCTCCTCTTTCATTTTAAACTACATCATATGTCAGTATGGAATTCCTCAATCCATTATCACTGATAATGGATGACCATTCAAGAATCAAGATGTCAAAGAACTATGTGATAAGTTTCATATCCAACATCAGTTTTCAACACCGTACTGTCCTCAAGGGAATGGCCAAGAAGAGGCCTCCAACAAAATAATACTCAAAATTCTCAAAAGGCCGGTTAATGATGTTGGACATGATTGGCATGTTCAACTCAATCCTGCACTATGGGCCTATAGAGCAAGCATTAGAACACCAACAGGAGTTACACCATATGCCTTGGTATATGGGTCGGAAGCTATATTGCCCATTGAAGTTGAGATTCCATCCCTATGTGTATCACTCAGAGGAATCATTTCAGATGAAGACTATAGGGTATCTAGACAACAAGAACTGGAGTTTTGGATGAGTTTCATCAACAAGTTGTTAATCATCTAATGATTTATCAATAGAGGATGTCAAGAAGTTACACCTACAAGGTAAAACCAAGGGTCTTTCAGGTTGGTAACTTGGTACTAAAAGAAAACCCTAGGAATCAATAGGACAGGGAAAAGAAAGGGAAATTTGAGCCTAACTGGCTTGGTCCTTTTTTCATCACATCAGTATATGGATCAGGAGCATATCAACTATCAACGTCAAAAGGGGATTTGTTTGATGAACCTATCAATAGTATTCATCTCCAAAAATTATATGCTTGAATCTCCTAGTGCATGGGTCAAACTTCGAAAAATTGTTTCCTTGATGAAAACCTAGCAAACATGCATCTTGGCAGCACAAAATACAAAAAAATAATAATAATAATAAAAATAAAAATAGAAAAAGAAAGAAAATGAGAAAAATACAAAAACACAAAGAGTGTAATCAAAGCACATGGTGAAAACTTGGAAACAAGCGTCGTATGTGATTCTAAGATCAGCTTTCCCATCTATTTTGATGTATATTAGGATCATTAGTTTGCCAATCCATACCGTTTCATATCATGTCAATCATCTTGCCATCTATGCATCCATATCAAAAATCATTTTCACATAGTCAAGTATCACTCCAAAGCTTGGGGGCAACATCTGGATATCACTAGGGGCAACAAACACATCGATTTCACCAAAGGGCGAACAACAGTATAGCAAAAAAATGAAAACAAAGATCAAAGCGCAACGTCAACCACATCAGAAAGACATCAACCATTCATATCATTATCAAAA
This sequence comes from Sequoiadendron giganteum, assembly GCA_007115665.2. Classification (NCBI taxonomy): domain Eukaryota; kingdom Viridiplantae; phylum Streptophyta; class Pinopsida; order Cupressales; family Cupressaceae; genus Sequoiadendron; species Sequoiadendron giganteum. Next base: position 56,754,449 of record CM021108.1, on the reverse strand, counting down.
ATCCAAAAACATGTCAAAAAGTTAAGTCTGAAAAAGCAACATCCAAAAACATAGGTCTATGTCAGTCGAACTACTTGGTTTCTGCGTGTGTAACATAGGAAAGGCTAATCTTAAATCAGCCCCTGAGACCCCTAAGATAGGTTACTAGGTTAAGTCTTTGGTCCAAAATATCGAAAATCCAAAAACATCACAAAATCAGTATGGGTGATCTAAAATTTGAATAATGAATGAAACACTTTAAGTCACCAGTGGATAAATTATACTTTTGATTATCATTTCTTTGGAGTTACTCAATGATGTATTGCACTAGAGGAACAAGGAAGAAGAATGATATTTTATTATCTGTTGTTTATAATTTAATCATATAAATGTATGAATTATCGGGGGATGTGCTATGCAAATGTATCACCGACGACATTCAGAATTCACACATTAAAATGATTAATCGCTGCTTATTTATGCAATGAATGCTCAGGTCATGTCGGTTCAATTATACCTCGATGCTTGTGTTCGCTTGCAATATCAAAAATCATGAAAGTAGTACTCTGGTCATCATTGGTCTAACACAACCATTTATGCTTGTATTCACTTTCAACATTCAATAAAGCTCTATGATGAAAAAAAAGCACAAAGATATTGTTAAAATGATAATTGTTTTGCATATAGTTGCATGTTAAAATTAGATTGCATTCCTCATTTTGCATTATCTGTAGAGTATTTATGGCATAAAAGGTTTCAATAAATGATTATCTAAAAATCAAACTGAGTATACTTGACATAAATCCAAAAATCATCATCACATCATTTAGTATCATCATTTCATCATTCATACATTTTATCATACATCCAATAAATGATGAATTAAAGTGTGCCATAGGGTACATCATGTTCATTTTTACCATTATTCTCATTACATCATTACATTATCATCTATCCAACATCATATGCATACAACATTTACCATCCATACATTTAATAAAATAAAATCAATTCATTATGTTCATTACATCATTATCATTCATCATAAGATCATCATTTTTTTCATTTTTTTTTAATTTATTTTTTATTTTTTATTTTTTAAATCATCATATTAGCATAAACACATTTATCCATCCATCCATACATATCATCACATCATACATCCATATATCATCTATTCTACACATACATTTATCATTATACCATTACATCAAAATAAAATCATTGCATAAAGCCATTCATCACATAGAAATCACAAAACATCATCATATTACATCAACTGCATCTTATATATATATATATATATATATATATATCAAAATGTCAAGTACACAATGAAGTCTGGTCTAACAATACATCATCAACAAATAAGCTACATCATAATATACATCATAGAGGCTCACAATAGAATCTACAATCTGCTGCTACCAGAGTGTGCGGGCCCAATAGGACCTGTACCACCACCACCCCCGGAAGGACCAGGATCTCTAGGATCTCTGTGTGGAGGCTATGTAACCCCCTCACTCACTATCCACGTATGTGTCCGCCTAGATCTTGATGGGGCATAGCTGAATCTGTGCTCCAGAGGCACTGCATCATGATATCGGCCTCTATAGAACTCTACCTCTCGGCCAGCCCGCAGAACCTCTCTCATGTAATCTCCTATATAGGTGCTATCAGCCACTCTCTGGAGAGTATTCACTGTCTCTTGTGCCCTCTCGGCAATCTGTCGAGTACTATCTCGCTCAACTATCAAGGTATCAACCTGCATCTGCATAGCGGCTAACTATCCCTGTACCTGTGCTAAGGCCTGGGCATGAGCCTGAGCCTGAGCCTGTGCCTGCATCTAAGTCTGGGTCTGCACAAGCATACCCCGAGCTTGTACCAACTACCCCTACAAAGTCTAGACCTAAGCCTAGAGCCTAGCTATATGTCTCTACTAATCCACTATTGGCACCATCACCACTCCCCTCTTGCGAGACCTGCTGGAAGAAGGAGCACTGTTGATGGCTGGTCCTGCCCCACTATCTCCTCCATCGTCGCCATCACTGTCATCACTACTACTGTCACCACTACTGCTGCTCTCTGAGCTACTGCTTGATGAAGAATCATCTCCACCCTCGCTTCTTGCAGAACCCTCTACCACATCCTCCTCTACAGGTAAAGGTGTCAGCTTGTCCGGAATGGTAATGCGTGGATGGGGGACCAAGGCCAAGAATGCGGCATACTCCTCAGTAACTGGCGCCTCTGCAATATCCCTCTGCATGTCCTAGGGAGATGGCTATAATGTCCTGTATCCCACTACAATAACATCATATGATAGTGTAGGACCCCAATCAGGAATATCCATCCATCGCCCTGCATAATGGGCTACTCCCTGTGGCATGCACTGAACAATGCCATACTATTTGTAAACTCGACAAAGCAAGAATCTCTCTAATACAAATGGTGTCCGATCGATGAGGTACATAGAATCACACAAAAATCCCAACACTGTATCATCCTCATCCCACTACTCACAGTCAAGGTATGGACGCCAGATAACTGTTTTGGTGTCATCAAATACCCGTCTCTAGTGCTCTAATTTTCCCATCCAGGCCTGTGTGAATCGACCTCTGTATCTAAAAACATACGGTCTGTCAATTGATCTATCTGCAACTGGAAATGGCCGATAAATAGAAAAATTCTCCCAAGCCCACACCTGTATCAAGGTCATCCCTACGGATAAACTACATGCACCTAGGTACACAACCAAGTGTAGATCATGATAAAGATGCGCTAGCATGCACATCCCCCACGCATATCGGGTACTATGTACCATTATGCTCTCAAGAGTCCTACCCCAGCCAATGAGGAATCCCTTTGACCTACGATTAGGGCAAAGGAAACCTGTAATGAATCCAACTAGCACTACTAGTAGTGTCACATGGGAATCCGCGATCCTCCACCATCGAATGCTTGGACCCTCTATGTCTCAATCCTGAAAAACTCTACGGAGAGCATCTATGTTACTGGTTTCATGGGAATAATAAGTGACAATCTCCCCCATGAACGAAATACACAAAATATGCCACACATCCTTTGGTGTGACTATCATCTTGCCAGTGGGTAGGTGAAAGGTGTTGTGGTCACTATGCCACCTCTTAGCCAATGCAGTCAACAGACCCCGATTAATCCTAATCTAGGGCATATCAAGCAAACTCATCAGACCACACTGACCTATCACCTGAAACTCATCTGGTGTCAAATGAGGTATCAAGTATGTCATCTCTAGAAACTTCTCTCGCATCTGGAGAGTACCCAGATCCTCCTATCATCATAACAAAAAATCTATAATCAGTGAACTGTGTCAAGAAATCAAAAGTCATTCTACTATCAAGTCTATTCCAAAATATTTGGTATGAATTTTTGATCAAAATTCATTGGCAATCATCAACAAACCTCACATATCATGAGGTTCATCAAACATTATCTAGATTTCACCTATCATGAGATTTATCAGATATTGAATCATTTCCTCGCCTATCATGAGGATCATCAAGAATAAGATTTCTTCTCGCCTATCATGAGAGTTAGTCTTATTTAAATCATCAAATCCAACATCAAGAATGTGGACTATCAATCATACCAATCAAAAGAATAGACATGATTAGAATTGACACACTCAAAGTTTAAAATTTCAAAATATTTAATTATCACATGGAAGCGCTAAAATAGGCTTCCAAAGCGCTAAAATCCAGAAGTGCTACTTTATCAGTTAAAGGCACTAAATCAGGGATCGAAAGCGCTAAGTCTCAAAAAGCACTACTTTTTCACATTGAAGCACTAAATCAAGCATCCGAAGGGCTAAAAGTCCTGAAGCGCTACTTTTTCACATCGAAGCGCTACAATAGGCCGTCAAAGTGTAGCTTTACAAGAAGCACTAGAACAGACCTTGAAAGCGCTAATCCACTAAATCGAAGCGCTAAAATCCGACATCAAAGCACTATTTCTAGACTCCTAAGCGCTAAATCACCGAAAGCGCTACATTACCAACTGGAAGCGCTAGAGTTTTTTAACGTAAGTGCTAAAACTCAAAGTGCTAAACTACCTACTGGAAGTGCTACATCGAACTGTAAGCGCTACAACATGGCTTGAAAGCACTAAAACTGACCTAGACATGCCTAATTTCTAAAAAGCATAAAAAATAGAAAATCATGAATTATGAGGAGGTCCATACAAGGGCGGTCGTCGATGACATCGAACATGCTTGAATTGGTGAGTGTGGTAGGGAATCAACATCTTGTTCCAGCTGAGAATTTTTGAACTCAAAAAGCACAAATGACTTTGAAAATGACCTTTTGCACTATTTATAAATTTTGAAAAGGTATTTTTGGTGGATTTTATTACATTTTGATTAATTTTATCCAAGAAATTAAATAAAACTCATCTAAGGGTTCTATTTCATCATCATTTGTTGGGAGATAAATTATTTCATCATCAAATCTTCATCAGATCATCAAAAAATCATCAAATTTTTGAAAAATTCTAAAAATCATCACATCATTAATTTATCTCCCGAGGGGGCATATTATCATCAAATCATCTAAAAATCAATGTCTGGGACATACAAAATTATTATTTTTATATATCATCGATCCTGGCAGTAGCAACAAAATTTTCTTCGAAGCAACGTGTAAACACATCACTTCGAAGAGGGGAAAAATGTATATACCTAAAAATAGTCTGGAGCATTCCGATTAATTAAATACAAATTATTTGATTAATTATCCTAAATTCCTCTACTATTGAATAAATAGAAATATTTATTTATATAGTCCACATTTAAATTCATCTTAATTAAATAAACAAAATTAAATACTTTGTTCGATTTAATTATCAAATCCCTATTTTATTCTATCACATCGATTCTAAATTAATTAAATAAAGACAAAACACTTTATTTATTAATTGCCATATTCTTCTATTTAATTTAATAAACAACTATCCTATAGTTCATTTTATTAAATTATTCTCTCTTTTGCTAATTTAAATAAATCAAAATATTTGAATTAAAGCACAAGGAATATTCCATCTACATTCTCTAAAAAATGAATTAGATATCCTATGTCTAAACCATGTCTAAAATATGTCAAAATTAATTGATTGAAACTTCACGGGAAGTTTTGGAGACAAATTGGAGACAAATTTGGAATTTGATCTCTCAATCCTCCTCCATCAATCCTTCCTCTTCTCTTGCCTGGTGTTTTCATGGGTAGAGACAATCTCCATCTTTCTCTCAATCTCCTCCATCTCTCACCATTCAATCCTCCAGATTGAATCCAAGCCTCTCAAAGCTTTCCCTGTGCATTTCTATAGCTAGGAAATCTATAAATACAGCCTCATTAAACCAAGAAAAGGATCCAGATAATCTAACTTTTGCTCTCTTACTCTGTAGGAATTCAAGAATCAAGCATCAAGCATTCACACATCAAGCATATCCAGTAATCAAGCTTCAATATCATGGCTACCTCTTGTAGCTGCAATTATCTATTTCATGTCCATGTCATGCTAGTTTAATTCATTTATCATTTAGTATTGCATTAGCATCATCTTGTTCTTTGAATTTTCATTTTAACAGTCTTATTTTCTTAAACAATCTGAGAGCAATCAGGATTTAATAAATCTTTGGAGATAGAGAGCAATATGATGCTTTCAATTGATTACTATTTTGAATTAGTTCAATTTTTTTAATCTTTGATATAATGTCGTATTAAGAAGTTTTTTAATCTTAGTCACATATTCACACTTACACTACCTTTAAAATTGCTTAATTTTATTTAATGTTAGATGATTTGATGATGTTTAGGGTTTTATGCTTGAAGTGTTTGCAACAATTTCTAGTCCATATTTTTTGCAATTAGTTGGATTTTAGCTACTTTTCAAAGTTAGCCTAGACTTAAAACTGGGCTTAGTTCAATTATGAATGTTTGTTCATTTCAATTGAAATAGGGTTGTCTTGAATGAATTTGCATGATTTAAAAATCTTTAACACCTTAGAAGATTGCACTGTTTCTGTAAGATTGCAGATTTATCTGGGTTGAACAAGAATCAATTTTGAGGGATTGGTCCATTTCAAGCATCTTATCTCTTGCATTATTAATCTTAGGGTATCTTTCACATTATTAATCTTAGGGTTAGAATTAATCTTAAAAGTATCTCTGAAACCTTTATCTTTTGTTATTTCCTTTATTATCTAGGTTAGATTTAGGCTTTGAATTATCAACATATCATCAAATCTGGTAAATTTGAGTTCAACATTTTTTTGTAGTAAGGTCCCTTTGTGATTACCAACATTTTCACATTATCTTTGAGTTGTTTTATTTTCATAGTCGAGACCTAATATTAGAGACCTTGGGGTTATCTCTTTGTCCATAGAGATTAACCTTTCAAGAGAGATAGGATATCATATTATGTCTGAGTTGTTGCTGTACATAAAACACCATCAACATTACATTTACACATTTATATTATCAATATTACTATTTGTACATTAATATTCTAAGTAGAAAATATGAAGAAGACAATCAAGCTTGGATGCAACATCAACCTCAAAGGCACAGACATCATGTTGATTGGATTGTAGGTGATTCTTTTCCAAAATTTGAAGAATGGATTTCTAATGCAGTCAGTGATGCAAAAGAAGAAGGTCAAGATCTAACAATGGAGGAAAGTGAGATTTCACAATCTCCACATTTATGGGCTACACATTTCAATGGAATGTGGGCCTATGGTAGTCATTTAAGAGTGCAAGAAAAAGATAAAGGAAAGATAAATTTTGATTGTGTTGTTAGTGTTGAATTTCTTCACGAAACTGAGAAGAAATTCTATGTTGGATTCATCCAACAAATTATTCTAGTGAACTATGGTGAAAATAGTCCTATATTATGAAAATTTAAGTGATTTCAACCATCTATAGTACAATTTGATGAGTATTGATTTGTATGCGTAAATAAAAGACAATTTTTATTAGAGATGGATGAGTTGTATGTTTCCCCTCTTCAAATTAACAAATAATTTCTAATTTATAGTGTAAGAAGCCTAGGATGGTCATATGTCATTCAAACAGAGTCTCGTTCAAAACAAAAATTCATGGAAGTTGTTGATATAATGCTTGATGGGCAATATGTTAATCTAATAGAAACATTCTAAGTGGATGAAGACAATGGAGTGTTTGAAGAAGAAATTTTGATTACCAATTAAAATATTGGGAGAGAGAATGCATTGCATGTCACATATGAGGATGAGGAAGAGAATCAAGAAGATGTAGACGCGAGTGATCAAGATTTTGATCTTGTTAGGAATGTAGATGATTTTGGTGATGTTTGTTCACCTTAAGAGGTTACCTTATCACCTAAACTTTGGTTATATGTATGGTGTAATTTATTATTGAATGTAATACAGATCTTAATATAGGTATTCTTATTCATTTTGTTATACTGATACATTTTTTAATGTAATCATCATTATTTTTTTGGTACATTGTATACAAAACTTGAGATGTTCACTACTGATTTGAAGTGCATTTAAAGTTAGGTTCAATAATTCTTCTAAGTTTTCTTACTTTCGTTGAAAATTTGAAATTAATTTTGTTTAGTTAGAATATAATTTCTTCTATGTCCTGTATGTTTTCTAGATGCAAACATATAATGAACATCTATGATTTAATAATGCATATAGATATCTTAATATTAGGTGAAATAATCGTCCCCATTACAAACAAATAAATGATCTCTTAGGTCTCACTAACACTTGAAACTCAAATTGAGAGATGCAAAATTATTAAAAAAATCAATCTTTTCAATAAAATGATATCTAAAATATTGCATTCATAATAAAATCCAATAGCACACTACCACATCATTCAATAGAGGTATACACAGGATGGTAGAACATATAGAATGTACAAATTCTTACCACAATAACACAAAAACCAAATATGAATACCACAAGGTGGTGGTGAGAACATGTTAACAACTATAGTAAACCGTAGCCCTGCAAGGGGTACATAGTGACTGTGGTATGTGGTGAACAATCACTCAACTAATAGAATTAACCTATTGTCTCATGGGAGTCCAAAGGGGTGTGTTTGGGATGGCGGTACTTCTACCACTACCCTACAACAGTCTTGATATAATAGAGTGGTATGGTAGTACTTATATCGCTACCCTGCAACGGTCTTGATATGATAGAGCAGTATGGTGGTACTGCTAACACTACCCCACAATGGTCTTGAATTGATAGAATAGTGCTATGGTATAAGCTATCAAAGCATTATATGATTACATTGTTCAATTTCCCATGATCAAGGGCATGTATTCAAACTTGAAATATGAGCAGATTTTGAAATATTTTACATGAAATGACATTAATAGCGAGGTGATCAAGCTTAGCAGAAAATATTACTTGGGACTCGATGAAATTTTGGCAATAATTCACAAAGCTCATCATACTAGAGGCAAGGGAGTTCAAGTGAGAAAACGTTGCAACTATTATTTCATCGGGTAAGTTCACAGAAACCCTATGTAGAAAGTGTATTAGAAGTGAATTTTCTTCTACAAGTAGACACTTAAAAAATCAAGTAGGAGTAAATTCTTCATCATTCCACCCAAAAGAAGTCAAATTTCAAGTAAAAAGGAAAATTCCATAGTTTCTAAATCAAATAAGAGGTCCCTAAAACAATCCATTTTAGATGTGCTACCTAATTTTGTAGGCAAAGGATCCAAAAAGGTGTTTTAAGGTACAACCCAAGGATGTAGAGACCCAATTATCCCTATCTCAGGGTGCGCTCTATTTTGGTACTTAAATAAAAAAGGGTTGAGAAGATGCTAGTTTTGAATGCTTGAAACTTAGATTTGTCCAAATTGATATTCCCAAATGTCTTCATAGATGTTGATTTTATTAAAGTATTGGCACAATATTATCACCCGCCTACCAAGACTATAAGAATGTCAGATGGTTCACCATTAGTAGTGTTGACTAAAGAAGCAACTATAGAGTGTTTTATGTTAAACAAGAAAGCTATCACTAAGATAAACTTGGACAGAAGTGAGGAGGATTATATGAGATTGAGAAAACCTACAGGAGTGATGAGCTTCCTTTACACATGAAAAAGGGTGCAAACAATAGGAGGATACCTATCGCCCCCTCCCAAAATGAGCTATTTTCCATAGAAGACTTCCAAGTATATTTCAAAAGAACTTATTTTTCTTTGTGCCAAGTTCTTGGAATATATGCTGAAGAGAGGATGCCAACATATCTCATGTTGATGGCAATGAGGATACAAAATCCTGAAATCAACATTGAGTATGAATTTGTTGCTGCAATTGAGAAAGGGCTACATGAGGGATTTTTTCAAGTAAGAGAGAACTTAGCTCCCATCACTTTCAGGAAATACTCTCCACTATGTCATTTAATATTATACCAAAATAGAAATATATGGACTAAAAAATTTTGTTTGGGAATGACTGATGATGAAGGAAATAAGTTGCATGTACAAAAATGGTGTTACATCTGGGATAGTAGATGTAAAAATAGTGATTATGTAATATTTCATAATGATTTTGTAGTAAATTTCATGACCACTCTTGGTTATCTTTCACCAATATTTCCTAATAAAATCATGCAAGTATTAAGAACTTTATCATTGAAGCTAGAGCAGAGACACACTCACAATTTTGGTTATTAGTTCTTCTTAGTAGACCAAATAGTAATAAGGGTCTATGGCTGTCCTCAAGCCCCACATGTTTCACCTAAATTTGTTTCTATTTGAATTGAATTTTTAGAATTTATGTGGAAAATATTATGGATGGAGCATGATTTTATGAAAATATAGAAAAAAGGGACATTCCTCCCTAACCTAACTGAATGTGCAGAGCTATCCATAGGGTCTAACACTCTTGAATAATTGGAAAACTATTTGAATATGCGGTATTCATTAAGGTCATGAGGAGAAAGGATCTTTGATCCTAAAGGTAATATTAATTTTATAAAGTAGACACTTCTCACTAAAGCTGGGATTACCCATGCAATGGATTACGAAGATGTAATTAGAAATTATTGGACATGTTATGAAGTATTTTAGAGGAAGAGGAAGTGGGAAACCATAAAGAGGCTTGAGAAGGAGAAGAAGAAAAGGGACACTAGATTCCAAGGATTCTATGTTGAAGAAAAGGATCCTATCAAAAGGATGAACGTAATGATTGACAACATTGAAAGATTATATGTTGAACCAGAAAAGAAACCTGAGGGTCTATCTTCAAAACCCTCCAAGATTCCCATCAAACCAAGAGGTATTGTAATCATAGAGACCCTACTAGAAACTAACACAATACAATCAAAATAATCCCCTAAGAAACCAAGTCCTAAAAGGAATAAGATACATGGAGTGCCCCCTTAGTGGCATATGAAATAAGTGAAGGAGTAAGGGATACTGAAGAGGTAGCCGATGTACTTTTGAATTTTAAAGATGATGAAGTTGATGAGCCACCACCTAAGCTTGCAAATTATTCTCACAAACTAGAAGAAATTGTGGATGTAGATGGGAATAATGATCAAGAAGTGCATCATGATGAAAGCATGATTGTTTCCCTTATATTTATTGAAGATGATGAATTTATTCAAACTCCTAAGTTTAAGGATTTTTGGTTTATGATGAAAATGAAATAATTTGAGGAGAGACTCCAAATTAATAAGATTGGAACTAAGGATTCATAGCATGAGTATATTGTTAACCAGAATCTTGAAGAGCTCGGGATTAATGAAATTATTGTTAATTCCCAAGAAGCCAAAAAATTGGTCTTAGGAATCAATAGACTAATTATTCCCGAGATGGAATAAAAATATATATTCTTACTAGATCAAGTAAGAAGCCAAGAAGAACCCATGTTTTTTTCTAAATTCAATTCAGATGAGGGAATTAGTGGCATAGGTTACAATCCAAAACTTGAAATCCTAACCTTTTGGAAAAACTAAAAAAGAACAGAAAAACAAGATTGCTTGATGTTGTAAAAGAAATGAGAGGGACTCCCATGGTAAAGACACTTCAAGACACATCAAAATTGGAGGTGGCTACTATGAAAATGCACTCAATAATGTTTACTAGGGATGTAGTTCAAGCTATGGAGCTTAGATTGGTAGACTATGAGAAAGCACAGACTGATCTGAATGATGAAGTGAATATTTTATTCATAGAAAATGTGAAATTTAAATAGAAATTGAAGGGAGAAGGTCCTTCTCAAATAATATAATTAATAGTATACTAGCCCCTTGGCATCTAGATTGATATAGGCAAAATCATTGTTGAAGAAGTTAATGTGCTAAAACAAGAAATTAAGAAGTTGAAAAAGAGTAATGAAGAAACAAAGGAAAGAGAAAAGGGAGAAACCCTAAGGGTATTGGAACAAATATTCGAGCATAGGATTAAACTAATTGTGGAAAATTTGGAAAATGTGAATGAATTTTGTGTTTCCTTGTCACATTGTCACAAGTAGTTGATCACATAAAGGTCCATGTAGCTATATTGGACCCCTGATTCAAGAAATGGCAGCTTGTGCATCACATTTTAATGACTTTGTGTAGAATTTTACAAAGGAGTGTTGAGGCCCCTATAACTTTAAATCCTATTGAGCAAATGGTCTGAATGGTCACAAATGAATTTCAATACATTTTTGTAGAAGACCAAAAGATCAAGGAAATAATGGATTCATTTCACATGCTAAAGCAGTGGTTTGTGCCTAAGATACTAAGGGATGATGATCAAATAAAAGGCTCCAAGGATTGGACAAATGAGTTTAGAAAAATTGTTCCCAACTGCCTCAATAATATACAAAAGGATGGTGACATAAATATTCACTGCCTCAATTAAACCTTGGATGGAATAATTGCACTAGATGTTGGGTACTCAAAATTCATCATCGATACCAAAGGGTTATTGAACAACAGATGGAATATTCACTTGGAAAACACAAAAAAAATATAGGAGTACAAATGGCCTCATGATTACATGGTGTACCAATGGGAGTAGACATATCTAGCTCCCCCAAAAGAATAGGCCTTGCAGTAAAGTACCGAACTTTGCAGATACTATCATGGAGAGAGGAACTTTCCTGGTCTGAATGATCATGGGTACCTTACAATGAGTAATGAAATTTTGTATCTTGTGAGTATTGACTTCAAAATCTGATAAATTCTCTTCACTTATCATCTTTCATTTCTTTTAAAGGTTTATGTAATCCTATGTAAACAACGATAATTAAAACCTTTTTATTTATGTTAAAAGTGGGTAACTGACAAGACACTTTTTGACATGTCATTAAGGAAATTTTTTTGAAACATATTGTAAAATCTTTTTGAAGATCAATAGAATGAAGTTATAATTGGTGACCAAATTTGGGTTTCACTTGTTTGCTGAAGTGAATTAATGAATTTTATCATGTTGTCTCTAGTTTGATCTTTCCTTGTTATTTAAATCAATATATCAAGGTTATATTTGGTTTCTCAAAACACATTTGTTGTCAAACAATTCATTTTGTACTAAATTTTGATATCAAATCTTTGGTTATTATGGTTGGTTTCATTACATTCAAATTCTCAATTCAGGGAAATTATATATAGTAAATAGATTGATGGTTGTTTGGATAGTGAAATTAGCTCTCTTAGAAATTAACTTAAATATCTTGTCTTGAAATATCTAGAAGGATTATTTTAATTAAAGAGGATTTCATGGTTATTTTTTAACAATTATTTTACTATGCAGCTATCTTGTGTTGATGGTGTTTTCTGTACAACAACTCAAATAGAATATATAATATCCTATCTCTCTTGAAAGGTTGATCTCTATGAATAAAGAAATAACCCTAAGGTCTCTCAGGTGTCAAGTCTTGACAATGTAGTGGAACCACTCAGTGATAAATGTGAAAATGATAGTAATCACAAAGGTACCTTACAAAACAAATGCTGGAGACTGTAAACTTATCATATTTTACAACAAAATGATACTTGAGTTCCTATTTTAACCACAGTTAAAAGAAATAGAAAAAGATAAGAGTGTCAGAAATCCTAAGATTAATACTACCCCTAAGATCAACAATACTAATGATGAAATACTTGGAACAAACCAATCCCATAAAACTAATTTTTTCTTAACCTAGGCTATACCTACAATCTCACTGAAATAGTGCAATCTTATAAGGAATTAAATATTTTCAGATTATGAAAATTCATCCAAGCTAACCCTGGTTTTGCAGTTGACATGGAAAAATGCCCATAATTGAACTGAGCACACAAATATCAGGTACAGGTTGACCTTGCACAACAATCCCACAATCAAGAAGCTATCAAAAGTATGAACCAAAGATCTCTACAACACTCCATGCATTAAATCACAAGCACCATCATGCCATTTAACTCTAAATCTAAAATTCATTCAAAAATTTCTTAGCAATTTTTAAGATAGAACAAGAACAATGCAAGACAAATCAATGCAAAGAAGCCACCAATAATAGAAAAATTCCTTCACTTGTATTGAATCGCCAATAATAGCAACAATTCTGATGTTTTGTATTACAACATTTTCTTGAAAATTAAACTAACTCCTAATTGTAACTTCTAACCATCTGTCTAACCCTTTACAAACTTTTTTTAACCTTTATTTTCCAACCTACTTTTCTAACCCTTACAAAGAGGCGATATTCCATACTTATAGAGATCTTGTCCCATGCTAGCCTAAGCTAGGGTTACAAAGAAGGCCAACCACCAACCATATCAGCCCAAACAACCCGCAATAAATCATCTCCCCACAATGAATGCATGAGATAGCCTCCTTAGATCAACCTAGGATCTCTACAAATCTTGATTCAGATTGAACAAACATAGCAAGTCCCTTATGCCATTAATGTCTCACTAGCATGAAGAAGAATGGTAACACGTGCACGTCATGTGAGTGTGAGTATGATTCATTGATCAATAGTTTAGTTGGGCCTCATGAATGACCTTGATCCACTCAAATTACTTTGAATCCGCCATCTCATGTCCAACTTAGATAAACAGTCATCGAGTGCCTGAACCTAACTGTGCAAAAGTAAGTTGCACCTACCTACAGCTGCAAAATGCACTTGGCTGCATCTCATGGATCTTGTAACATCTTCAAACTATGCCCATTCCTTCCTTCAGCCTTGATAGCAACAACCTGCATTCAAAGAAGACTACAATTAGTACCCATTATAGCATTGGAAATCCAATTAAATTGTCACAAACAACATATTCAATCATTAAAGAGATCAAAGTGGCCACCAGAATCCCTTAGCATATCATTAAAGCAATTTCTACCAAAGCTCAGGATTTTCACCCCTTCACGAAATTTAGGTCAGAAAGAATTTTTGGGGAATTTTGAACCAGGCGGACTTTAGTGATGGAGACCCAAAATAACACTCAAAGCACATCAATTAGCACCCAGTACTCCAGAATTACTTGAAAATACATTCAAATGATCCAAACCAACCATTCAATGCACAACTATTAACATTTAAACCATGAATCTGTTCAGTTCTTAACAAACAATAGATTCTTTGAAAAATCAGACAAGGACAGAAATCGCTTAAACCAATAGTACTTAGCACATCATGGGAAAATGAAGGAGGAACAAATTTTGGGGTTTTTCCAAGCCAACGGATTCTTATGAAGTCAACACAATTCTTATACCATTGACTGACAACTTTGACCTCCTAACTCATCTAAAGTGACTAAAACTATGCTACTGCGAGCCACTCATCCAACCACTGAGGTAAGGTGATAAACCACACCACCACAAGACAAGCATGAAGCTTTCATGGTATGCTGGTAAATTGCACAATTGTGACCTTGCTCAGAGACACCCGCAGTATTGATGTATCACTACGCTACCATGTTAATTGGACCAACCCCGCGCTACTATGCTGTCAAACAAATACCCCCACGATAAGGTAGGGCCACCATGCTATCACTTCGGGGAAAAAAACCCCTCGTAGTAAGGTGATATCACCACATAAATGTGAACCAAGTACAAATCCCCCACAATATCAAGGTAAACAACGCAACTGTGAGCCAAGTTGCCAAGGACATAAATCGGGGAAACAAAGGAATGAAGGAAACTTAGAAAAAACAAGGGGAGACAGAATTCCATGGTGCACCAAAATCCCCGAGGATAGTGTAGAACCAACCCATTAGGTTTTCCAGGCAACTGGGGAAATCCACTTGAGGGGGAAAATCTCGAACACAAGGAAAAACCCAAAATTGACGCAAAGACATAAAATTTTCAAAGTGTTAGCTCAATGGGGGCACATTACAAGCAAGATAGGCATCAAAGAACATTACAAAATAACACAAATCCTAGGACCAAAGGACCAAAAACCAAAATCTCAATATTTTCAAAGATAAGCTAAAAGGGGAAAGGCCACATTACAAATCCAAAAGACCAAGCAAAAGAGGGTCCCTACTTTTAGTGGAGCATGTGTGTAAAACTGCACAACAAATGGTGAATCTACTAGGGAAATGCTCTAGATCATTCCAATGACAAACTATAATAAACCCAGAATCTATGGTTTCATCCCATGCATCAGGTTACCTATGGACAAGGAAAAAGTTGTAAATAGCTCAGGGCTATAAATAATTCTTCAATTACTACCCATTGATAGGCAATGGGATATCCTCTCTTGTGAGAGTTTTCAAATGGAAAGAATTATCTCCCAGAATCTTTGCAATTTGATAAGGGTCGAACCAAAGTCTATCAAATTTTCCATGCTCCCCTTTTTGGTCATGGGATTTATCCCAGTAGAGAACCAAGTTAGAGATTCTAAAGGCTTTCACCTTGGCTCTTCTATCAAACCATCTCTTCACTACACCTTGATGTTTGACAAAATTTTCTAGGGCTTCATCTCTTCTCTCTTCAAGGTGGAATAGTTCAGTTAAATGGGCTTCCCACTCATCCTCTCCATCATAGTATTTATTGATGAATTGTAGGGTAGGGATATTCAATAGGATGCAAAATAAAGGTTCCAAACCATACACTAGGTGATAAGGAGAGGCTCCTAGGGATTTCTTCTGTCTAGTACGATCTGCCCAAAGAGAAAATCTAAGCTGGGTGTGCCAATCCTTAGGGTTATTCTCTAGCAGCTTACAAATGATTGTCGACAGATTCTTATTGGAAGACTCAGCCAAACCATTACCCTATGGGTAGTAATTAGATGCAAATTTTATGACAATTCCATGATCAAAGAACCAGTTAGAAAATTTTAATGATGCAAATTCAGGACCATTATCACGAACTAAAGCCAATGGACATCCAAAGCGATTAATAATACCTAACACTATGAAATTGATTACCACTTCAGAAGTTCATTGTTTGCATGCAAGAGCCTCGGTCCACTTGGTAAAGTAATCAGTTATAGTAAGAATATACATGTGGCCTATAGAGGAAGGTGGATTCATTAGGGCTACAAAGTCTATTCCCCACTATGCAAATGGTTTTACCTCTATGATTAGCTGAAGGGGAAGGGTTGCACGTTTCTCCCTATTTGTTGCAGTCTGACATACATGGTAGATCCTCACATGGTCATGTGTATATTTGAACAAGGTAGGCCAATAATAGCCTACCCTCAGGATCTGATTTGTAGTCGAACGAGTTGAACCATGTCCTATGCCATATTTTTCATAAAATTCAGTCATCACCTTCCTAGCATCTTCCTTTCCTAGGCATCTCAAATAAACCCCCTCATGATTTCTCTTATACAAGATAGCTCCCTTCATCATAAAAATATCAATCTTCAAATTTAGAGCTCTCCTTTGTACTACATTAAGGTGTTCAAGACATTGTTGGTTTAACATATAGTAAATAATTTCATCATACCAGTCTCCTGGAGACACTTCTTGGAGGTGATATTGTCGAGTTGTGAGGTTGGGACCCATCTCGGAGATTGTCTTTGCCAGTCCATGCCATGTCACCAATTTCATGGGTTGGATCTCAATATCATATTTCTACAACATGGTCACCCACTTATCTTTGCAATCTCTATATTCATTCTACATTAATATCAATGTCACTGCACGATCAGGTACTATGGAAAAGACCTTATTTATAAAGATATAGTGCTTGAACTTCTTTATTGCTCAGACTAGGGCATAAGCCTATTTTTCTACATTGGGATATCTCAGTTTTGAATCCTTCAGAGGAGAAGTCATAAAGGCTATGGGATGTTCATTCCCTTGATAAGACTTTTGAGTTAACATTCCATAATAGGAGTGATCAGAAGAAAATGAGTATATGTAAAAAGGCTTGACATAATCTAGACTTACTAATATTGTAGCCTCAACAATAGCTCTCTTGATTTTTGCAAATGCCTCCTTAGATTTTGCACTCCATTCAAATTTTTCTTCTTGTTTCAGCATGGCATTCAAGGGCTTCTCTATCTCTACAAATCCAGTGATAAACTTTCTGAAAAAGTTAATTTTCCCAAAGAATGACTTCATTTCCTTTTTACTTGCAGGAAGCTGAATTTTTAGTATAGCCTCTATAGGTTTTGGATCAATGGCAATAACATGTTCTAAAACAACATGCCCTAACATTTTTCCCTCAGTGACTCTAAAGATGCACTTCTTTGGATTAGATGAGATGCCAAACTCTCTACATCTTTGGAATACTTTGCATAAATCTGCAATATGATCACCTCTCCTCTTAGAAAATACTATCAAATCATCCATATAGATAATTATGCACTTACCAATAATGTCCCTAAAGGAAATATCCATTTCTCTCTAGAATGTAGCTCTAACATTGATTAATCCAAAGGGAATTCTTTTATAAGAAAAAGTTCCCCATTTTTTAGTAAACGAAGTTTTGTGCCTATCCTCATACTATACCATAACCTGATTGTATCCCGAGTACCCATCCAAAAAAGACATCATCTGAGACCCATTAACAATTTGAAGTACTTCATCTAGTGAAGGGACTGGATAGTTATCCTTTTCTGATGCCCTGTTAAGGTTCCTGAAATAAAAATACAACCAGATTACTCCATTTTTCTTCCATACTGGAACCAAGCTTGAAACCCATGTTGAATGTCTTACCGAGAATATGATCTATGTTGAAAGTAGCTTTTGCACCTCCTTCTAAATGATGGGCTCCAATAGAACATTAATTAATTGTCCTTTGTCTTTTCTTGAATGGCTTAACATTTGACTTCAGGGGAATATTATGTGTAGTGATTGAAGTAGCATATGTTTGTAAGTCATCATAACTCCATGCTATCACATCTCAGTAGGTGTGCAAGGCATCAATAATTCCTCTCCTTTCCTCTGGAGTACACACTTTACCAATAAAGACATTTTTGACACCATCTTGGGTCCCCATGTTGTATTTTTCACATTGATTGCTGAGAGACTCCCTTTTCACTTGTTTTTCTTGATCTTTTATCTTATCCAGATCAAAAAATAATTCTAATTACACCATGCCCCTTGGGATAGTGTTAGTTTTCAAGTTAATGAATCCTTCCAGGTCCATTTCAGCCTCTTAAGGTTCTACCTCATCAATCACCTGAGAAGTAAACACATCACAACTAGTGATGAAATCAAGAATAAGCTTATCATCCTCAAATACCTAGAAATTGGTGAAATTTTTAGGAACTAAGGGTACTGGAGTGAGTTCCATAGTAAAATTATTCAAGCCTAAAAGTGTTAAAGGCTGCAAGGTACTGGTTGCTTGTGCCAAAGAATTGATAGTTTGATTCTTGCCTCATGGGATCAGTTAGATGTTGAAGGCATCAAACCCCTCAATGAGATCCCATACTCTATGTCTATAATTGGTCATCCTTCTATCATGACATGAGTATTATTTCCTTACTTGTCTGATCACTAACTCAGAATCTCCAAACACTTGCATAATTTTAACTTTCTTTCTTAAGACCATTAATAACCCATGGACCAAACCCTCATACTCAGCTACATTACTAGTGCACTGGAACTGGATCCTATGAGCCACAAAGTAGGTTGTACCTTTAGGGTTGATCAGCTCAAGTCCTTCTCCAACACCTTGCTTTGATTTGGATCCATCAAATATCAATTTCAAGCAACCATCAGCTCCTGATTGCCCAAAATTACCCTTATCCTTTTTGTTGCCCAGAGGCTCTTTAGGAGGCCTTGGGCTCTTTCCCTTTAGATCATTTTGAATGCTTTGCATATCCAGCCTAACAGTTGGGGCTGGATTAATGCATCTTTGTATCTACTCCACTACAGTTTGGCATAGGTAACATTCCAACTGATAGTGAGGAGTATTATGAATTCTACACCAAGTAGGAAGAAGCAATTATTCAAAGTTTATATTTCTAGCCAACCAAATCTTATCCTCCACACACTTTTGGATAAACTCTTGGAAATTGTCCAACAAACTAAGTTTTCTCTCTTCTTGATCATCAAGTTCCTCTATTTGTTCAAGTAGTTCTTCAGAACTATTGTCTTCTGATCTGGATTCATCAAAGGAGCTTTGCAACATTAAAACTTCCTCTATATCTGAAATAGGGGCAGCCAAGAAATAATTCCCCATGTTGACTTTTGACACCAATATCTCATTCAAAGTATTCTAATATTTAGTGATCACATACTTCATTATGGGTTTTCTCTCAATTTTGATTTGGTTTGGGACTCCTTTCCAGGGGAGCCACATGTGAGAATGATATATGGATGTATATCCATTTAGTGTCTTGGTGAAATCTTGGCCCTAGATCAAACCATAAGTGTCAGTAATATCTACCACATGAATATTAAGTACTTGTTGCACTCTAGGATTGAAAGAAACTTTTATGGGAATCGTGTTCAGTTCTCCCACTATATTTACCTTTGTCTTGTCCAATTGGGTGATCTTCTTCTGAGAGGCTGTAGGGGTAATATCGAGAGCTCTATAGACAAAAAAAGGCATAACATTTTTAGATGCCCCTAAATCTAGAAGACAATTGTGCAGATTCTTCCCAAAGATACAAACATAAATCAGGAAGGGAGGGGTTTGCATTTTTCCCTGGAATAAACTCAACTGAGTGTCAACTTATGCAACCTAGTTCCTATATTTTTACTTCCCTTTTTCTCTAGGTGGTGCTTGACATAGGCCTTTAGGTGCCTATGAACTAGGAGGCCTGCCAACTATGTCATTGATTGCTACTCCTTGTGGTGTTGTACTTGAATTGAAAGACCCTAGGACTACATTTCTCATTTCAGGAACCCTTAATAACTTTAAAGCATAAAGACTCACCTTTACTTTCCTAAGTTCTTTAGTCACATATTTTCCTAATTGTCCCACATTTATATTAGTGTGGGTCTCCTTAGAATGACCAGACTGTTTATCTTTTTCTACATCAATATTTATCCATTTTGACACATCAAGTTGTCCTCCTTTTTCAGAGTATTGTGTTGGCACTTGAGGGTAAGATGGATTATTACTAACATGTGGGTTTGGTGGAGTGGTAAAATTATTTGGAGGAATAGATGTGGTAAATGGGCCACCAGCTTGTGGATTCCTATTAGGCCTTTTCCTCAAATCATACTTTCTTGTAGGTTGATGAAACATATGTACCTCTTCAACACCAGCTTCCTCTTCATCTGAGGGACCATTATCATTCTCAATTCCCTAATTAAATAACTGAGATATTTCATCTTCATTGAGAACTTGTTCAACCTCCTCATTATGGCTACTTGACTCCTCTTCTAGTTCATTCTCTTCATCCTTTGGGAAAGGAGCATGATTCAACACCAGAATTGTGGAATCATAGGGACTTCAAGGTACCAATTCTCGACCAGTGGAGTTGTTCTCCACTTCATACTAAAATATAGAAGCAACAGTTTGAAATTCAGGAAAATCAAGCTCAGAGTGTTGACTTGTCTTATGAAGCCTGCACCACCTTAAGAAAGTTGTGTCAGCTAGATATACACCACTCTGATTGGAAGGTTGATCCAGTGGAGTGGGGACTCCTCCATTATTAGGTCCAGTATTCCATGGAATTTTCTTCCTAGGTGGTCTTCTTCTCTCAAACCCTTGTCCACCTTGTTCACCTCTATCGAATTTATGACTAGAACCTTGTCATCTTTCAAAATTATGATTTATGTCAAAATGTTTCCCTCATGCAACATCTCAATTTTTCTTATTGTAATTTGATTGCATGTTCTTCTGAGCAGCTTGGAGTTTGTGGTACTGGCTCCTCAAGTAGGTTACCTCCATATTCAAATTTTTACTTGCTTGATTAGCTCATCTAGCCTTTCCTTATCAGGACTACTATAAGGAACAAAATTTACATTGTTTGGAGGGTATCCTAACACTCCTCTAGGACCTATGGACTAATTCAAAAATTCTAAGTTCTACAAATATGTAGGGAAACCAACTTGTGGTTGTGGATGAAGGGGTTGATTGGTACTGTGCTGCCGATGATAAGGCATTGGGTGAGCCTGACTTATTAGATGACCTGGATGTAGAACCAAAGGAAACTGTAGAATGGTATTCATAATGGAAGTGTGATTAGTCAGTGCCTAGTTAAGAGCTTGGACCTTCCTAGGGTGAGAAGTTGGTCCTAGATATGGAAAGGTCTCTAACAAGTGTTGTCTCAAATCTGTACTCACCTTAACAACCTTTGTATATGCAGTGATCAAGGTATTTGGGGGATTAGTTCTCCACTTAAGTAAGGTTGATGTAAGACTATCAAGGGCTTCAAAATAGACCTCTAAGGTAGTGGAATCATCCACAACTTAAGGTTTCTACAATCTAATGTATGCACAGTGGAACCTATTGTTGAATGATCCTATAGGCTCATTAATTTCTCTCTTAACTCCAGTAAACTGCATGTAAATCTTATTGGAACTCATATCCATTGGTGGAAGTGGAGGTGGTAAAGCCTGATTGATGTCTGGTTGAGGTTTTTGAATGGAACCAGCCTCAGAATTAGATGAAGATGAGGTAGATGAGGGTGAGAATGGTGGAAATGATGGATTGGATGATGACTCCTCCCTTCTTCTAGTCCTTCTTGACCTAGTTGGAGGTGGCAGTTCTTGAAACTCCTCTTCTCCTAGTGTAGATCTAGTTCTCCTTTTCAGTCTCTCAGGAGAAAGGGCATTTAGAAAATGCTCTAGCTTTCTTATTCAGGCCCTCCTTCTAGCGCCAATCCTATCTATGGTGTTTTTTGTACAACAATAACTCAGACCAAGTATATAATATCTTATCTATCTTGAAAGTTTGATCTCTATGAACAAAGAAATAACCCCAAGGTCTCTCGGGTGTTAGGTCTTGACAATGTAGTGGAACCACTCAAAGATAAATTTGAAAAAATTTGTAATCACAAAGGGACCTTACAAAACAAATGTTGGAGACTCTAAACTTATCAGATTTTACCACAAAATGATACTTGAGTTCCTATTTTAACCACAGTTCAAAGAAATACAAAAAGATAAGGGTTTCAGAAATCCTAAGATCAATAATACTAATGATGAAATACTTGCAATAGACCAATCCCATAAAACTACTTTCTGCTTAACCCAGGAAATACCTACAATCTCACAGAAATAGTGCAATCTTCTAAGGAATTAACTAGATTTTTAGATTATGCACATTCATCCAAGCCAACCCTGGTTTTGTAGCTGACATGGAAAAATGCCCACAATTGAACTGAACACACAAATATAAGGTACAGATTGACCTTGCACAACAATCCCATAATCAAGAAGCTGCCCAAAGTATGAACTCGAGATCACTACAACACTCCAAGCATTAAATCACAAGAACCATCACATCATTTAACTCTAAATCTAAAATTCATTCAGACATTACCAAGCAATTTTTAAAGATATAACAAGAACCATGCAAGAAAAATCAATGCAAAGAATCCACCAATAATAGCACAATGTCTTCACTTGTATTGAATCACCAATAATAGAAACAATTCTAATTTTTTGTATTAAAACATTTTCTTTAAAATGAAACTAACTCCTAATTATAACTTCTAACCAACTGTCTAACCCTTTACAAACTTTTTCTAACCTCTATTTTCCAACCTTCTTTTCTAACCCTTACAAAGAGGTGAGATTCCATACTTATAGAGATCTTTTCCCATTCTATCCTGAGCTAGGGTTACAAAGAAGGTCGGCCACCAACCATATCGGCCCAGATAGCCCACAATAAATCAACACCCTGGAATGAATGCATGAGGCACCCTCCTTAGATCCACCTAGGGGCAGGTGCATGGAAATGGGTACCAAATTAGTGGACAACTTATTTTTTCATCCCGAAATAGTGAAAACACAAACATTTTATAGCAAAACACGCTCATGTTATGGCTTGGTAATGATCAACCCTAGGCTCAGTCATTACCAAGCCATAATGTAGGCATGTTAAAATGCGAGTGCGTTATAACGTGCTGGCATTATGGTTTAAATTTCAAAAAATGCGTGCATTTTGATTTCAAAAACCGTGCATTTTTTGAAATAAAAAAAACATTTCCAAAACACGAGCATGTTATAACATGCTCATGTTTTGGTCTACATTGAAATTTTTTTCTTCTCTTTTTCTTGTCTCTTTGTTCTTGTTATCTTTTAGGGAAACTATATACATGAAATAAACATTTAAGTATAAGTTGACATTTACATATGGATGTTTACTTTCTTATACTTAAAATTTATATTTCATGTATATAAGAAGGATGTTTGGTGGTGGTTTCAGATCTCTAGGAGTTACAATGCAAATTCTCGTTTTCGGAAGATCTCAAAAATATTAGTAATCAACATATCAAATTTCAATAATCAACAAGTTGTATCATCTTTCTCTCTATTTGACACATTTTTATCCCTTATTCTCTAGATCTCTCTCACACACTCTCCCCTTCCCTCCATACTTCTACCTATCTAGCCTTTCTCTCCCTCTCCATGCCTCCCTCCTGTCCTCTTTCCCTCCTTCCCTCCTTTCCTCTAATTTTCTCTACCTCCCCCTCTCTCTCTCTTCTTTCCTCCCACCCACCTTACCTATCTACTTCAATCTATCTAACCTATCTCTCTTTACCTCTCTCTCTCCCTCCCTCCTCACTCTCTTCCTTCATCCCAACCACCTTCCCTCTCTACTTATCTCTATCTAACCTATCCCTCTCTGCATATCTCTCACCCTCCCTCCTCTCTCTCTCAATATCTCTACCTTCCTCCTTCCCTCCTCTCTCTCATTCTCTTTATCATGCTTCTCTCCCTCATTCCTCCCCCCTCTCTATCTCTCCTTCCCTATATACTTCTCTCTACCTCTCTCCATCTCTACCTCTCCCTCCCTCATTCCCTCTCACTCTCCCTCTCCCTCTCTCCCTCTCTCTTAATCTCCCAACCTTCCTCCTTCCCTTTGTGTTTATCTCTCTCACACACACTCTCCCTCCCCCATCTCTCTCTCTTTGGTTTAGGGTTTAGGGTTTAGGCTTTATGGTTTATGGTTTATGGTTTAGGCTTTAGGTCCAACCCCCTCTCTCTCCCCCTCTCTCTCAGGTCTATCCATTCTTCTATCCTTCCCACCCCTCTCTCTCTCTTAGGTATATCTCTCACTCCCTCTATCTCTCTCTCTTAGGTCTCTCCCTCCCACCCCCTTCCCCTCTTCTCAAGTATCTCCCTCCCACCCTAACTAGAGAACACACACACACTCTATTTGTCTCTCTAAGGTCTCTCCCTCACCCCCCTCTCTCTCTCTCCCTCTCCCACTCCCACTCCCTCTCTCCCAGTTCTCTCCATCCCACCCCATCTCCCTCTCTCAAGTCTCTCCCTCCCACCATAAATAGATAATATCTCTCTTCCTCTTAGTCCCTATATCTTAGGTTTGTCTTTGCCACCCCCTCTCCCTCTCCTAGCCCCTCTCCCTCTCTCAAGTCTCTCCCTCCCACCCTAACTAGAGAACTCTCTTTCTCCCTTTCTCAAGTCTCTCCCTCCTATCTCTATCTTTGCCTCTCCCTCTCTCTCCCTCTCTCCCTCCTATCTCCCCTCTCTACCCCTCCCTCTCCCTCTCTCTCTCCCTCTCTCTCCCTCTCTCCCTCTCTTTTAGTTCTATCCCTCCCACCTCCTCCCTCTCTCTTAATTCTATCCCTCCCAACCCCTCCCCTTCTCTCAAGTCTCTCCCTCCTACCCCACCTCTCTCTCAAGTCTCTCCCTCCCACCCGCTCACCCTCTCTCAAGTCTCTCTCCCCATGCTAACTAGAGAACACACACACACTCTCTCTCTCTTGTTTCTCCCTCACACCCCCTTAGTCTCTCTCCATCTCTATGTCTCTATCTCTCCCTATTTATCTATCTCCCACTCCCTATTTTTCCCTCTCCCTCTCTCTCCCTCCCACCCTAACTAGATAGCTCTCTCTCTCTCCCCTATCTCTTAGGTCTCTCTCTCACACCCCCTCTCCCTCCCACCCTAACTAGAGAAACCCATCTCTCTCTCTCTTTGGTCTCCATCTCCCACCCCCTCTCCATCTCTTAAGTCTCACACTCCCAACCTAACTATAAAGTTCTCTCTCTCCCCCCTCTCTCCACCTCTACCTCTCTGTCAACTCTATCCCTCCCACCCCCTTTCCCTCTCTCAAGTCTCTCCCTCCCACTCTAAGTAGATAACACACTCTCTCTCTCATGTCTCTCCCTCCCACCTATCCCCCTCTTCTCAAGTCTCCCTCCTAATCTAACTAGAGAACTCTCTCTCTACCCTTTATCTCTCTACCCTCTATATCTCTCCCACTCATCCCTCTCTCTCTCAGTCTCTCTTTCTCTCAAGTATCTACCTCCCACTCCATCTCCCTCTCTCAATTATCTTTCTATCACTCACTCCCTATATCTCTCTCCCCTCTACCATTAACCTTAAACCCTTAACCCTTAAACCCTCTACTCTTCACTCTCTACCCTCTATGTCTATCAAGTATCTCCCTCCTACCCCGTCTCCCTTTGTCAAGTCTCTCTCCCACTCTCTCTCTCTCTATCTCTACCTCCCACCCCATCTCCCTCTCTCAAGTCTCTCTCTCTATCACTCACTCCCTCTATATCTCTCTCCTCTACCCTAAATCCTTAAATCTTAAACCCTAAATCCTTAAACCTAAAACTCTCTATTCTTAACCCTCTACCCTCTATCTCTCTCAATTATCTCCCTCCTACCCTCTATCCCTCTCTAAAGTCTCTCAATCACTCAACCCTTCTATCTCTCCCATATAACCCTAACCCTCTCCCCTCTACCCTACCCAGCCAATTCAGTGAAATTGGGAATGTAGTTTGAGGTATAGGTTTGAGGGTATAGGCTGAAGGATTAGGGTTGAGGTTCCAATGTATATGGTAGAGGGTAGAGGATTTAAGGGTTCAAGGTTCAGGGATTAGGGTATAAATTTTACTTGACTTTAAGGGTTTAAGGGCTGAGGGTAGAGGGTATTGGGTTGAGGGTAGAGGGTAAAGGGTTTAAGGGTTAAGGGTTAAGGGATTAAGGAAGAGAGGGAGGGATGGAGGAATGGATATATGGAGGGAGAAGTGAGATATAGATAAGTAGACAAGAGGAGGGAAGGATAGAGATAGATTAAGGTTAAAGATCAAATGTATAAGGTAGAGGGTTAAGTGTAGTTGGGAGAGAGATAGAGGGAGTGAGAGAGAGAGAGAGGGAGGGAGGGGGGTTAAGGGTAGAGGGTAGAGGGTTTAAGGGTTTAGGGTTTACTGTTAAGG
>CM021108.1:56690503-56727255 GCA_007115665.2 Sequoiadendron giganteum | reverse complement strand
AAAAATATGGAAAAGGACTTGTGGATGGTTGGATAGGGAGATAAGGATTTGGAAGATGGACGGGATTACTTGGAGCGATGGATGGATGAATGATAAGGATTTGGAATATAAAAGCGATTACTATGATGGATGGATAGATGATACGATTGAGGGATAGGAAGATGAGGATGGGGAGGTGGATGGGATTACTAAGAGGGATGGATGGATGATATCGCTAAGGACTATGTCACAAAGAAGAAGATGTTGCATGCTAGAGAGGTCATGTGTGATGAGGCAAGAGGGCTGGAAGATAACAGGATGGCAGACAATAGAAGATAGATAGAAGTGGATAGGATGCATGGATAAGGAAGGAGGATGGAGGAGGATAAGGGATATGGTGGAATATGGCTGAGGGGAATATATACCAAGAGGTATCCAAAGCATGTATTTATATTTTCCCCTATCTAATTCAGGATCACAAGGAAGATGGAGGGTCTAGATACAAATGGGATATGATGGATAGGATGTAGAAGATAGGTGGATGAGGATGGAGGAAGGGGATGTATAGATGGAAGTTGCCCCCAATTGTGGAAGTAAACTAAATGGGGGATTTATGCATGATGTCTATTTTCCAATTTTTCACCATGGTACTCATCCAAGGTGCTTGTTTGCCAAGTTTTCACCATTGGACAAATTATTCCTCTTTACTATTTTTTTTTTTTAAATTATATTTTGTTTTTTCTAAAATTTTTGGCTAGAAATACAGATGGATATGGATAAGGATAGGGATGTGGATATGTGTATTTATATTAAATTTGATAAGGGGATGTACAAAGGAATCAAGCATCAAGTCCCTAGAAGGTAAGGAGATCTCATGTTTGGAGTGACTATTCAGATGTTGGTATAACCTTATGAGAATGGATGGATAATGCAAGAAGATGGATTAGAGGGATTTGATGGGGGATATATGGGGGATAATTGATGGGATGTTGGAAAGAGTATGGATGGAATGATGGAGTGGATGTGTGATTGAGGAAGGTGTTCAACACCAACATTGGCACATGTGGTGGATGTGAAATGATAGGAGGGTTGATGGATGGAGAATGTGGTGATAATGGAGGAGTTGGGATAGTGAATTTTGGGACATAAGAACCCAAAATAGATTTAGGAGATGGAGGATGTGAATGATGTTTTGGTGGATTAGAAAATTTGGATGTCATTATGGAGTTTCATTTGAAGGCATTGCCTCTTTTTTTGGGGGATCCACGTGGTTTTGAGTTTAGTTTTAGTGGGCTTTGATGGCCTATGGGTTTGATTTTGCTTTTGGATTTGATTTTTATTTTCATCAACATGTCCTTTTAAGGGGACATGAGGAGATTTTGATGCATGTGGATGTTTTGATTTATTCATTTCTTCTTTGGCATCCAAAGTGATTTTAATAGAAATGGGATGGGTATGAGGCGATGGATGATGTGGATGGAGTGATGGAGTTAGGATTTTGATGATGATGTTTGGGTAGATGATGTGGATGAGATGTGGATGGAGTGATGGAGTTAGGATTTTGATGATGATGTTTGGGTAGATGATGTGAGATATCATGCATGGAGGGGTGCCTTTGTTGATCCTGATTTGGAGTTATGAATTTAGGATTTTTATGAGGTGTGTGAGGGATAGGTGATGGATGGATGAGAGGATGAAGAGGATAAGATGGAAGAGGTGATTTTGAGATATAAGGGCCCAAAATGGATGGTGTATAACGAGGATATATTATGGTAGATGGAGGTATGTAAGGGCCCAAAATGGAATTAGAGGATAAAGGAGGAAGATGAATGGTTGTTTTGAGGTAATATAATGGAGGAGGGAGAATGGAGACAAATGGTTTGGTGGAATGATGGAAAGTGCCTCTCATTCCATGGGAAGAAGCTCGCGTAGGATGTATGGAGGTTGTACCAACATTTTTTTAGTGTGAGTCTTGGGAGATATATCCAAGACCTTGTGTCCCTCGATGTTCTAGGACCTGGATGAGCTCTAAAGTTCCTTGTTCATGAAGACCTAAACCTTTTCCTTGATAGTTCATGTTCTTGAGCGTGTGATCTATGGTAGGGTGCACGTTATTTTGGAAGCATTATACAAGTTTATTAGTAGGTGGAGGAGGAAGGGTGGTGCATATACTTTGTTTTTCTTCTACAAGAATTCCACCATGGATGAGTGTAATGTTACCAAGGTGATAAAAAAGTGGTGTTGGGGTGAAAGGTCTAGGCGATGATGGAGGATCTTGTGATGGAGATGAGGGGATAGCAACATCCTCATTTGGAGGAGGAGGTGATAAGGGGTCAGGAGAGAAATTAGGGGGTATGATAGGATCTAGATTTTTGGTAGCAGTTGATAAGGGCTCATGATATGGGGTGATTGGATCTTGACTACAGAGGGGATCATGGGATGGAATGGATGGAAGACTGGGATCTTGGTATGGAGTAGATAGGATGGATGGATCAGGATTTAGTGGAGAGGGATTATGAGATGGAATGGATGGAGGACTATGATCTTCGGATGGAGTAGAAAGGATGGTAGGATCTATGCTTGTATGCTTCAAATTAAGCTCTTATCATGATTCATCTTGTGTGGAGGAGTGTTGGGGGGACTCCTTAGGTAGGGACTCCTCAAGTGGGGGAGATGGAAGGATAGAAGATTCATCAATGTCATGGGAGTGTAGTTCAGTGATACTAGGACTAGGGGGAATGGATTGGATTTTGGTGTCTTCACTAGTTTCATTAGTTCTAGGAATAGAAGATGGGAATTCAATGGATTCGATGGTTTCAACTATTTGGATGGTGTTAGGAATGGTAATGGGAGTGATAGAACTAAGATGGGGAAGAGCCTCATCACTAGAGACCATACATGATAGAGTGGGAGAGCATGGTTCCACAACATTAGTATGTGGATTTGGGGATGTCTATTGTGTCATGAGTCCTTGGACAATATTTCGAAGATCTTTTGGAATTTTAGGTCCAGATGGGGTGATGGGAATGGATGGAGTATTATTGATGGGTGAAGGACTAGGATTAGGGATTGGTGGATTAGGATTAGATAAGGGGATGGAATTGGATGTAGGACTAAGAGGAGATGGAGGATTAGGACTAGAGATTGGTGGATTAGGATTAGATAAGTGGATGGAATTGGATGTAGGAATAAGAGGAGATGGAGGATTAAGATTAGAGACTATAAAATTATGATTGGATGGAGGACTAAGAGGAGATGGAGGATTAGGATTAGAGACTAGTGGATTAGGATTGCATGGAGGATTAGGATTAGGGACTGGTGGATTAGGATTAGATGAGTGGATGGGATTGGATGGAAGAATAAGAGGAGATAGAGGATTAGGATCAAAGACTGGTAGATTAGGATTGGATGGAGGACGAAGAGGAGATAGAGGATTCATATTAGAGAATGGTGGATTAGGATTGGATGGAGGAATAAGAAGAGATAGAGGATTATGATTAGGGATTGGTGGATTAGGATTGGATGGAGGATTATGGTATGATGAATTGGAGGAAGGATTAAGATATGATGCAATGGAGGGGGAAGTGACATGGGAGGATGTGGATGCTAGATTAGGCTGGGGAGATTGGGATGGTTGATTATAGTAGGAATATTCAGATGGTGGATTATGACAGGAAGGTGTGGATGTTGGATTAGGATGGGAAGATTGAGGTGGTGGATTAGCATAAGAGGATATGGATAGTGGATTGGAATTGGAGGACATGAATGGTGGATTAGGATAGGAATATTGAGATGGCGGATTAGGATAAGAGGACATGGATGATGTACTTGACTAGGAGGATATGGGTGGAGGATTAGGATAAGAAGATTGAGATGGTAGATTACGATAAGAGGAATATTGGGATGGTGGATTATGATAGGAAGGCATGGGTGTTGGATCAGGATGCAAATATTGGGATGTGGGATTAAGGTAGAGATATTTTGATGGCTGATGATGATAAGGATAGGAGTATGGGGATGGTGGATTACTATAGGAGGATGTGGATGTTGGATAGGAGAGAGATGTAGGGGAGGACATGACAGATATGTGGATGGTGAGGGTACTGGATATCCCTTGTCAAGGGTAGCATAAGGACTATTATTAGATGTATATGAAGGCATGGGGGGATAGTTCAAAGGAATGGATGAAATTGGAGAGGGGATCAGAAGAAGCTTTCTAGCAATGATAGCATCAAAGGGATCTACATTATACTCATGTTGATGAACAAGAATTTTGTTATCTTCATCAACATAGTTAGGATTCCCATTAACTACTATTATTGGTTGCATGAAAGGAAGATAAGGATTCATGACATTAGATAAAATGAATACGGGTGGGAAAGATAAGAACAAATGATTAGAATGAAAGAAAAGATGATGAAAAGATATAGGTGGACAAAAGATCAAAGTTGGGATTGGATTAAATCTCAGATTCAGATGGATTGAAGCTTAGATTAGGATGATCATAGGATTTGATGGGATGTGATAGGATTGGTGAGACAAGATTAGATGATTGATCAGATAGGAAGATGTGAATGGATTCTAGACCTAGTTCAGAGATTTGACTTAGATAATGCAAGGTGTTGACGATCAGATTGGTTGTGAAGGGGATAGTTAAGAGACCGAACCTACCTCAGGATAGAAGTAGGTTGATTTGACTGTAATGATTACTAACTTAGGATGGATAAAAATGCTAAGTAAGTGTGATTGAAGATAGTGATTAGGATGAGACACCTAAGTCAAACTGGATAAAAACCTCAGAAACAAAGCTTAGGGGATTTGAATTGATGAACCGATGATGGATATGCAATCTAAACCTGACTTGATTGATGGAAAAATGATCAATGGAAAGTGTAGACGGACAAGAATGATGATTATAGAAAGATAGATGATGATAATTTACAAGTTTTCCCAAACAGCAGAAGACAGTGAAGGATGGGTAGATACGACTGAAGAGTGGAAGAGGGTGACTAAAGAACGAGAAAGTGTGACTTTGAATATTTTCCAAATGGGATGAAAATTTATCCTAAATGGATTCGAATAGGGCCCAAACTAAGCTCGGGATGGAAGATGGCCAAACTGACCTAAGCGGGGCCCCGAATAGTGAACAAGAGAATAGACAAAAATGAACAGATTCGCTTAAATGGATCTAGATAGAGACTCAGATGGAGGATATGACTATTAATGGATAATGAGAATCACCTAAATGAAAAAAAATGAAGAATGAGACATAAAATAGCTAAACAAACACCAAAACAGGCCCAAACGGGGCCTTAGACAGTGAACGAGACAGTAAACAAAAATGTATTCACTTAGACGGATCTAGACAGAGAATACAACAAAGGATAAGACCACCTACAAACAATCAAATATTCCTAAAGGGATCAAAATGTGGACTCAGATGAAGGACAAGACCGAAAAGGGTCAAACGAACACCAAAATGGACCCAAATAGGGTCCTAAATGAAGCAAAAAAGGAAGATTCGCCCCCTATTAAGGGCTAGGTCACCCATATTGAGGGTCAGGTGACCCAAGTCAGAATGAACCCGAACAGGGTCTTGAACCAGGAAGAAAAAGGCAGATTCACCCTAATTGAGGGCCAGGTCACCCAACTTAGGGAAAAGTCACCCAAACTTGGGACAAAGTTGCCCAAGTCAAGGGCAGGGTCGTCCAATCCAAATGTAAGGTCACCTAGGTCAAGAATGCACTTGAACGAGGAACGAGATGACAAAATGGATGATTGAATTCGGCTAAACAGATCAGGATGGAGACTGATAGGGATGATATGACATCTAATGGACAAATGGATATGCCTAAAGGGATTCGAATGAGGACAATGATGGAGAACAGAGCCAAAAATGGTTGAACAAACACCAAAATAGATGTGGACGAGGTCCCAAATGAAGAATAATAGGTAGATTCACCCTTGTTAAGGGCAAGGTCACCCAACTTATAGCAAGGTCACCCAAGTCAAGGGTAGGGTCACCCAAGTCAAGGGCCAAGTCACCCAACTTTTCAGAACGAACCCGAATGAGGTTCAAATGGAGAACGGGGTGATAAAATGAATAATCAAATTTTACTAAATGAATCTAGATGGAGATTCAGAGGGAGGGTAGGACCACTAATGGACAAACAAATATACCTAAAGGGATCTAAATGAGGATGATGATGAAGAATGGCTCCAAAATTGGTTGAAAAAACATCAAAATTGACCCGAATCAGGTCTCAAATGAAGAAGAAAGGGTAGATTCGCCCCTATTGAGGGAAAGGTCACCCAACTTAGGACAAGGTCACCTAAGTCAAGGGCCAGGTCACCTAACTTAGGGCAAGGCCTCCTAAATATTTTTTGCACTTGTCAAAATCTAAGAAATAGTCAAATCATGTCGTTAAATGGGATAAATGAACCCATCAAACGAGAAGATGGACTATGAGGATGGGAAAATAGACTACTAGAATATATGAATGAATGCTTGGAATGGGAAAATGGACTCTAGGAATGGGGAAATTGACCCTCAAAATGGGTGAACGGATGCTCAGAATGGGTGGATGGATGCTCAAAATGCATGAATAGATGCTTGAAATGAGTGAATGGATGATTGGAATGGGTGAACAAATGCTCAAAATGGGTGAATGGATGCTTAGAATGGGTGAACGGATGCTCAAAATTGGTGAATAGACTAATAGATTGATTGAATCAAAGGTGAGATTGACTGTTCAAGGCAAGTTCACTTGTCTTTGGGGAAAATTCACCCAACTTAGGGCAAGGTCACCCAAACTTAGGGCCAGGTCACCCAACTAAGGGCCAAGTCACCCCTATTTAGGTCCAAGTCACCCAACATATGGCCAAGTCACCCAAGTCAAGGGAAAAGTCACCCTGACAGTTGAACTGGACTTAAATTGGATAAAAATAGCTATGGCAAAGGACAAAAATGACAACAAACAACAAGAAGAAGGAAAAGACTAACTTGACTAAATAGATATGCACTAGTTTCGCACAAAAATATAGTTCAAATAAGACAAGCCTAAGATTAGTGTGAAGGGTATGGCCAACATGCTCCTCTAACTAGGTTAAAAAAGGAAAAATATGGAGTCCTCGATATATGCACGATACGAGGGACACAACTATGAACACCAGCTCATCTACAAGCGTGAGTTGGGAGCATCCAACAAGGTACTAGAAACTCAGAACAACTCTTCACATCTTATCTAGGTATCACACTAGCTTCAAAACTCTACTAGACAAAACATGACTGGATTGAGGTAGAGCTTTCATTCTCCCCCCTTTATATACCCCACTGGTAACACGTGGTTGAAATCATACCTTGGGATAATGAAATCCCCTTGTAGGTCCCACTAAAAGAAAACAGTAAACATTTTCAGCTAGTCCCTAGGCTCACACAAAGTGTAACGGGAAAGCTTGAATAATCTAGTACCTCCTACATGACATAAAAGGACCAAGTGGACTATGATTTCTCTTCACCCAGGATCACCAAGTGGCACAAGGGGATTGGATACATCAATATCCCACTTTACAAGCATGGAAATTTTTTTTTTTTACTCCCCCGTAATTAGATCTATGTGCCTAACTAGTATAAAAATGAAAGATAAAAAACTAATATTCTTAGTCAGCTCATCCTATAGAAAACATGTCAGAGGTTTTATCCTTCAATCTTCAAAAAATGTGAAACAACTAGACAAAAGATAGTAAAAATAAGGACATTCACCAACAAAACAAGTTAGAGGGTTAGTACTAAGAAAAATATTAAGGAACAAATCCCAGAAATGAGTTTCAAGTGTCTATTTTTACCTCAGTTTCCTCTGTATAGGCCAAAATTGTCTTTGCTCAAGGCTAGGTCACCTCTATTTAGGGTCAGATCACTTATGTTAGGGCCAAGTCACCCCTGTCAAGGCCAGGTCACCCTTATTAGGGACAAGTTTCCCCTGTTTAGGGCCAGGTCACCTATCTTTAGAGCAATGTTGTCTTTGTGTAACCAAAACCTACAAAATGTTTAAAAAAAAAAATGTGAAAGAAACATACACATTTGTGGGTCCCACCGAGCATGCCAAAAATGTGTGTAGGTGAGTTTTCCTATCTTAATATGCAAGAGAAAATGAAATGAAAAAAGGAAAACACTAACAAACAATCAAGATTGGCCTAAGTTGAATAAAAACAAATACAAAGAAAATGGAAATTTTTACCTTGCTTGAATTGATGAGTTTGGTTGGCCCTTTTTGATGTTTTATTGTGTTCTCCTTCAATGGAAAATGATGCGAAATGATGTAGAGGTGATGAGGAATGCAATGGTTCAAATGGGTATTTGTTTAACCGTAGTATATGGATGCAATGAAAGCTTCAATATTACAACAATGGAGGATGCAAGTGCTTGAGAATGCTAAGAGTTCTAAGTTTATTGGTTTGAATGGTTAAATGCATTGAATTTTAATTATGTGAATAATGAAAATGAGACCAAATCTTCCATTTTAAGGGAAGAGTCTCTAGAGAATTCAATGGCTAGGATTTAGCCAACATGGGCAAGATGGAGGTGTGAAAATGATGGGTTATGTAGAAAGAGGACATGTGAGGTGGAGAGAGGACATGTGAGATGGAGGTACTTGCAAATACCTTGGGATTAGGGGAAGATTTCCTCAAAAAAGAAGTTCTTATCCCCATATAAGGATGATGGTGACAAGTCAAGAATTTTAGAAAGTCCTCCCTTATCATCCTGGGGATGAGAGAGGTTATTGGGGGAATAAATGTGAATTTTAAATTCACATGATTGGGGAGTACCTTGGAGATAAGACAAGGTCCTCATAAAGGAGGTCCTTGTCCCGTGTGATTGATGTGACCCATGAGAGGATTTAGAATTTAATGGATAAGAGAAATGCAAGGGATGAATAAAATATGAATTTTAAATTCACATGGGGAAGAGGTTAATTCCTAATAAGGAAAACACTTATGAAAGGTTGACTTGGAGGACATACCAGAAATGGTAGGTGTTTAGATTAACATTGCACAAACATGCGATTAAGAAGATTAATGGAGGATTAGAGACAAGTGGCCAAATATGGAGGAGGTGAGATTAATCCTGATTAAGGATGTGCACATCTTAATCATGGATTGATTAAACTAATCTAGATTAGAAGAAGATTATGGAGGATATGACAAGGAGAGAGAAAATAGAGAATTTAAAATTGATTTAAATTCAAAAATGGTAAATGACTAAATTAAATAAATTGATATATTTATTTAATTTAGAAAAGAAATGATGAAATATAAAGTGTTTAATTGTTAAATTAAATACTTT
This sequence comes from Sequoiadendron giganteum, assembly GCA_007115665.2. Lineage (NCBI taxonomy): Eukaryota > Viridiplantae > Streptophyta > Pinopsida > Cupressales > Cupressaceae > Sequoiadendron > Sequoiadendron giganteum. Next base: position 56,717,933 of record CM021108.1, on the reverse strand, counting down.
AAAAACCTTAGATGAAGGGAAAATTTTAATCAAATAAGTTATTTAATTAATATTGATGAAATGGACGAACAAAGGTTACAGATTTGACCATATGGGAGTGATCAAATTTTGATGTCTACAATAATATTTAAATTATTTTGACTTTACAAAATAATTATTTGAGATGAGTTGTGTGCATGCCAATGTTATAATTTCATTGGTCTCATTCCTTTCCATTGTAGTGTTAAATCCTAACCTTCTTTGAGGAAATTTGACTTCAATTTTTCTTGGGGGAGAGTGCATTCGCTGATTTACTTCCTCCATAGTTACTTCAATTGCTTCCTCCTCATTAGGTCTAATTCGATAATAAACCAACAGTGGTTTCTTAGTTCTTCTCCTCTTTTTTGGTTGTTCCTTTGGGGGGAATCTGCAATGATTATAGGTGGAGTAGACAATGACACCTATGGGGGACAAGGTGGTGGTACATGAGGGGAAGAGGGTGGAGAAAGATCCCTTATTATAGGTCCCTTAGACCTTTTAATAAAAGTGTAAAGAGATTGATTATTTTTGGGTTGATAGGTTGGCCTCTCTTCAATCACTAAGGCCTTCCTAATTATTCTATCAATGTTTTGTAGAATCATTTGGAACATGAGCATGGAGTTCAGAGGTAGAAGCATGAACCAAATTGTTATGTTATTGACATTTGTTACATCTTTTAACGTATGCAAATAAATATTGTTCCATATGTCTCCAATAATACCCTATACGGGTTAGTTTTGGGACTAATGTTCTTCCTCCAAAATGATGTCTACAAGCACTTGCATGAGCTTTTTCAAGTGCTATAGGAATTTTAAATTGTTTAAGGCATCTAAGTAAGAGACCATCAAAGGACTTCTGATATAACACATCAGTGGGAATTATATATTTAGATCCAAGTTTTCAAAGGTGGGCTCAAGTGTTCTTAGTTGTCGACTCAGGAAAGGTACCATCTTATAAGTAATTAAATATTGGAGCATACCATTCAATCAATTTTTCCATGGTTTTTGATAATACTTCTTTTGTTTTAGATTCTATCGACGGTTTCATAATTGTATGCATAATAAATATGAAGTATTTTGAAGGATATTGAGGAGATATGATGTAGAGTAGGGTGGAGTTTCACTAACCAATCACAATTCAATAACCCTTTCAATTGGAAATACCCTAACTTGATGTTTTATTCACAATTCCTTTAATCTTGCTTGTAGCATTCCAAATAGTGTATTTTCATCAAATATTTTAGATAATTACTCAAACCCAAGAGTCAGTCACCATTTGAGACACCCTTTATGCCCTTCTTTGACATATCCAAATTGGAGATAGGGCTATTTTGTAACAACACCCTCTAAAATAGACTGCTACATTGCCCTTATGCCCAATTAGGCCTATTTTATAAAGCAGTTATGTGGTATCTTTTCTTCAAATCACCAATATTCATTCCAAGGCTTTAAATAGGTTACATGGGGTCTAAAACAAGATTTTTTATCAACTGAAACATCCACAAATTTACCAACTATTAAAACCCTACCTCTAACGTTAACTCCTAAGCCTAATACATTGGGATATTAGGCTAGGGCTCGATCAAACAATGACCTACCTCAATCCCTTGCATATAGAAACCTAAAAAACATGAGAAACACCATATCCAATGTCATTCCATTGGTTTGAAGAGGTTTCCACTAGTGGAATGGTTTAATATGCCATTTTTTCACTCAAACCCTCTTAACTTAAGGTTTTCAGACCAGTTTCAGATATTTGATTCAAAATCTCTCAATTCTCAATGAAAATCACTCAAACTAGAACTAAAAGAGAGCTAACTCATCCCTACACCAGTTCCACTGACAATTGGCACATTTTCAAAATGTAGAAAGTCGTACAAAATCCTATAGCAATAAAATTACTCAAGAAATTGTAGAAAAATAGAGATTCCTTATTGCTTGATCTTCAAAACCAACTCTAGAATAATGCCTCAAGATTTTCAAGGAATATTTAAACATATCCAACTCCAAACCAATGGTTCCAACCAATTTTTGAATGACTTGACCATTCACCTTCCAAAACAAGCCAAAATTGCAAAGTTGCATTGCAAAGTTTTACAACATTTACAACAAAAATGATAACTTTATCTAAAACTGACCCCATGAGACTCAAAACATTAAATATGGTCTAAATAGACCTCATTACATCAAATATGACTCAAAAAACCAAAAAAATGTAACCATATGTACAAAATGAAGTTAGGTGCCCATACACAATACACCCGAGGAGAATAGAATCTCAAGCTCCATTTGAGATCAACTCTTGAATTTTTGTGCCATGCTTCATATTATCTTCCTCTATCATCGATGTTGCATATTCATGAGGGATACCTTTCCATTTCACTAGGTCTTCATTATACACCTTATGCTTGGTTCTTTTGCTTCCTTTGTGCCCAAAATGCTTTCAATCTTCAATGGTTGACTTGGTAGTAAGTCCTTACCCAATATTCATCTTTAACTCCTTATGTACCTACTTCTTCACCTACAATCATAGATCCTTTAAAAGGATAAAGGTTAGAAACATTGAAAATTGAAGAGATAGCCACTCCAGGAGGGAGTTCTATCTCATAGGCATTTGCACCAAGTTTGTGGACCACCTTGCATGGCCCAATCTTCTTCATCTAAAACTTTGTATATTTCCTCTTTGGTAGTCTTTCTTTCCTCAAATGAGCCAATACCAAGTCTCCCACTTTGAATTGAACATCTTTCTTCTTCAAATCTGCATGTTTCTTATACTTTTACACACTCTTTAGAAGATTCTCCTTAACTTGTTGATGTATATCCTTCATGGAAACTAAATATTCCTCTCCTTTAGTACTCCTCTCCATGCCACTAAAATATCTAAGTTCAAAGACTCCCCTTGGCTTCAATCCATACACAATTTCAAATGGGCTCTTCCCAACACTTCTATTGATAGAGTCATTATAGGAAAATTCAGCTTTTGTAAGAATGAGATCCCATTGTTGTGAATTATCTTTTTTGAAACATCTAAGAAGATTCCCAAGGCCCCTATTGAAAACTTCAGTTTTCCCATCTATTGGTGGATGATAGGTAGAGCTGAAGGTCAATTTTTTTCCCAACTTCTTCTAGAAGGTTATCTAAAAGTGACCCAAAAAATTTCTATCCATGTCAAAAACAATTGTCAATGGTAATCCATGAATTCTTATTACCTCCTTGAAAAATAACCTTACAATGTATGAGGCATCACTTGTGCATTTACATGATATAAAATGGGCCATTTTGCTAAATCTATCAACAACAAAAAATACACTGTCAAACCCTCTTTGAGTTTTGGGTAAACCCAACAAAAAATCCATGCTAATGGATTCCCATGGCCTATTTGGAATTGGAAAAGGTTGGTAAAGACCTAAATTTGTACTTGAACCCTTGGCCCTTTGACAAACAACACAATTTTCCATAAACTTTCTAATATCACTTTGCATTTTTGGCCAATGATAATACCTTCTTACCTGCTCCAAGGTTTTTTCCACACCAAAATGATGCCATAAGCTGCCACAATGATTCTCTTTAATTATATTATTCCTCATACAGCATTTTGGAATACATAATTGAGCACCTTTAAACAATAATCCATCTTGTATCAACAAATCAAACTATTATTCATGGAAAGTGCCATTGAACTGATTAAAAACAACATAAACATCCTTGAAATCATCATCTCCTTCATACATACCTTTCAAAGCATCAATACCTACACTTTGGAGTTGAATTTGTTTAACCAACATTACCCTTCTAAACAAAGCATCTTCCACCTTGTTTTACTGCCCCTTTTGTGTTTGATGGTAAAGGTGAAGCTTTCAAGGTACTCCACCCATTTCACATTTTTGTGGATGAGTTTGTCTTATCTATTTAAGAAACTCAAAGTATGATTGTCTATAAAAATAATAAACTCTTTAGGAAGGAGATAGTGTTTCCACTTTTTCAACGATTGAACCATGGCATAGAATTCCAATTCATAATAAGAATAATTCTTCTTTGTTTCATTAAGATTTTCATTGAAAAATGCTATAGGTCTGCCCTCTTGACTCAATAATACTCTAATTGCATACCCACTTGCATCACATTCAATTATGAACACCTTGTTAAAATCTAGTAAAGATATGATAGGTTGTTATGTTATTCTTTGTTTCAGATATTGAAAGCCTTTTTCTGCCTTATCAGACCACACAAACCTTTTCCTTGTATCCCCTTTGATTGTGTCAATGATTGGAGAGAAAATATGACTAAAATTATTCATAAATTTTCTATAGAAGCTAGCTAGGCCATGAAAACTTCTTACCTCACTGAATGAAGTTGGATTAGGGCAATTGAGAATTTCTTCTACCTTGTTGGGGTCCATCTTCAAATTGCCTTTTGAAATCACAAAACCAAGGTAGACCAACTCCTCCTTCATGAATTCACACTTTTTCAAATTGGTCATCAAATTTTCTTCATTCAACCTATTCAACACCATGTCCAAATGTTGCAAGTGTTCCTCTTTAGTCTTACTAAACACAAGAATATCATCCAAGTATACATCTACAAACTTACCTATGAAAGGATTCAAAACTTCATTCATTAGTCTCATAAAATTTCTTGGTACATTTGAAAGCCCAAATGGAATTACTACCCATTCATATAGCCCCTCATTGGTTTTCAAGGAAATTTCCACTCATCCCCTTCTCTTATTCTAATCTAGTGGTAGCCACTTTTGAGGTCAATCTTTGAAAAGTAACAAGATCCTCCTAAATAGTGTAGACACATAAAAATGACCAAGACCTGCAAGCATTATTTTTACTACTTTCATCATGACATGATTATAACATTTTAATTATGTTCCTAACCCACATTCAACTATTAATTAAATAGTTCATGATTATTTAATTAATTCATAAACTTTTATTCTTCATGATTATTAAATAAATAAATCTTATTTATTTAATTTAATATGTCACTAATTATCAAAGTCTTCTAATAATCAAATAAAGACATCAATTTATTTAATTAACCCTTATCATAAATGTCTTCTTGATTATTAAATTGATATATTTTAATATATCTATTTAATATGTCACTAATTCCTAAATCCTCTCTTAATTAAATAAATTCATTTATTTATTTAATTAATTAACTACTTCTTCTAAATTAAATAATTATTTTAATTATTTAATTATGGCATGTGACCTTTCTGTATTTTTAAATAAAAACAAATCATTTAAAAATATCTCACTGATTCTTCATTTAGTAATTAATTTCAAAAATCAATTACTAATTACCTCACAAAATCTTCTATTTTGAATTAATTTAATTCAAAAGGGAAATATTCTCCTACAAATCAAGTAATTTCCAAAATTATTGATTTTCTAAAATCTCATCCTCTTGTCTTCTGATTTTTACTAATTTCATCTCCACTGTCACATTCAGTCTGGATTTAATTAATTTAATTAAATCTTATTTACACCTATGGGTATTTTGCCCTAACCCTAATTGAGGTTGCCTTATTGAATCTTGACCTTTGATTCTAGGGTATTCCTCAATCTCTCATCTTGTCCGTCCATTCAAGATTGCATTTTCTATAAAATGACAATATTGATTTCATTTTCGGATCCATGATCATTTATCTAATAGACTTTTGATATAGGCATTCTAGAGATCATATACTTTTATTTATTATTTGCATATTAGAAATTGCTTTCTAGTTTGCATAGTTTGATATTTTATATCCTTCAAAGGCATTGTTAAGGCTAGGCATTAGAGAAGTTTGCTCACAAAGAAATCTAAGGGAAATCCATCATTGCAGCAAGGCTTGAGAAGGTGCAATGGAAGCAATCATGGAATAGAGAAGATTGGTGAGATCATTCCATTTCACTTTATTCTCTTTTATATTCTTATGTATTTCATTGTTGATGTTTAAAATAACTTGCAGGTACAACTAATAACTATTTGTTTCAAGTCTTACAGGATTTTTTAGATCATTACATTGGTGAACCCAACATTCCAACATGTCCTTTTTTGCAGGTGTTGTACGTTTTTTCTTTTTTTGTAGGTTCAAGGTACGAAAAACCGCATTTGACATATAATGCGACGCAAACGCTCTGTTGCACCACATTCGAATTCACATGTGATGCAAACGCTCTGCTATGCCACATTAGCTACTCAAAAAGCCACATCTGCCGCAATGCATTTGATGAGCCGCATTTGAAACATCGCACCGCAAACGACTGGTAAAACACAGTTTTCATTTTTTTTGGTTTTTTTTCTTGTTTATTGTAAACTGGATCTGGCGTGACCGTAGCCAATATTCCCTTTTTTGTTATTTTTTTCTTCTTTAAGGATAAAATGAACCAATCCTAGGATAGACACACTTAAGGTTTGAATTTATCAACCCTAGGGTAGGCATTTTTTAAATTTGGAATTTATCAATCTAGGATAGTCACCACACAAATTGTTGTTGAATTAAAATGAACACCATGTCTGTGTGAAGCAACATCTTCACTTAGATTAGAAAATATTTTGCTGTGGATCTAAAATTGAACAATTGCTTTATGTGTTTTAGATAGTAGGCATATTCTCTCCCCTTTACTGGGTGATCAAAAAGCCAGACCTATCCTTTTCTTTCATACTTATGCATTTATTGTTTTCATACAACCCTTAGAAGGCCTACCGTAGTGGGAAAAAGTACTCACCCTACGGGAAAAACCTAAGTGGGAACACCTAAAGCCAAGGTTTCCAACCCACTATAATCAAAAGAAAGTTGTCGATAAAAACCCAACTTGATAGTAGTTGACAGGATAACCATCCCCAAAACCTTTGTTCTAAAGGTTGGGAGGTCTCTCGAGGGAGTATATCCATTGTCACATTGAATGGAAAGACTTACTAAGAACCTAGTGTAGTAGCCAGCCGTGTCAGTAACCAGACATCCTTTCAATCATGGTGCAAGGGGAGGGAAGAATCTCCCCCCAGGACACTCACCATATAATCACCACGGATTGTTTGCTCAGGGGATTCGGTATCCACTTCCATCACCTTGAGTATGCACCTAGAAAAGACAAAAACACGGGCGCCCTCTAGGGGGTGACAAGGTTGTGTGAGTCAACGTGATTTTAAGATGTAGATTGTGATTGTGAGGATGACCCACTTGACTTTTAAGAGTGAGTCTATTTGAATAAGCATTTCACATTTTCTAATTTCTGTGTTTGCTGAGAATTTTAAAAATAAAAAAATCTTCAAACAAATTACAAAATCACAAAAACTGGTCAAAAACTGCAAACTATGTTTGGGTTTTTCCCTAAAACTTCATATTGCGACGCAAGTGCTCTGCTGCACCGCATTTGACATACTGAAAACCACATTCGCCCTGATGAGCCGCATTTGAGCCATCAGGAGCCGCATTCGCTCTGTCAAGACGCAATCGATAGTTAAAGAGCCGCATTTGCAACCAGCGAGCCGCATTTGGTTAACTAAGCCACATTTGACAGACACAAACCCACATTCACAACATGGTGTCGCATTCAATACTTCCTAAACCGCATTCGATTCAGTGAGCTACATTTGCTCTGTTGCACCGCATTTGCTACAACACATTTGCAAAAGACTACAAACATTTCCTTACTATCAAAATCAGAAAGCTCACAACCTATCTACAAGTCAATCAGATCTTTCTTCACTATCACAGTCCAAACCAAACTCTGACTTGCTCAACTTTCCATCCAAACAATTGCATATTTAGATACCATTTTAGACTCATCATAGGTCACTTTCATTAGATTGCACTGATAGTTTCACCACTTCCTTAGAAACTCACTTTTGCAGATTGTAGGGGTTGACTCTTATCATTCATTGTCCAAACTTTGCATTCAACAATAGGTTATCATTGGACCCAATTACCTTTGTCATTTTGTCAATCCTTTGGTGAATTATTTCCTGCTCAATAGTCTTGTGTGGAAATTTCACTTTGTCCTAGTTATAGTCCTTCCACGGTCCATTGGCTTTCCAAAAAGTTGAATCATTGCAAGAACATTGTTTGTCCAAGTTTGTCCTCTTTAAGATCTCTCACTAGTAAGTACATCTTAGGATCACTTATTGCATATCATTTTAGCATCTCCATCTAGTGTCACACCACTTGCATCCACAAGTCTTTTTCATAGCATCATTTTGAAAATCCAAAAAACCAAAAACAATAGTCTCATATTTTATTTTATTTCCATCATCCCAAGTTGAGCAAAACTTTGTATGGTTGAAACTAGACTACAGAAAAAGAAAAGACTCATGGATTCCTTTGGACAAAACAACAACTTTCTTGAGTTCACAATTGGCATGAACTCATTTCCCAATACCATGAACAACCCTTGTTTTGACATGGGAAATTCCGCAATCAATCCTTTTAGTGAGATGAACATTCCTTCATCTCCATCACATCTTTTTGAGCCATTTATCTGACAGGATGAAAATGGGGATGTCTTTGAAGAAGACATACAAGGTGCTGCTCAAAACCCAGAAGTAGCCTCTTTTGTGGAAGAAATGGTCTTAAATGACTCTTCTAGATTCCTAGCTATGCTCCTTGACCAAGGGGCTAAGTTACTAAAGGGATTCGATATTAACACTCTTAGACCAACTTATCCCACTCCGTCATCATACAATTCCTCCATGGGAGCTTCTTCACAAAACATCATCAACACAATCAATGCTACCTCCCTTGGTCACACTACCACCACAACCAACACAACATCTATTGGGGGATCATCTTCTCACACCAATACAACATCTATTGGGGGATCATCTTCTCAAACCAACACCACATCAAAATCCATCCCCCAACAAACATCCACCATTCCTTCACAAACCATGGGGGCAACCACATCCAGCCTCTTTAGAACTACATCTAGTTCCATGAGCACATCAGCAAACCTACTATTAGGTTCTTCAAGTGCCATTGCAACCAACTCATCTAACCCATTTGGGAGAAATAAACGAAGAGTTTTCATCCAAGGCACCCAATCCACTTCATCACAAGTCAATACAAGCATTCCTATGACCCAAAACACCAACACTTCTCAAGGTCATAATCTTTTTGGGCAAGGAAATCAAGGCATGCAATCATATACTCCATTTGGGCATCAACAAGCTCAAAATCAACAAGGCACCCCATTCTTCACTCCATTTGGCAATCAACAAAGTCAAAACCAACAAAGTCCTCAAATCCAGTCCAATATGGCAGGATATCATATTCCCACTTATGCTTCTCAAGTCCATACACAGCAGCACATCCCTCATCAAAATACTCAATTCCAACAACTGCCTAATCACAACAATCATTTTGCTCATCGGCAACCCATTCCCAATCAACACATCTCACAACATTTGGGGAATCAAATCGCCCCTACCACCGACATAGGTGATGCTACCAACCATCCAATGGTAGAAGCACTCACTCAACAACTCGCTGCTCTTCAAACACAAGTGGAGACCTTGCAACAATCCAATAAAAACTCATACATGTCACATGACTTGTTTCCTTATCCGTTTGACACAACTTTATATATGCCACCATTTTCTCATGGATATGTGGTCCCTCATTTTCCCAAGTATAAAGGCAAAAAGAACCCCCTTGAACACATAAGGGAATTCACAACTAGTTGTATTGACATTGCTTATGAGCAAACTTATCTCATGAGGCTCTTTTCTAGAAGTCTTGGAGGTCATGCACTAGAATGGTTCTCACTCTTGCCGAAGGGAATAAAAACATGGGATGAATTGGCAAACAAGTTTTTCGAAAACTATGCTTACAATATCGACACAAACATTGACATCGCCTCCTTATGCAAACTTACCCAAGAGGATGCAAGAGAGACTTTCATTCCATTTTTTCAAAGATGGAGAACCTTAGCAAGCAGATGTCCAGTAGAAATACTTGAAAAAGAGAAAGTAACCATGTTTGTACAAACTCTCCTTGGACCACTAAGGTATGGATTACAAGTACATTGTTGCACCACTTTTGTTGACCTTGTTGACAAGGGGGTTCAACTAGAAAAAGCCTTGATTGCCAAAGGTGAGCTGAAATATGGTGGCAAAACCATCAACACAACCACCAATAATAACCCAAGTAGCTCAAATGACAAAAACAAATACTGGGTTAAGAACAAACACATCACAAGTGATGGTGTAGTTGATGCAAAAACCGTAAATGCAACAGGTCATGTACTCACAATCAAAGGAGTACACAATCAAAATGCACCTGTAACTACACTGGCACCAACTACCAACACTCTTCAAAATAATCATGCACAATCTAACCAAAGGCAGTTGCGTCAACCATGACAGTTCCAAAAGCGTACTTACACCCCACTGGGTGAACCTATCGAAACTGTCTTAAAGAAACTCCTTCAAAATGACGTCATCACGCTGGAAGAGCCTAAACCATATGACCCTAGTCAATTCAAGCCATCATGGTGGGATGACAATTCATTCTGTGATTACCACCGTGCCAAAGGGCACAAAACTTCCTCTTGTCACCAATTACGAAATTTGGTGCAAGATCTCATAGAGAACCACACCATTGAGTTGGGTAGTCAATCTTTTTCATCCAACACAGATCATACCATACACAAGAACCCACTGTAGGATCATGGTAAGGCTTCCTCATCTAGCACCAAGCATATAAACAACCAAGTGAACCACATTCGTTTGGCTTATAATACTACTCGTCCTGCATACAGTTATCCTGATGGCACTATTATTAACAATCTTCACACTGCTAATGAAGATGAATCTGTTAATACCATCAACATCAAAAGAGCTCCAGAATGCAATGTGACTATGTGTAAAGGCAAGGTCACTATCCTAGGTCCTCCTATCCGTCAACCAAAGATCACCATACCTGGTCCATCCACTAGACAATCCACCCCAAAATCAAAGTTCAACATTGTTGAGCAGTTAAATAAAATACTTGCCCAAATATCCATTCTTGAACTACTCCGTATTTCACCCATGCATAAGGCCATCCTCGATAAAGTACTGCAAGAGTCAACCGTCCCAACCAACATCGATGTTAACCATTTTGAGACCATGGTCGGATACCTAAATTCACCTCACCACATCACCTTTTCAGACAGCGACTATTCTTCACCCAAGCCATCACATAACGATGCCCTCCACATTGAAGTCTTTGTCTAGAAGGATAAGGTTCGACGAGTCCTAGTAGATGCCAGAGTAGGATTCAATATCTGCTCTTTGAAATTGGTCAAAGCTCTTGGTTTTTCTGAGGCATGTGTGGATGCTAGCAAAAGCATCATCATCAAAGCATATGATGATGAAGAATGTGCTTCTAAAGGCGTTATTACAATTCCACTCCGAGTGGGACTGGTCATCATAGATACCACATGCCAGGTCCTGGATCATGATATCCACTATAATATATTACTTGGTCACCTTTGGATTCATGCTTTAAAGGAAATTTCGTCCATGTACCACCAATGCCTCAAATTCCCTTTTGATGGAACTGAGATCACCATCCCAAGTGATCCTAATCCATTCCAATACTGCACCAACCTGCGAGCTACTGCTGAGCACCAGGTACCCATCAATCGGGAGGCCTCATCTTCCACCGCATCAAAATACATTGACCCAATGACACTCACGAAATCATCCATTTCATCATCTTCTACCACACCATCTCCATCGCCTTCCATCCCAAGTAAAAATATTCAGATGCAAGACCTTGGTTGTGGGGAATTCAAATTAAACACGGCTTATTGTATAACTATAATACCGAAGCCACCTAAAGTCTATGGCAGACCATGTTTTGCAATTGAGTCCAAAGTAACTTTCAATGTTCCACCAAAAAGCATTTTTACATGGTGGGGCAATATGGGTGATGAAGACATCATTGACATGGATAACTGGATCTACAAAGACCCAACAGAGTTATCTCTACTACCATTGTATCTTTATGGAAAAGGATATGATATATGCAAAGCCCAAGGTTTTGATGGGACAAGTGGCCTTAGAAAGAATGGAAATGGAAGAAGGGAACCTATTATTATAATGACAAGACCAAGATACATAGGGCTAGGGTTCAACCAACTTAGAACTAATGATCAAGGTATCTATGAATTTTCAAGTAAGGATGTAAAGGTAACAGAAAGTGTCGAGACAAGTGAAGAATCCCTAACCAAAACAGACTCAAATGAATATTGACCGACATTGTAAAGACAAGAAATGGGTAAGCATTCCTTGGAACCCAGAAGAACATAAAGTGTCATTGACAATACCTGAATCATCCCACCCCATTCTTGAGTTCACCCATGAGCCTGACCTATCTAAGCCCATCATCCATACTTCTGAAACACCTACCACTAGTCACGATGCTGATAATTTCATCCCATATTATGATTTTGAATTTGATTCATTTGACTCAGAGTATGGACCATCCATTGCATCAGACACAGAAGTGGAAATTGATAACTTTTCCTTTACACTTGAGGCATCAATTTGCACACTTTCCACATCCTCCCCATCCTTCACCAACACTGACGATGGAATCCCCCTTGTGTACCCGCAACTAATCGACTAGGACCAACAAGATCCACCAGTGATGGACATATTTCAGAATGATGAGGCAATTACAAAATTCATGGGACTAAGAGAAGGTATTCCATTGGGGGATCACAAAACAAAGTTCTCCATTGATCTCGATTGTGCAGCTTACTTTGGGGAGACTATGCAATCCTCCAGTCGCAAAAATGCAAAAAATAAAAAAGAAAAAGAAATGCCTTTAGGTGAAAACCGCAAGGCACCTTCTGGTAATAAAATAGTAAAAAAAAGGACGTTTCCGAAGGTGAAAACCTCTCTGAGGTGCCTAAGGATGGAGGATTGGACTTTCTCCCAGTAACACAGGAAAAATCGGCCATGCTCATTAAGGATACAATAGAAGTTAACATAGCTACACCAGAGAATCCCAAAAGGATTCTATTGGCTACATCATTATCAGATGAAGAAAAACCTGAGTTTACACAATTCTTCATAGAAAGAAAAGTTAACTTTGCATGGTCATATGCTGACATGCCAGGGCTTGATCCCGAATTGGTTCTGCATCATCTTCCTTTAATCCCAGGAATCAAGCCAATCAAACAAAAGTTGCGCAAGATGCACCCACAGATCACACTATTTGTCAAGGCGGAATTAAAAAAGTTACTGAATGTTGAATTCATAAGGTCAATCGATTATGCAGATTGGATATCAAACATTGTTCCTGTTACCAAACCAAATGGACAAATCCATAGCTGCACAGATTTTAGAGATTTGAATAAGGATTGTCCAAAGGATGATTTCCCTCTACCAAATATAGACATGATTGTTGACCTCACGGTAGGATATGAGATGCTATCTCTCATGGATGTTTTTTCAGTCTATAATCAAATCAGAATTGCAACAAAAGATCAACATAAAATAGCATTCACTTGTCCTTGGGGAACATACTATTGGAATGTCATGCCTTTTGGCCTAAAGAATGCAAGTGTTACATATCAGAGGGCTATGACAACAATCTTCCATGACATGATGCACATTCTAATGGAAGATTATGTGGATGACTTATTAGCAAAATCTTTGACAAGAAAAGATCATCTCAAAGTCCTAGACAAAATCTTTAGACGACTTGAGGATTACAAGTTTAGATTGAACCCAAAGAAATGTGTCTTTGGAGTCACTTTAGGCAAGCTGCTAGGATACATTCTTTCAAGACGAGGCATTGAAGTTGATCCCGCAAAAGTAAAAGCAATTTTAGACATGCCTCCACCAAAGGGAATCAGCGAGTTGCGGAAACTTCATGGAAGACTACAATCTATTCATCATTTCATTGCACAGTTGGCAGACAAGTATCAACCATTCCAATATCTACTCCACAAAAGCGTCCCATTTGTATGGACAGATAAGTGCAACATGGCTTTTGACAAAATTAAAGAATACTTATTAACAACTCTAGTGTTAATGCCACCTATTGAGGGAAAACCACTGATTCTATATGTATCTACAACAACAAATGCACTGGGGGCATTATTGGCACAGAATGACCATGAAGAGAAAGAAAGAGCTATATATTATATCAGTCACACACTAATTGGATATGAGCTCAATTACACAACTATTGAAAGAGCATGCCTGGCAGTTGTCTTCATAGCACAAAAAATAAGACACTATATGCTAAGTCATCAAACACATCTGATAGCAAAGATTGACCCATTAAAATATCTTTTGAGTCAAGCAGCACTGACAGGTCATTTGGCAAAATGGGTCATGATATTAAGTGAATATGACATACAGTATGTGGAGCACAAGGCTATAAAAGGTCAAGTCATAGCAGATCAATTAGATAATGCACCAATCCAGGCCACTCATCCTCTGATAACTGATTTTTTGGATGAGTCTATTTTTCATGCAGAACCAGCTCTACCATGGAAATTATACTTTGATGGATCCCACACTAGTCACGGCTCAGGAGCAGGCATATTATTTATCACGCCACAAGGGGATTCAATTCCTAAATCATTTCGAATTGCTTTCCCTTATACAAATAATATTGCAGAATACGAGGCATTGGTCATAGGTCTTAAGATAGCAATCAAATGGAAAATATAGACATTGCTCGTATTCGGAGATTCTCAATTGGTCATCAATCAAGTGAAAGATGACTATGACACAAAAGATGAGAAGTTGCTTCCCTACAAAAGAATGGTGGATAGTTTCTTGATGTATTTCAAAATGATTGCATTTGAACAAATCCCAAGGACACAAATTAAAGCAGCTGATGCAATGGCTACCATTGGATCTCTCCTAGACATCCCTAAGAATGTGTCACAATTTGAATTCTTAGTGGAACAACTACTGATGCCTGCATACGATATTCCAAAGTCTGAAATGGTGTGCGAGATTGTTGATCCCGATTCGCCTTGGTATCAAGACATATACGACTATCTTAAAACCCAAACCCTCCCACCCAACTTGACTAACAACCAAAGAAAATCTTTTATCCGAAAAGCGGCTAGACATACCATCGTCAGTGAAACCTTATACCACCGTGGCTTTGACAACACCCTTCTTCGCTATCTCGACACTGATGAAGCCCAAACAACTTTACGAGAAGTACATGAGGGTATATGTGGATCTCATTCGAGTGGTCCAACCTTAGCTAGGAAAGTCACCAAACTGGGATACTACTGGCCGACATTGGAAAAAGATGCTCTTCAGTTTGTCAGAACATGTCGGAAATGCCAGGTGCACAGTGATTTGATTCACGCACTTGCATAGGAATTGAGACCTATCACTTCTCCATGGCCTTTTGCACAATGGTGACTCAACCTCATGGGTAAGATCCATCCATCTTCTTCAAATGGCCACAAATTCATAATAACCGCCACTGAGTATTTCACTAAGTGGATTGAAGTCGTTCCTCTCACTTACATCACCAGTAAACAAATATCCAAGTTTATTCTAAATTACATCATCTATCGGTATGGTGTCCCACAATCCATCATCACAGATAGTGGCAGTCCATTCAAAAATGAGGACGTTCATGAACTCTGTGAACGATTCCACATCCAACACCATTTTTCCACTCCATACTACCCACAAGGTAACGGCCAAGCTGAGGCATCCAACAAAACAATTCTTCACATTCTGAAGAAGACCGTCAATGACGCTGGCCGAGATTGGCACCTACAACTCAATCCTTCTTTATGGGCCTATCGTACCAGCATCCGTACCCCCACTGGAGCTACTCCTTTTTCCTTGGTCTATGGATCTGAGGCCATATTACCTATCAAGGTCGAAAATCCTTCTCTCCAAGTTTCTTTGAAAGGAATGATTGATGATGAAGAGTACAAACATACTTGTCTCCATGAGCTAGAAATGCTACAAGAAAGATGGCAAAATGCCTTAAATCATCTACAGGCATATCAAAATCATCTTTGTCGAAGTTATAACAAAAGAGTCATGGTGAGAAAGTTCGAAATCGGTGACTTGGTTCTCATGCAGAATCCCAGAAATCAAGCAGAACATGAAAGCCTAGCAAGTTTGAGGCTAATTGGCTTGGTCCTTATATCATTACTGTCACATTTGGTTCTGGAGCTTATTAGTTGGCCCCACCTGATGGAGAACAGCTGATAGAACCCATCAACAGCTTGCACCCGAGAAAGTTCTACACATAGCATCAAAGAGCTTGGCTGAAAAACCTACAAAATACAAAAAAATTGAAAAATACACAAAAAATCGTCCCTTGATGAAAACCTAGCAAACAGGTGTCTTGGTGACACAAAAAAATCAAAAAATGGCAAAAATAGTAAAACGAAATGAGTTCATCCAATAGTGAAAACCTGGCAAACAGGCACTTTGGATAGGTACCATGGTGAAAACCTAGCAAACAGGTGCCATGTGTAGTCGATCATTGCTTCGCCATCTACTATTACTCAAATTGACCTTTACCCATTTGTCATAATCACAAAGGCCTGACACATTCACAACATCCATCCTAAGTCCTGTCAATTTCGACCATGGCTAAAATTTGGTTGACATCATTCCTTGCATATCCTTGCCTTTACCTTGTGTCTACCTATCTCCATATCATTGAGCTTGGATATTCCCTAACCTATCTGGGGGCAAGAACTTTATCATGTAACTACAGTGGGTACCACACATGATCCTACATTCTCAAAAAGTCTTGGAAAATATCATAAAAATCTAAAAAAGTCCTGAAAAAAGACCTAAAACTCAGAAAGCGTCCTGAGAAAATACAAAAACATCCAAATCAATGTCAAAATCCAAAATCAAAGTCAAATCTGATCAATTCAATCGATCACATCATTCAATCTTTTGTCCATGTCTGAACTATGTTGTCTCTGCACTTTTTCTATGTAGGAAAGATTCATCTTTGAATCCCTGAGACATTAGGTTAGTCCTTCTAGGTTTGTCAAAATAAAATCATGATTCAAACTTTTGTCCTTTGGACAATGTCATTGGTCATGTCGAACTATGAGGTCTCTGAGTGCATGACGTAGGCAAGGCCATCAATTGATGGACCCCTGAGGCCGCACTAGGTCAGTCCATTAGGGTTCATGGCACGATATTCTCACACACGTCAAGCTATCTTCGAACCAAGTGAATCTTTGAATCAAACAAGTCTTATTTCAACCTTGAATTATCAATCTATCGGCAATCTATTCCACTAACACTCTCAGTCAATTTAGCATGTCAGCAGTGACATGTAGTCAAAATCTTATCAAAACAATTTATCATGGCAAAGCTTTGAGTTCTTCTTTAGATGTGTCCTTCTGAAGAGCAACTCTCGTCAACTTCTTTATGCTTTTGGATGTGTCCTTCCTAAGCATTGTCATCATCTAGCATTTTGATGGATCCTCCTAACTCTGAGAATCAATCTCCTAGATATCAACGTCATTCAAGATGTGTCCTTCCTGAATTTGATATCGCCCGACACTTAAAACAACACCTAACATTAAAACACTTGGGAAACGTTTTTCTATCTTTTGATAATAATCATGTTATTAGTTCCTTATGTCTTAGGAACCATGACATATCATGATGATTATCCTTGTCTGCTTATCACTCTGCTATTAGTTTCTCCACGATGTTCTGACTTCAGAACTTAGAGAAGCAACGACATAGTATGATGATTTTACTATCTATTTGTACTACCATGTGGCTAGTTTCTCAAGGATGTCTTATCATCAGGATTTAGAGAAGCAACAATGTCTCATGATTGGTTTGTTTTTTTCTAATGGTTGGTCATGATAAAGTCACTAGGGGCAATTGTGTTCCTTAGCATGAGTCACGATCATCCTTTGTCTACGACTATTGATCTACGTGATGGTTTGACCTTGCACACTATTGATCTATGTCATATCATAGTTTTTGTCGACCATCATGACATTTTCGCCCAATGATGATTAAAGAGAAACAACTGGAATAGCACTATAGCAAGGCTTTTGAAGGATTTTTTATTTTTTCGCACTAACATGCATATCTTTCTTAGCGCTAACATCCATCTTCGTCTTCTCTTCTCTCATTCTCAGATGATATCCTGTGACATACAAAAACAAAGTTGCATACACAATGGCATGATCATTTCATATTCACATCTGCATATATCAAATACCACAATTCACATTGCATAAACATTATCATTTGCATCCATTCATAAAACCATCATTTGCATCAACATATAAACATCATAAATAAAACATTTACATCAGCATATAGGAATCACATCATCACAACATTACACAATGCATACATACATCCATAATCGCATTCATAAAGATAAGCATAGATACATCTCATCACATCATCAAAACATCACATAAGCATCTCATAAAAACATAGAATACCATAACACATTACATCATATAGGCCACATCAAAACTGCATTGCATATATAATCTCAAAAAAAATGTTGTCACGGGATAGAGTCAAATGATATCCCAAAAATAGAGCTCGCAGGCTTGAATATCAAAATATATGCGTGTCTAGAGCAAGTCCTAAGATGGCCCTCCTCCATCTCATGGAGGTGAATGGTGAGGTAACTATGACTGATCCATCAAATGAACAGTGAACTGAATGGGTGCCCTCTCCTGCATCTGACTCTGTGATCCTGAGGGATCGGTAATGGGAGGTTGGCTCTGCTCTGTCTGCTGCCCTGAGGACACTGCCCTGTGACCGTGCTCTGACTGGTGACCATGATCTGATCTGTCGTTGTGCCCTGATGAATGCCTATGTGAGCTATGTGATCTATGGCCCAATGACTGCCCTGATGTAGTGGACCCCCCAGCACTGGTATGAATACTACTGTGTGACCTGTTGCTGTGTGTCCGACTGCCACTACCTGTCCTGCTGTGAGATCGAGACAACCCTGGGTCCCGTCTATCTAGCGGAACAGCCTGCTCATACAATGCCCTGTATTGACCCCTGCTCTCTGCTACCCTGGCCAACTCTCGGGCCATGTCCCTTGTCGGTCCCGTGCATAACTCGGCAAACTCTGTAACCCACCGCTCTGACTCCTATCATCGAATGACGACCTGATCTCTCTCAACTCACGTGACCTCCAACTTCATTACCAAGGCCTTGTTCTGAGACAAGGCCGCATCTAGTTTGCTCTACAGATCAGTGATCCTCTGGTCAACCATGGCATCCACGGGAAAAATGGGTAACCTATCACCCTCATCATCCCCAAAGACCATGCACTCCTGAAGCTGCTAATCTATCTCGTCCTCCTCCTCATCCTCCTCATCTCTCTCCCCCTTGACCCGGACTTCCTCCACATCTATGTCGACAGGATGTCCCCCAACAAGTGGATCTGCCTCCTCTCTCTCCATCACCTCTACCTCCACTCTATCCTCCGCCACCACCTCCACCTCCTCCTCACCTCCTCTAGCTTCCTTGGCTCTCGCCTTTGGCTCTATCTCCTTCCCCTTCTCATGAATAGGTGATAGTGGTACTCCACCTACTCTTTGTCTAACTCTCCTGGGCTGTCTCCACCCTCTATTATCCCTCCTCCTCCTCACACCCCTCTCATCTCCTCCACCTCCACCATCTCCTCCACCTCCCCCATCTCCTCCCCCACCTCCATCTCCCCCATCTCGGCCTCCATCTTTGCCACCCTGGCCTCTCCTCGATACTCGCAGAATAACTGATCTTCGGTCAATAGGTGGTGGACCATCTGGATCTGTCAAAGGAATAGGCCTATGAACCTACCACCAGGTATCGAACTCGGTCGATGTACCCGCATCTGCTGGACCCCCTCTCCATACCTAGTGAACTACTACCAGGCTGTCAACCTGCGCCTCTGCCACTGTGACTGATATGGGTGGCCCCCACATGGTCTCTCTCAAAGACCGAGCATACTGTGATGTGCCTACTGGCATAATCTGCTACTCCCCAAACTCTCATTGTACCCGTTGGGGCAGGTACATCTCAATAATCCTCTGAGTCTGAACTATGTGACCAATAAGGTATCGGAACTGTCGACAGAAGGATAGGTGACCGTCCTCATCCGACCACTGAACACAATCTTTGTACGGCCTCCAAACAAAACTAATCATCGTGTCTATCCGATGACACCAGTACTCGGTATCTCCAACACGAGTCTAGCTAACTGAGCCTGCATACAGATATATGTATGGCATCCCATCACCCAATGGTTGCATCTGTACTGGCGGCTGAAAGATGGGAATACGCTCCCATACCCAAATCATAAGTAATGTGGTCCCGCAACTGATGTTGTGCCCACGAAGGTAGACTACCTCGTGCAACTGGTGGTACAGCATGGCCAACAAGCAAGGCCCCCAAGCAAAAACAATCCTCTGTGACCTCATACGAACAAGAACATCCCCCCATCCAATGGGAAATCCATGACCATGACGATCTGGGATCAGCAATCCGGTGATCAAGGTCATAAGTATGGCATCAAATCTGGGAAGCCGATCGGCTACAACATCCCAACCGATCTCATAACCATCCAAAGCTAACTGCCCACCGTCGGTACCCTCATATCTCTCTGTCAGGACCTATCGCCCTCGATGTGGATCATAGACCACCCTCTCTCCGCTGATCAGAATGCGGTAAACATCCTCCAAGGTGACAATCGCCTCTCCAGTAGGCAGGTGGAATGAACAGGTCTCAGAGTGCCATCTCTCACAAAGAGCAGTAAGCAACCCTTTGTTTTCCCAAATAATGAGCATGTATGTCACATGGTATAGGCCTAGGGCCATTAGCCTCTACCTCTGTCTATCACTGAGACGATCTCGAAAAGCATAAGTAGCTGGCCAGAACTCTCGGGTATAAATCGGCACAAGCCGACTCTGCACAAGGAAAGGGCCAAGGATTAGAACATATTGAGAAGCATTATGGTGTCAAGGGTACAAAAAGTTAAGCTCGACACAAGTCAACAAAAAGTCAACTCTAGTCAACTTCAATTGCGTTGCATTGACCGCAAATGCGCAATCAAACATCGAATGTGTCATTTCATCTATCAAATGCACGATCTAACAATGAATGCGTTGTTAGGCTTATCAAATGCATCACATATTAACAAATGCGTCACAAAGCTATCGATTGCGTCAGAATTTAAGTAGATGCGTCGCAAATTTATCACTTGCATCGCAAAAATGCGATTGCGTCGTTCACTCTCGCAAATGTGCAATCGCACAAAATAGACCTATCTACCCATCGCGCTTGCGTCGTGATGCAAGAAAATGCGGTGAACGCGAAGGCGATTGCGTCTTTTGCGATAGCATTTGTGTCACACCGCAATTGTTATCCCCCCTTTTTACCCTCATAAATGCAAAAAATTTAAAAATTGACAAGTTGGATAGGGTACTTACCGGTGCCCCTATGCCCTCGGGTCCTCAAAATGTGTGCACGCGATATCCACAGTGTGCAGTCATAGGGATCACCATCGTCTCTCAGAACTCTGGTTTATAGAAAATTCTATATGCAAATATGAAAATGACATTTGGTTTGATCTTTTTGACCTAGTGGGCCCTACGGGAGGCTCATTTGACCACCTTTGACTAGCATTTTGGCTATCTTAACATTCTTTGTTTCTAAATCGGATCACGCCATCACTTTCCTAGTCATCAATTGAGCTAGTCGAGATATTTTTCAAATTTTTCTGACCCCCCGTCAAAATTCAAAAATTTTCCCGAGGCGGCATAGGCATTCCATACCTCCGCTGGGGCATATTCTGGACTTGTTTTCTTTGCCACAATGCGACAAGCTGCATTATGACAAAGAGGGGCAAATGTAGACACATAAAAATGACCAAGACCTGCAAGCATTATTTTTACTACTTTCATCATGACATGATTATAACATTTTAATTATGTTCCTAACCCACATTCAACTATTAATTAAATAGTTCATGATTATTTAATTAATTCATAAACTTTTATTCTTCATGATTATTAAATAAATAAATCTTATTTATTTAATTTAATATGTCACTAATTATCAAAGTCTTCTAATAATCAAATAAAGACATCAATTTATTTAATTAACCCTTATCATAAATGTCTTCTTGATTATTAAATTGATATATTTTAATATATCTATTTAATATGTCACTAATTCCTAAATCCTCTCTTAATTAAATAAATTCATTTATTTACTTAATTAATTAGCTACTTCTTCTAAATTAAATAATTATTTTAATAATCTAATTATGGCATGTGACCTTTCTGTATTTTTAAATAAAAACAAATCATTTAAAAATATCTCACTGATTCTTCATTTAGTAATTAATTTCAAAAATCAATTACTAATTACCTCACAAAATCTTCTATTTTGAATTAATTTAATTCAAAAGGGAAATATTCTCCTACAAATCAAGTAATTTCCAAAATTATTGATTTTCTAAAATCTCATCCTCTTGTCTTCCGATTTTTACTAATTTCATCTCCACTGTCACATTCAGTCTGGATTTAATTAATTTAATTAAATCTTATTTACACCTATGGGTATTTTGCCCTAACCCTAATTGAGGTTGCCTTATTGAATCTTGACCTACGATTCTAGGGTATTCCTCAATCTCTCATCTTGTTCGTCCATTCAAGATTGCATTTTCTATAAAATGACAATCTTGATTTCATTTTCGGATCCATGATCATTTATCTAATAGACTTTTGATATAGGAATTCTAGAGATCATAGACTTTTATTTATTATTTGCATATTAGGAATTGCTTTCTAGTTTGCATAGTTTGATATTTTATATCCTTCAAAGGCATTGTTAAGGCTAGGCATTAGAGAAGTTTGCTCACAAAGAAATCTGAGGGCAATCCATCATTGCACCAAGGCTTGAGAAGATGCAATGGAAGCAATCATGGAATAGAGAAGATTGGTGAGATCATTCCATTTCACTTTATTCTCTTTTATATTCTTATGTATTTCATTGTTGATGTTTAAACTAACTTTCAGGTACAACTAATAACTGTTTGTTTCAAGTCTTGTAGGATTTCTTAGATCATTACAAATAGTCCATCAAATCCTCCATTATTGGTATGGGAAACCTATACCTTATAGTTATATTGTTAATTTCCCCTGAAGCAGTCCATTTTCTCCAATCTCCACCTTTTTTAGGTGCCAACATAGTAGGAACAACACATGAACTTAAGCTTTCTCTTATGAGGCCTTTATCAAGAAATTATTGTGTTTGTCTCCTTATATGTTTATTTTGTTGAGGATTCATTTTGTATGTAGCCTTATTGGGTAGGTTTTCTCCTAGTATGAATTCTATATGGTGGCTCACATCCCTTATAGGTGGAAAATAACTAGGGAGCTCATCTACAACAATATCTTGGTACTTATTCAACAAGGCTTGAGCTTACTTAGGAACACCATCTAGCTTTGTTGCTATAATAATAGATTTAGGTCTGATTATAATTGCATATCCTTGTCCACCTTCTTCTTTCATAGTTTTCAGGAATTATTTTTCCCCAACCAACATGACATTTGATGCAACTTGTGTGTCTAAATTTTCCTCTTGTAAAAGGTTGAGGGTAAATTAAACTTTGTCCTTTTCAATCACTTTTTTTTTTGTCAATCATGTTTTTATTTTCTATCATACTACCAGGATCTTCCTAAAAGAAAATGAAAAACATCCATTGGGATGATGTCACACAATATCTTGTCTTTATACCCCCCGATATTGAATTCAACCCATCTTTTTTCATTCACTAGAAATTTCTAACCCTTATTCAGCCAAGAGACCTTGTAAGGTGTGGGGTGTGGGATTATTTTCATCTTTAACTTTTAAACCATCTCTAAAGAAACCAAATTATCAATAGAATTGGAATCAACAATAACCTTGCATACCTTTCCTTGAGATTTTCAAGTGGTTCTAAACAATGACTTTCTTTGTGGAGGCTCTTTCACCATAGGGACCTTGAACAATTTTCTTCTCATCATCAGAGATTCTCCAACCTCAAGAGCAGCATGCTAAGAAGGAGATTTGACACTCTCACAATATTCCTCTTGCACCAACTATGTTCTCCTTTCACCACCATGTCATAATGAAGGTTGTTTCTCCGGGAATTTCCATGCTTGATGGCCAAATTGATTACATTGGTAGAATCTCCTTGAGAATGCACTTGAACCTCTACCTTTTCCTCTAAATCTTCCTCTACTATTAGGTCTCCTACCTCTAAAACCACCTCTTGATTATGAGGCTTGATCTTGATTGCCACTTGTCTCACCTTTTTCTTTTTATGATTGTCCTCCAAATTTTCCTCTGCTCCTAAATATATTTCCTTCGCATCTACTTTGTTTTTCCTTCCTTCTTTCTAACTTCTCTTCTACCCTAGAAGCCAATTGAAATCACTCTTACACTATTCTAGGGGTGGCAAGACTCAATTCATCTTGGCTATTGAACCTTAACCGATTTATTTACCTTGCTATCTTCTCAACTTCATCCTCAACATGGCCTGCTCTAATGCTCAATCTATGAAAGTTCTCTATGTAAGCCATGACATCCATCTCCTTTTTCTTGAGATTTTGAAGCTTTCTAAAGGTCTGAATTGCATACTCACCGGGAAAAAATTATCCCTTAACTTTAGACACCATCCTATCCCATGAATTGATTTTTATTTCCCCTTCTTCACTCTCTCTTCTTGCATGTAATTCCACCAAGTTAGGGAAGGTCCTTTCAACTTTGTTTTAGAAAATTTTACCTTTTCTTCACTTGCTAGCTCCTTGTATTCAAAATAATTGTCTAGTTCATCAACCCAGTCTAACACCTCTTCCCTATTCATCTTCCCACCATACATGGTAAATTCCATCTTCACTTTAGGAGTATCTCCCTTGACAACCTTCAACATCTTAACCATCCTCATCTCTTGAGGATCCAACTCTTGTTGATGGGATCCTCCTTGAGGGTTTTCATTCTCACCCTCTTCCTATTCCTCTCAGTCACTCTCATATGCAGTGGCCTTACCTCTTCTTTGGTTTGTTTCAAGTGTTGCAAGTCTAGCTAAAATAATTCCTAAGACTCCTTCATCAATCTTATTTCCCTAGCAATGACTGCACTTCCCTTTGGAGGCATCTTGTTCCCTTTAAATTGAAAATTTTCCTCAAATGACCAAACCTTATGCTCTTATACCAATTTTATGCAAATAAGGGTGGAGGTTCACTAACCAATCACAATTCAACAACCCTTTCAACTAGGAAAACCCTAACTTGGTATTTTTCTCACAATTCCTTCAATCTTGCTTGTAACATTCCAAACAGTGTATTTTCATCATATCTTTTAGAGAAGGCCTCAAACCCAAGAACCATTCACCATTCAAGACACCCTTTATTCCCTTCTTTGACATATCCAAATTGGAGATATGGTTGTTTTGTAACAACACCCTCTAAAATAGACTCCTATGCTACCCTTAAGCCCAATTAGGCCTATTTTACAAAGAAACTATGTGGTATCATTTCTTTGAATCAAAAATCTTCATTCTAAGGCTTTAATTAGGTTACATGGGGTCTAAAATAATAGTTTTTATCAACTGAAACATCCACAAATTTACCAACTATCAAAACCCTACCTCTAACCTCTACTCCTAAGCCTAATACATTGAGATATTAGGCTAGGGCTTGATCAAACACCTCCCTACCTCCATCCCTTGCATCTAAAACCTAAAAAACATGAAAAAAACCCTATCTAATTCCATTCCACTAGTTTACAAAGGTTTCCACCAGTGGAATGGTTCAATATGTCATTTTTTCACTCAAACCCTCTTAACATAGGGTTTTCATACCACTTTCAGAGATTTGACTCAAAATCACTCAATTCTCAATGAAAATCACTCAAAAAGGAAGAAAAAAAAAAACTCATACCACTTTTAATGACTTGACCATTCAACTTCCAAAACAAGCCAAAATTGCAAAGTTGCATTGCAACTTTTTACAACATTTACAACAAAATGACAACTTTATCTAAAACTGACCCCATGAGACTCAAAACATTAAATATGGTCTAAATAGACCTTATTACATCAAATATGACTCGAAACACTAAAAAAACCCAACATTAGACCCTATGTACAAAATGAAACTAGGTGCCCCTGCACTAAGATATAAGAGAAGCTACACTTGCCATTGCATTTGCATGTCAATTATCCTTTCGTGGGATGTTGTCAATGATAAATGAATCAAACTTCTCTAAAAACGTCATTTTGAGATCCTTATATTTTGATAGTTTGACATCCTTCACTTGATATGTTTTTCTTATTTGATTAATGATTAATTATGAATCACTGGATATTTTAATGTCTTGGGCTCCTAGAGTTAAAGCATCACGTAATCCAACAATTAGTGCTTCATACTTAGTTGTATTGTTCATGCATAGGAAATTTAACTGATATGATAAGGGAATATGTTTTCCTCTAGGTAGAGCTATAATAAATCCCATGATGGAGCATGTTCTACACTTAGATCTATCAAAATATAATTCCCATATTTCTTCATCTTTCTAAATAGTTATCAAATTCTCATCAAAAAATTATTCTATATTAGATAATGCTAAGGGGGAAGGTGCATAAAATAATTGTTCAGTCAAATATTGTCCTTTAATTTATTTTTGTAAAAAAAAATTAAGGTCAAACTTAGTTAACAATATAACCCACTTAACTAAGCATCTTGATAAATCTGTTTTAGCAAAAAGATGTTTTAGAGGATGAAATTGCCATTACATGTATTTCAACATTTAGTAAGTAATGACTCAACTTACTAGTAGCAAATATAAGAGAAAAAAATTGTTTCTCTATTGTTGTGTATCATTTAACATAATCAATCAAAGTTCGACTAATATAATAAACAGGATGCTCTTTACCATTTTCATTTTGTGGAGCCAACAATGTTGCAAGAGCATGGGTTGATGTTGTTATGTAAAGGATGAGCGGTTTGTTTTGCATAGCGGGTTGTAAAATAGGTGGAGTAGTGAGATAATCTTTCAATCTCTCAAAATCCCATTTCCAATCCTCATTCCAAATAAAATGACATCTTTCTTAAGGAGGTGTGTGAAAGGTAATGTTTGATCTGCTAAGGATGCGACAAAATGATGAATAGCCTGAATTCTTCCTTGTAAAGTGCATAATTGAGAAATGTTTTTAGGAGGTAGCATGTTAAGTATAGCATCAATTTTATTTGTGTCCACCTCAATGCCCCTATGAGATATGATAAAACCTAAGAAAAATCCACTATATACACCAAAGGCACTTTTTCGGATTCAATATCATGTATTTTCGTATTCACTCAAAGATATTTCAAAGAAAATTTGCATTATCTTGTCTGGTTAAAGATTTGGCTAGAATTTTATCAACATAG
>CM021108.1:56517764-56690403 GCA_007115665.2 Sequoiadendron giganteum | reverse complement strand
ACAAGGAAAGGGCCAAGGATTAGAACATATTGAGAAGCATTATGGAAAGTTTTGTACTACTGGCAAGTCAAGGGTACAAAAAGTTAAGCTCGACACAAGTCAACAAAAAGTTAACTTTGGTCAACTTCAATTGCGTCATGTTGACCTTAAATGCATCACAATAAATCAATTACGACTCGGGACACGACAAATGTGTTGCAATATGTCAAATGCATCATTTCATCTATCAAATGCGCGATCTAACAACGAATGCATCGTTAGGCTTATCAAATGCATTGCATATTAACAAATGCATCGCAAAGCTATCGATTGCGTCAGAAATTAAGCAGATGCGTCGCAAATTTATCACTTGTGTCGCAAAAATGCAATTGCATCGTTCACTCTCGTGAATGCGCAATCGCACAAAATAGACCAATCTACACATCACACTTGCATCGCGACGTAAGCAAATGTGGTGAACGCGAAGGCGACTATGGCTTTCGCGATAGCATTTGCATCGCACCGCAATTGTTATCCCCCCTTTTTAACCTCATAAATGCAAAAAAATTAAAAATTGGCAAGTTGGATAGGATACTTACCGGTGCCCCTGCGCCCTCGGGTTGTCAGAATGTGCGCACATGATATCCACGGTGTGCAGTCGTAGGGATCACCATCGTCTCTCAAAGCTCTGGTTTGTAGAAAATTCTATATGCAAATATGAAAATGACATTTGGTTTGATCTTTTCAACCTATTTATAGGTTGAAAATTAGGGTTTTGACCTAGTGGGCCCTACGAGAGGCTCATTTGACCAACTTTGACTGGCATTTTGGCTATCTTAACATTCTTTGTTTTTGAATAGGATCATGCCATCACTTTCCTGGTCATCAATTGAGCTAGCCGGGATTTTTTTTTCAAATTCTTCTAACCCTGCGTCGAAATTCAAAAATTTTCCCGAGGGGGCATAGGCATTCCATACCTCCACTGGGGCATGTTCTGGACTTGTTTTCTTTGCCACAATGTGGCAAGCTGCATTATGACAATGAGGGGCAAATGCAGATACCTAAAAATGACCAAGACCTGCAAGCATTATTTTTACTACTTTCGTCATGACATGATTATAACATTTTAATTATGTTCCTAACTCACATTCAACTATTAATAAAATAGTTCATGATTATTTAATTAATTCATAAACTTTCATTCTTCATGATTATTAAATAAATAAATCCTATTTATTTAATTTAATACGTCACTAATTATCAAAGTCTTCTAATAATTAAATAAATACATCAATTTATTTAATTAACCCTTATCATAAATGTCTTCTTGATTATTAAATTGATATATTTTAATATATCTATTTAATATGTCACTAATTCCTAAATTCTCTCTTAATTAAATAAATTCATTTATTTATCTAATTATTTAACTACTTCTTCTAAATTAAATAATTATTTTAATTATTTAATTATGGCATGTGACATTTCTATATTTTTAAATAAAACAAATCATTTAAAAATATCTCATTGATTCTTCATTTAGTAATTAATTTCAAAAATCAATTACTAATTACCTCACAAAATCTTCTATTTTGAATTAATTTAATTCAAAAGGGAAATATTCTCCTACAAATCAAGTAATTTCCAAAATTATTGATTTTCTAAAATCTCATCCTCTTGTCTTCCGATTTTTACTAATTTCATCTCCACTGTCACATTCAGTCTGGATTTAATTAATTTAATTAAATCTTATTTACACCTATGGGTATTTTGCCCTAACCCTAATTGAGGTTGCCTTATTGAATCTTGACCTACGATTCTAGGGTATTCCTCAATCTCTCATCTTGTTCGTCCATTCAAGATTGCATTTTCTATAAAATGACAATCTTGATTTCATTTTCGGATCCATGATCATTTATCTAATAGACTTTTGATATAGGAATTCTAGAGATCATAGACTTTTATTTATTATTTGCATATTAGGAATTGCTTTCTAGTTTGCATAGTTTGATATTTTATATCCTTCAAAGGCATTGTTAAGGCTAGGCATTAGAGAAGTTTGCTCACAAAGAAATCTGAGGGCAATCCATCATTGCACCAAGGCTTGAGAAGATGCAATGGAAGCAATCATGGAATAGAGAAGATTGGTGAGATCATTCCATTTCACTTTATTCTCTTTTATATTCTTATGTATTTCATTGTTGATGTTTAAACTAACTTTCAGGTACAACTAATAACTGTTTGTTTCAAGTCTTGTAGGATTTCTTAGATCATTACAAATAGTCCATCAAATCCTCCATTATTGGTATGGGAAACCTATACCTTATAGTTATATTGTTAATTTCCCCTGAAGCAGTCCATTTTCTCCAATCTCCACCTTTTTTAGGTGCCAACATAGTAGGAACAACACATGAACTTAAGCTTTCTCTTATGAGGCCTTTATCAAGAAATTATTGTGTTTGTCTCCTTATATGTTTATTTTGTTGAGGATTCATTTTGTATGTAGCCTTATTGGGTAGGTTTTCTCCTAGTATGAATTCTATATGGTGGCTCACATCCCTTATAGGTGGAAAATAACTAGGGAGCTCATCTACAACAATATCTTGGTACTTATTCAACAAGGCTTGAGCTTACTTAGGAACACCATCTAGCTTTGTTGCTATAATAATAGATTTAGGTCTGATTATAATTGCATATCCTTGTCCACCTTCTTCTTTCATAGTTTTCAGGAATTATTTTTCCCCAACCAACATGACATTTGATGCAACTTGTGTGTCTAAATTTTCCTCTTGTAAAAGGTTGAGGGTAAATTAAACTTTGTCCTTTTCAATCACTTTTTTTTTTGTCAATCATGTTTTTATTTTCTATCATACTACCAGGATCTTCCTAAAAGAAAATGAAAAACATCCATTGGGATGATGTCACACAATATCTTGTCTTTATACCCCCCGATATTGAATTCAACCCATCTTTTTTCATTCACTAGAAATTTCTAACCCTTATTCAGCCAAGAGACCTTGTAAGGTGTGGGGTGTGGGATTATTTTCATCTTTAACTTTTAAACCATCTCTAAAGAAACCAAATTATCAATAGAATTGGAATCAACAATAACCTTGCATACCTTTCCTTGAGATTTTCAAGTGGTTCTAAACAATGACTTTCTTTGTGGAGGCTCTTTCACCATAGGGACCTTGAACAATTTTCTTCTCATCATCAGAGATTCTCCAACCTCAAGAGCAGCATGCTAAGAAGGAGATTTGACACTCTCACAATATTCCTCTTGCACCAACTATGTTCTCCTTTCACCACCATGTCATAATGAAGGTTGTTTCTCCGGGAATTTCCATGCTTGATGGCCAAATTGATTACATTGGTAGAATCTCCTTGAGAATGCACTTGAACCTCTACCTTTTCCTCTAAATCTTCCTCTACTATTAGGTCTCCTACCTCTAAAACCACCTCTTGATTATGAGGCTTGATCTTGATTGCCACTTGTCTCACCTTTTTCTTTTTATGATTGTCCTCCAAATTTTCCTCTGCTCCTAAATATATTTCCTTCGCATCTACTTTGTTTTTCCTTCCTTCTTTCTAACTTCTCTTCTACCCTAGAAGCCAATTGAAATCACTCTTACACTATTCTAGGGGTGGCAAGACTCAATTCATCTTGGCTATTGAACCTTAACCGATTTATTTACCTTGCTATCTTCTCAACTTCATCCTCAACATGGCCTGCTCTAATGCTCAATCTATGAAAGTTCTCTATGTAAGCCATGACATCCATCTCCTTTTTCTTGAGATTTTGAAGCTTTCTAAAGGTCTGAATTGCATACTCACCGGGAAAAAATTATCCCTTAACTTTAGACACCATCCTATCCCATGAATTGATTTTTATTTCCCCTTCTTCACTCTCTCTTCTTGCATGTAATTCCACCAAGTTAGGGAAGGTCCTTTCAACTTTGTTTTAGAAAATTTTACCTTTTCTTCACTTGCTAGCTCCTTGTATTCAAAATAATTGTCTAGTCATCAACCCAGTCTAACACCTCTTCCCTATTCATCTTCCCACCATACATGGTAAATTCCATCTTCACTTTAGGAGTATCTCCCTTGACAACCTTCAACATCTTAACCATCCTCATCTCTTGAGGATCCAACTCTTGTTGATGGGATCCTCCTTGAGGGTTTTCATTCTCACCCTCTTCCTATTCCTCTCAGTCACTCTCATATGCAGTGGCCTTACCTCTTCTTTGGTTTGTTTCAAGTGTTGCAAGTCTAGCTAAAATAATTCCTAAGACTCCTTCATCAATCTTATTTCCCTAGCAATGACTGCACTTCCCTTTGGAGGCATCTTGTTCCCTTTAAATTGAAAATTTTCCTCAAATGACCAAACCTTATGCTCTTATACCAATTTTATGCAAATAAGGGTGGAGGTTCACTAACCAATCACAATTCAACAACCCTTTCAACTAGGAAAACCCTAACTTGGTATTTTTCTCACAATTCCTTCAATCTTGCTTGTAACATTCCAAACAGTGTATTTTCATCATATCTTTTAGAGAAGGCCTCAAACCCAAGAACCATTCACCATTCAAGACACCCTTTATTCCCTTCTTTGACATATCCAAATTGGAGATATGGTTGTTTTGTAACAACACCCTCTAAAATAGACTCCTATGCTACCCTTAAGCCCAATTAGGCCTATTTTACAAAGAAACTATGTGGTATCATTTCTTTGAATCAAAAATCTTCATTCTAAGGCTTTAATTAGGTTACATGGGGTCTAAAATAATAGTTTTTATCAACTGAAACATCCACAAATTTACCAACTATCAAAACCCTACCTCTAACCTCTACTCCTAAGCCTAATACATTGAGATATTAGGCTAGGGCTTGATCAAACACCTCCCTACCTCCATCCCTTGCATCTAAAACCTAAAAAACATGAAAAAAACCCTATCTAATTCCATTCCACTAGTTTACAAAGGTTTCCACCAGTGGAATGGTTCAATATGTCATTTTTTCACTCAAACCCTCTTAACATAGGGTTTTCATACCACTTTCAGAGATTTGACTCAAAATCACTCAATTCTCAATGAAAATCACTCAAAAAGGAAGAAAAAAAAAAACTCATACCACTTTTAATGACTTGACCATTCAACTTCCAAAACAAGCCAAAATTGCAAAGTTGCATTGCAACTTTTTACAACATTTACAACAAAATGACAACTTTATCTAAAACTGACCCCATGAGACTCAAAACATTAAATATGGTCTAAATAGACCTTATTACATCAAATATGACTCGAAACACTAAAAAAACCCAACATTAGACCCTATGTACAAAATGAAACTAGGTGCCCCTGCACTAAGATATAAGAGAAGCTACACTTGCCATTGCATTTGCATGTCAATTATCCTTTCGTGGGATGTTGTCAATGATAAATGAATCAAACTTCTCTAAAAACGTCATTTTGAGATCCTTATATTTTGATAGTTTGACATCCTTCACTTGATATGTTTTTCTTATTTGATTAATGATTAATTATGAATCACTGGATATTTTAATGTCTTGGGCTCCTAGAGTTAAAGCATCACGTAATCCAACAATTAGTGCTTCATACTTAGTTGTATTGTTCATGCATAGGAAATTTAACTGATATGATAAGGGAATATGTTTTCCTCTAGGTAGAGCTATAATAAATCCCATGATGGAGCATGTTCTACACTTAGATCTATCAAAATATAATTCCCATATTTCTTCATCTTTCTAAATAGTTATCAAATTCTCATCAAAAAATTATTCTATATTAGATAATGCTAAGGGGGAAGGTGCATAAAATAATTGTTCAGTCAAATATTGTCCTTTAATTTATTTTTGTAAAAAAAAATTAAGGTCAAACTTAGTTAACAATATAACCCACTTAACTAAGCATCTTGATAAATCTGTTTTAGCAAAAAGATGTTTTAGAGGATGAAATTGCCATTACATGTATTTCAACATTTAGTAAGTAATGACTCAACTTACTAGTAGCAAATATAAGAGAAAAAAATTGTTTCTCTATTGTTGTGTATCATTTAACATAATCAATCAAAGTTCGACTAATATAATAAACAGGATGCTCTTTACCATTTTCATTTTGTGGAGCCAACAATGTTGCAAGAGCATGGGTTGATGTTGTTATGTAAAGGATGAGCGGTTTGTTTTGCATAGCGGGTTGTAAAATAGGTGGAGTAGTGAGATAATCTTTCAATCTCTCAAAATCCCATTTCCAATCCTCATTCCAAATAAAATGACATCTTTCTTAAGGAGGTGTGTGAAAGGTAATGTTTGATCTGCTAAGGATGCGACAAAATGATGAATAGCCTGAATTCTTCCTTGTAAAGTGCATAATTGAGAAATGTTTTTAGGAGGTAGCATGTTAAGTATAGCATCAATTTTATTTGTGTCCACCTCAATGCCCCTATGAGATATGATAAAACCTAAGAAAAATCCACTATATACACCAAAGGCACTTTTTCGGATTCAATATCATGTATTTTCGTATTCACTCAAAGATATTTCAAAGAAAATTTGCATTATCTTGTCTGGTTAAAGATTTGGCTAGAATTTTATCAACATAGTCTTCCAAAATCTTATGTTTTTTGATCATGAAATATTAGTGTCATAGCTCATTGATATGTTGCTCCCACATTCTTTAATCCAAAGGGAATCATTACCCAACAAAATTTTCCCCAAATAGTTGTAAATGTTGTTTTGTATTGATCTTGAGGGTTGATAAAGATTTGATTATATCCAGAAAATCCATCCATGAATGAAAACAAAGCATGTATTGCAATTGAGTCTACTATCATGTCAATATTAGGAAGGGGAAACTCATCTTTTAAAGATTCTTTATTCAAATCATAAAAAACCATACACATCCTAATATGATTATCCGATTTTGTGACTACAACAATGTTAGAGATCCAAGGAGAATAATCTATAGGTCTTATGAAACCAACTTTGATGTGTTTTTCAATCTCACCCTTAACTAGAAAGGCTATCTAAGGATTCATCTTTTGTATCTTTTTTCTAAACCATTTTAGCATCTTCAACAAGGACTATGTTGTTTGTCACTATCTTAACATCAATTCTTGGCATATCCAAATAATTCCAAGAAATTTTTTTAGGAATGTCATGAAGCAAAGTTGCATGGTCTTCTTGTTCCTCTTCATCAAGGAACTTTCCTATCTTAACCACTTTCTCTTTATTGGTGATATCCATCGATATATCGATTTTATCTCCTAAAGGAAGTGAACTTTGTTTCATAAATTTAGGGTTGCATTCTTCTTTGCTCATGGCAATCTCACTACTTTCCTTTTCTCCATATTTTTGTTTGGTGCTAATCATAACACATGTAACCCGTTTCTTTTCAAGAGTATATGGTTTGTCATAAAATCCTAGCATTTCTTTCAAGGCTTCATCATCTTTGAAGTATTCTCATGATGGTTCAAAATTCATATCAAGAAATTCAAGATGCTTCAAGGTGAGACTGATTTTAGGTTAACACATGATGGTGTTGATGTTTAACGTCTTTTGTTTTCTTGCGTTATCTTAGGAGGACAATATCCCAAACAAATTTTTGTTTCTTGTGTGTTAGGTTATACAACACATATGCCTTTTTCTTTCTTTCCACATCCTTTTCCATCCTAACCCAATTGTTTCACAAGTTCATAACCTCTCCCATAAAGTCTTTCCATTTATTTTGAGTTTGGTGGTTTTTGGTAATCTACTCATCAAAATTATTTGTATAGCTTGTGTCATTTTCAAGGGTAGATGAGGTATATTCTTGTGAGTTTTCTTTTGAATTCTATGTTGACATTACCATTCGTTCCTTTCATTTTTTATCTTCTTTTCTTGTGATTATGTATTATCCCATAAATTAAGGTGTGAACTTCAAGGAACCCCAATCATCTTCCCATAACTTTGACATCATTTCCATTTCTTGTTTATATTCTTCCATAGGTTCTATGTTGGATGTTGGAATTAATGTGTTTAGATGACTTGTCATTCCTTTTTTAACTTGTAAACAACTTTCAAGCTTGGGGTCTATTTTAATTTGGTATACTTTATTTTTGTAGACATACTTCATTATATGATGAAGAGTTGAAGGTATTGCATGCATCTCATGAATCCAAGGTCACCCTAAAAGAAAATTGTATGAAATATTATCATGCATTACAATGAATAGGAGCTTGCAAGGTAGCCTTTCCAAATATAATAGGTAAATTAATCAAACCAAACGGTTTTTTTCCTATATTATTGAATCCTCGAATCAACAAGGAATCGGCTTGAATTTTTTACTTATCTACATCGATTTTATCCAAAAGGTTCACACTACATACATTAAGAGTGGAACCATTATCAACAACACTTTTTTTTATTCCTAACCTATTATGAATAGCGATTATCATGAAGGAATCATTTCTCTTTCTCATTTCCAAAGGAGGTAGCTCATATTGATGAAAGTTAATGTCTACATTAACTGTATTCATTCCTTGTATTAGACCTACCACATCGTTTAAATTTGTACTAGAGGGAACCATAATCAACCCTTGACAATGTTATATCTTGAATGAAAGTGCACTTGAAGACCTGCAAAAACACTATAATGTTGCTCCAAGGCTTCAACTTTGTTGATTACTTGTTCTTGAATTCTCTTGTCAAGAATTCTTGAAAGATCTTGAATGCTTGGATCTTGAAATTTCTCTTCTAGATTATTTCTTAGATGAAAAATGACTTTAGAATCTTGTTTATATAGGAATTACACCTATTTTACCATTATTTATATCTCAAAAGCTGACATCAACCAAAAAATTTAATTAAAAGCTTGAATTTCTCGCTCAAACCCTAAAAAGGACCCAAATGGGACTCATATGCCACTTCTAGCATATGGGTCCCACCTAGGGGGACTCCTATGCCCATGGTGGCATATGAGTCCCACCCTAGATTTTTGGGGTGGCTTGTTAGGAATTTTAATGTTTTTGATGATTTTGTTGGGTTTTTAGTTGAAATAAGTCTCGATAATCAAAATAAAGGGTCTTAGGGGCCTATGAATGATGATTTAAAAGGGTACCAAAATCGATCCAAGTTAGGCAATAAATTACACTATCTCCAAGAAGGGAGTACAATTTTTATTGTCATAGCTAAAGGCTTGGTTTCCATTTTCAAAGGAAGGGTAGGGGTACGCAAGAGGAAATGGATTGGGATTGGATGACGGTAGGAAGGATGGAAGCGTAACACTGATGCCAAGGAGTCATCGAAGCATGAAATCCTTATAATTATGGAAGTAGTAGGTGAGGATAAAATTAGTGGTGGTGGATGGGGATAATATGGATGGGACTTGAGAGGATCTTTGGGTGGGGGATTGGTGGAAAATTGGAGTATTATATCTATTGAAAATTGATTCAAGGTGATCCACAATGCTCTCATTGTCATCATTGGGATTATATTTAGATTCGTCAAAAAGACTATCCTCATCATCATCAATATGGTTTGGGTTGGTTGAAATGGATGAAGTTGGATTATAATATATTAGGTTGGATGGAGGATAGATTATATGGTTATACATGGTGGAGGATTGATTGGAAGAAATATTGGTATGGAAATTAGGATGATGGATTAGAAATGAACTTGGGGATTGGAAGAATAAGATCTAAGGATGAAGATGGAGGATGGGATTAGATTTGGGGATCAGATCAAAGACCTTAAAATGATTTGATTTGATTAAAGAGGATTATCTATTCTTAAAGTAGTGAGTTGTTTGAAAAAAATCCTCAAATAAATGTGGTCTCATGGTGATGGAATTTCATTACATCACCATGAGACCACATTTCTTCAAGGAATATTTTCAAACTCCCTAACTTGTCTATGTTACTACTTACTATCATGGTTTGATAGATTTTTTCCAAGAATCCATAGTTTTTTGGAAAGAACCTTTTGTAGGATTTTAGCCATAGTAGCAAGGAAATGAAATTTTTGATAAAAATTTTTGGTAGACATGTATGGGAAATGTGGTAGCATAGACAAAGCGGTGATTTTTTTTTTTTAAATCCTCAATGAAATGTGGTCTCATGGTGATGGACATCACCATGAGACCACATTTCTTTGAGGAATTTTTTCAAACAACTCATTTCCTTGTCTATGTTATTGCTTACTATTATTCTTTGGTAGATTTTTACAAGCATCCATAGCATAGGCAATGTCAGCATGAGACCACATTTCTTTGAGGAATTTTTTCAAACAACTCATTGCCTTGTCTATGTTATTGCTTACTATTATGATTTGGTAGATTTTTACAAGCATCCATAGCATAGGCAATGTAGTAAACTATTTGAAAAAATGCATCAATAGAATGTGGTCTCATGGAATGCCATGACAAGAAAATACAATTGGTAACTGCTCCTAGTTATTAGTTATGCTATGTGAAGTAATTGCATCACCACTTATGTTGACTTTCTAAATAACTATATTGTAATTGAAATTTTGTCATCTATCAACATCTAGTTATTATTTATTCAATGTGAAGTAATGCTTTGAGTCTGAAAGATGTGCAATTCAATGTAATAAATGATATGAATATAAACAACACAAATCTATTAAGTACAATTCATTAGTTAAACTCTTTATTCTATTACTTGGGTGAAGCTTTGAACTCCACTACTACTGGGAGGTGCTATCATGAAATCTCTAAGATTAACCTATTCAACATCACAAATTAGGTCTTAGAATACCACTCATATAAAAATTCTATTCACATGTAATATTTATTTAATTGTTTACTAGTTGCATACCTTGGCAATACATGTCATGGTGTAATAGGAGGTGGAGGATGAGTGAAAATAGTATGAACACTATGGCCCTAAATTTTCATTACAATCATTAAACTAAATTAGATAATCTTGAATTTCAAAAATGAAATTTAATAAATTAAATTCAATAAAATTTCTAACATTTACCCGAGTGTCAAGGTTGAAAGCCTCATTCAAGATGGAATCTTTCATTTCCAATTTGTTAGATACAAATGTAGCCTATCTACTTGCCTCCTAACTATATGTGGGGTCATAACTATAGGTGGACCTACAAACCTAACATATGGGGTGAAACCCTACCCCTCAAATTCTCCCCCGAATCATGTTGTACTGCAAGAATCACACACTCTATGATACTCTAGGTTAGAGAACTAATAGACTATAGAGTCTTGACCTCATCACTCCCCTTCACAACTAAAGGGATATCCATGTACTCGTAAGACAATTTGGCAAGTGCTCATCTCACTGACTAATAAGGATCAAGACATTCCCTTGGTCTATCCTATGTAGACTCGCCACCTCTACCCTGGAAGTCTCGCATATCAAAATAGTTGGGGATTTTATTGAGGAAAAACTCACAGTAGAGTTTCCTCAAGAAATATTGTAGGACTTCATTATTGTTGCATGGAGGATGGTCAAAACCCATCCACCACCTCTAACAAAAATGGTCCTTTATCCCTTGTCGGTTGCACCAATGAATAGGAAACCTCTTACTCGTAGGGTGTAGAGGTTGATTATTTTGTGGGTTAGTGAAAAGTGAATACAAGTAAAACTTTGTAATATTTTCATTTTTAACTTGTGTGTAGGATAGTTTATCTACATAATATTCTTTGTACTCCTGTCTCTTCTCCATCCAACCACTTAATTTCTTGCTAATTGAATCTATATGTTTTAACATAGCTTCAAGTGGTTCTACAAGTGTAGTTCTTTGTGAGGTTGAAATTGTAGGATCTTTCAACCTCGCAATTAACTCCTCAATTTGTTTTTTGTTGTTTTGAATTTGAACCCCCATTAAATTTTGTTGAGTTCCAAGGGGATGTTGATGATTTTATGGAGGGGTTTGTTGTTGGATTTGAGGTTGTTAGTCACCAAGTATTTTGGGTTGAGGTGAAGGAGGATTTTGAAGATTGGGAGGTTGATTATCATTTCCTATAAATTAAATAAATTTACATAGAAAAAACTATTAAATCTACCTATTTAGAAACAAAATCACAAAAAAAAATCAAACAAAACTTACTCCTAACACTTTCCCAACGTTGTTGTGGCATTTTGGTGAAGACTTGGGAATGATTTATTAAATAATTTAGTATCCAAGAATAAGAGCATGCTTTTGATTGTTTGAAGACCACGGGCTTGGAGAAAAACACGAAAATGAAAAATGATTGAATGATTCCTTTTTTGTTATAAACACTTATAACATGCTCACATTATAGAATGGGCATGTTATAGGATCGGTGTGAATGAGCCTTAGGCTCGATACACCAAATCTATAATGCAACCATGTTATAACATTCTCGCATTATGGTTTTTCAAAAAAAAAACTAAAAATTTGGCCACTTTTTGGCCCCCTAAATTTTTGCACCCGCCTTGGTTTTACAAATTTCTAATGACTTCATGGTTGTAGATATCATGAACACACTCCTTTATTTAAATAAAGGGGGAGAAAAATTTTGTCAAAGGGAGAGAGCACAAATTAGTATAAGTAGAAGTATGGTGTCCTGAAGACTTCCCCTTGCATTGATGTCAAAGAGGGAGTGAGAGTCAAATTCTCTTTGTTTTTGAAAAAAGAAGATATGTCAAAGGGGGAGTTGTGACTACAAATAGGTGTGTGCCTAAGGGGTGGAATGGTTGTTTTTTGCATCGATCAATGTTGATATTGGTGTAGAGAATTTAGTTTTGTCATCAATGAAAAAGGGGGAGATTGTTGACAATTTGATTGTAATTGACATCAAGAGGGACATCTCATCAATGTCAAAAAGGGGTATCTAAGTGATATCCTGTAATGGAGATTATTGATTGATGTCAAAAGGGAATCCTTGGATCAAGCCTTGAAGAATTGATGAAGTTCGAGCATCAGGCCTTAGGCTTACCTTATATCTCTTGCTAAAGAGGGAAAATGTTAAATTTTTTGTGCTAAGTGTGCAAGGTTTTAGACATTGGGCTTTGGTCATACCTTATATTGAATCCCTCAGTGAAAGGAAGGAAAAATGCACTAATTCTGAAAGGTTTCAGACTTTGAGATTCGGTGTTAAGGCTTATTCCTTAGCATAAAGTAAAACATGTAGTATGTGGGAGTCTCAAACCTTGACACCTAGAATGGTTTTGATGTTCATGGGCTGGAGGTAAGGCTTACACCTTAACATAAAGAGAAGGAAGGGGTAAGATGAAACCTCAAAGGCCAACATTCGAAAGCGATAAAGGCTACAAATAAATTGTTCAAGCGTCATGGGTTAGTAGGATGGCTTGCAACTTGTTGAAAGGTAGGTCAGTGGTATGATGAATAGGAGAACCCTAACATCTGACAAACTCATTCATGTTTTAGTGACTCATTCTTCAGAGTTCAAATTTTGGTGTGATGCTTTACGATGGTGTGAAGGAAGTTAAATGGAAAAGGCTAAGGACAATGTCCAAACCTTGATAAATGTAAGAAGCATCGAGCATTGGTGTTTGGGATTGCTTTTTGAGCTCTTCAATACACCTCAAGTATGAGGTAAGAGGGATTATCAATCCATGACCCCTAACAAACATGATTGAAGGAGTAATTCTACCATATCATAGGAAACTTTTGTTGACTTGGGTTGACCAACCTAGGTATGCGAGTTAGCAACACGTGATGAGAAATGATTGCTAAAATGTCTAATTCACATCATTTTTGTGAATCACTAGAGATCTACGGCCACATTTAATGTAATTCAAATTGGGAAATTGTATTTTAAAGAAAGGTGGGTAAATGAGATACACTAGATCATGGTGTGAATTTCAAGATCAATGAACTACATTCAAATATTGGATTGTATCAACAACTAGGCGAAGGGAATTATGGCATAGAAAATGAGTTAACCACTCCAACTACATTCTTGTGAAGGATTGGAAGAAATGAGTGACACCATTAATGCAAAGGTAGCTACAAAATCTGAAATAGATCAAATCCTATGATTTCCCTATACAAAAAATATCAAATGCATTGAATGAGGTTGGTGATGTTTGGCTCGAGGAGAGATGGCTTATTGATGAAGCTATGTGAGTGAAGTTGAATGACTAAGTGTAGTGTGGTCAAGATAATGATAGTTCAGTGAGTATGTATATTGTGTATGAATATGTTGTGTGAGGTAGACCTACATTGATATATATAAAACATCATCTAGGATATGCATTGAGTTGTAGAGGTGTGTGATAGACAAGGCAGAAAAGGGGTGTAGAGCAAAGAAATAGGTTGTTAAGTGAATATAAACAAAGTATGAGTAGTTGCAGAATAGGTTTACAACATTGAACTAGATTCATTTTTAAATCATTTGTAATCAGAATTTGTTGCTCCACATTTTTATTGTAAATCTAATTGGTTGGTGTCATCAGATAGCTCGGTTGGTGCTCAGTTAGAGAGTGGGTTCTTTCTTAGAGTTGGTGCTCTTAAATCAGGGGATTGGTGTTT
Source organism: Sequoiadendron giganteum (assembly GCA_007115665.2). NCBI lineage: Eukaryota > Viridiplantae > Streptophyta > Pinopsida > Cupressales > Cupressaceae > Sequoiadendron > Sequoiadendron giganteum. The sequence goes on along the minus strand of CM021108.1, from coordinate 56,675,927 downwards.
CCTTAGGGTTGGTGCCCTTAAACATTGTAAACAATGAAGTTTTATTGTGAGGATGGATTAGGACAGTAGATATTAGTAGCTATTCTCATCATGGTTTTTCCCATATTGGTTTCTCCATGTATATCTAGTGTTATGTGCATTTTTGTTTCTGCATGATCACTACATGTTTACTTAATCTACATAAGAGGTGTTAAATGTTAAATTTTATTGATCTATTGATTCACCCCTCCTCTCAATAGATAGTTGTGTCCCAACAAGTTTAATCTATGATTACTACCTAGAACAAAAGGATAGAATACATGCAAGCCATCTTGAGCATTCTATTCTACCTATAGTTCTTGAGATTTCTACTTTAAAACCATAAAATGGAGTTTATATTTGTCTTCAAGAACACCTTATTTATTCTTTTGGAATCACTCAAAAAACTTATAAACAAGTTCCTTTTCATCAACCATGTTACTAGCCTAAGATAAAATAGATCCAACCTATTCAATCTAAGTCATAGCCTCCTTTGAACCAAGCTAAACCACAACCTCCACCACCCCAACTCAAACCTTTTATTTCTACTCTTCCTCCATTACCCATGCCTAATATTTATCCTCTCCTAAATCCTTCTACACATTTTTTCCCTACTCCACCCTAGCCTAGACATAAATCATAGTTTTGTCTACATATCCTTTATAGTACTCATAACCTAAGATTATTACCTTTGCCAACTTTGTGGTTCCTCCCATGACATCCCTTTATTTACCTAGTGGTGTTGTAGAGGGTTTAATGTATTCTCATGTCACATATAAATTAGTATCTTCTACAAGAAATATTTTGGGGATTCTCTTAGTTGTACTATGGGTATGTGCAAGATCGTGATGGGCCAAAAAGTGGCAATATCTAAGTGATATGATGGCCCATGTGGCTAACGAATTTTTTTTTACCAAAAATTGATGAAACAAAAAGGGTTTCTAAAGGAGATTTACAGCTTTCCACCAATATAAATTATGCTTTACTTTGAATTTAATAAATTATTATTATTCATTTTCTATTTGAATTACGACTAAAGTCTTGATTGATAGGTTGATTGAAAAAAATATATACCATTCAAATGGTATCACATTTTTTGAATCCAAAACATGCATCACATTTTATTCTTCACATACTATAGGATTAAAAAAAAAAGAATTGAATTTCATGAATTTTTGACCAAGTTAAGGTGGTCAGACATATGAATTTTTATATTTTTGAAAAGTTGTAATAAACAATTCATAATTAATTATTTACTTGGAGAAAAATTACAAAAAAATATGCATCACATTGGGACATGAGTCCCCTACTTATATCTAAAATCATATAAAAAAATATTATCATTTTATTGTGGTTAGGGTGGTATACCTACTTCTTATTTTTTCCCAAAAATTTAAGTACTATTGCATTGAAATTTCAAATTTTCACCAAATAGATTAAAAATAAAAAATAAATAAACCTAGTAGTTTAAAAAATAAATTCAATTTTCTATAGATTCTATTCTTACATATTTTTGAAATAATATAGATAACTTATTCAAATTTTTACGTCAAGCTACCTAACTCTAATTTTCTGAATTTTATTGCCACTTAAGGGCCTATTTTTCTATGATGATCTTGCACATACCCCTATTGATTATATTAATGATGAGAATCCCCCTATATGTCATTTGAATTGCTTGCATTATTTATTTATTTTAAATTAAAAACAATATAAAAGTGTGGGATTTAAAAAATATATTGAAATTCACCATTTATCCCTCATGCTATTGATTATAATTGTTGTTTAATTGGGTCTTTTGATCAATGTAGTTGAAAGGTTTGATGATATAAGTATATGGCCAACTCTACTCAATTTGTAAAGCCAATTTTTTTCTATCATATTAACAACTTTTATTTGTGACCTTTTAACATGAGTGGACAAGATATTTTCTAACTTATAAGAACACAAATGCCCATTATAATATCAATGCCAAGGGAGTTTTGTTAAAAATAGTAGGTGTAAAATGTTGAACTCAACCATGAGCACGTTTTTTCTCAATTAATATTGTTTCATCCTATGTCATTATGAGACATTGCATAGCTCCTTAAGATAGCATGTACTTAGACAAAGGATATATGAGAACTATAATTTTGAATCATGATAATGCAATTCTCATATTATAATTATAAGATACTATCCTTCATTCTTGGTTGTCATAGAGGTGAGCATACTTTTTTATTTTATACAAATAATATGACTACATCTATTTTAAAAAATACAAATGATATCCTAAGCTTGGACATGTAGAAAAAAACCATTATAAAAACACATTCCCTAATTTAATTTCCACACTTCCCTTGAAAATCCAAAATAAATAAATATATTTTTTGGTCATATGGAAGATATTATCTTGGATGTGCTAAAGCATAAAGATTTGATAAAGTTGAAGGGAAATAATAATATAAATAATCCTTTAATATCAATTGTGCTTATAAAGGTTTATTAAATCTTTCTTTGCATCTCTATATACAATATCAATTTACTCTCCTTCCTGCAACATAATGTAGGTCCTTCAATTTGTCTATAAGAACATGAAATGAAGATAGTTGTATGAATTGACAAGGTTTATTAAATCTTTCTTTGCATCTCTATATACAATATCAATTTACTCTCCTTCTTGCAACATAACGTAGGTCCTTCAATTTGTCTATAAGAACATGAAATGAAGATAGTTGTATGAATTGACAAGTTTGAGGATAAAACACATAATTTAAATCAAACTATTTTACCTTCCATCAATAATCAACCAATTTTTTCTGTACATCCATATAATTCAAATTACTATTATAAAATCTCTATCAAACACATAAAATGACTCCAAAATCTCAAAAAATATTTTAACAAATCTAATTTTAACTCATATTTGACATTGATAAATTGAGTCCACATAAATTGAAGAGGCAAACAAGAAAACTTAGATCCATAGGAACCTACTTAGCAAAAGTATTATGCTGAAACATGATAAACACATCTTTCAACTTTGTTTTTAATCCCAAAAGCAGACCCTCTTTATAAAACAATCATAGATTATATAGAAGATTTAAAGCAAAATGTATGACTTTAGTTTAATATATGATTTAGAAAACTTTCCTGTTTGACCAAATCTACACTTATAAGTGGAGTCTAGTCATCATTTAAAACTTGTTCTCTTGAAGAATTGTCAACACCGAAGTGGTGAAATTTGTTGCTGCTTTGTTATAGGTAAAGGAGGCACATGAGGTGATTTTTTATGTTTTTTTTCATTTGTTTTCAGTCCATTTCTCCAATAGAGAATCTGAAGTTGGTATATTATATCCACTCATCATGTTCTTTTTCCCATTAAGTAAAGGTTACATAATTTATTACGTCATGAGCTGACTTCATGGATTGTCTCAGCCAGCAAACTTAGTGAGAGTGATGTGGGTACGAATAGAATAATGAATGTCATGACATTGCTTACATAAAAACATATCAAAGTATAATGGAGCTCCTCAACCTTAGCTTTGAAGCGCTACAACCTGGCAAACTCAGTATTACACTCATGTTTCAACTGAAAACAGGTGCATATTATTAAGTTCATACTGAGCAATACCCGCATCATATTGGTTGGAAACTACTCACAAGCTTGTGAGATGGGTACTAGAAATCAATGAATGAATGAAGCAATTTCTTTGGTAGATTTTGATTCACATAGTTTATTATGTTTCTTATCCATTACTGATAAATGTGTATTGGAAATCAGTTTACATCATATTCAACATACAGTTAGATGATATCACATATCTTACATTGGCCTAAAAACACAACTCCCTCAATAAACCTCCACATGCCAATGGCAGAGCACTCATGGCATCATAGTAAGAACTGTGAAAAGATCTAAACCTCAATGCATTGTTGAATTGTACGCCCATAGGTATAACAATGTGAATGAGAAGATGCTACATGGTCTTTGAAGGATAAAAGGTAACTCATTTACTGAACCCTCATTGAGTATGTCATTTGGATTTTCCTGGCAATACTCCATGCTATTTAAACCAATATGGACCCCATTGATAAAATCTGCCCACAATCTATATTCCACATGAATAACATTAGCCAGCATTCACTTGATATTGATGACACGTAATGCTTTTTGTACATATGTGCGGGTATACAAATGCTGTCAATGTGGATCTGCTTAAATCTCCTAGTGTAAACACAACCGGTACATGTTATAATTTGGCCACAAAATACTCCTTTTGTTTTAGGGTTTCATTGATGTAAATCTCCATGCCAATCTCATGATTTCCTAACCTTTTGGTATGCCTTTGTCTTTCAAATGGTGCATTCGGCAGTGATGAGAAAATCAAATCTTTAAAAAATAAAGAAGAGCTGTAGAATCGCTGGGTTGCCGGGACACCCTGTTGTAAAAAAAATAGATATTGCAGGAATTAGTACAGATGTTTGATTTATTTAATCCAAACATTGGATGTTTGATTCAATAACTAGTGACTTACATACTTCACAATTGACAAACATTATTAATAGATTGGGTCCTGTGTAAGCATCTCCTGCATTTTGAGTGCCACTTGCAACGATGTTGGTTTGAAGTAGTTAGCCATTTTGTGGCACTTTTAGATTCAGTCACAAACATATTATCATAGTTATCACATATTTGTGATAATAAATAATATAAGGATTGAAATTTTATGGTGTATATATATAGTTTATAGAAATTTTTGTAGATATCTAAAATTGACTTCTTATTCTTTTTATTTTATTTTTGAATTGATCATTTATATTTGATTAATTATCCTCTTCTCGATATATATATATATATATATATACTATTCAAGTAATATTTATGACTATTTTTATTTCTCATATAAAATTATTTTCTCTAAGTTCTAACTCTTGATAAATAATTGTTTGATAATTATTTATCTAGAGTTTTTATCCCCTCCTTTCCAAAACAATAAATACACATTTTTATTTATTTAATTGACTATATTGTCCATTTCCATAATCCATCCCTAATCCTCTATTATCATTTAATTACCCTCTAATCATGTGTACAGAAGGAGCCACTTGTCATGTTAGCCACTTGCATGTACATAACAAGTGGTACTCAATGGTATGGCCAAGTTTCTACCCTCTTGCTACTTGTCCCTCCATCTAACCCTCCAAAAATCTATAAAATCGAGATCATCCAAGCCATATTCATAATCCACTCCTTGGAAACAATTTAATGTTGTTGAAACTAAGCACAAACATCTTTAATCAATTGGGAATAATGACTTTCATAGTGCAGCTAGAAGATTGATGTGGATTGCAATTTTAAAAATTGTATTGGCTAGTCTTCGAATAGCATAATCTTGAGTATTTGTTGCCACTTGTGTTTTAGTAATTTAGGTTGATTTTGATTGCTAATTTAGGGTCACTTTTATTTGCACACTTTTTGGCATGCACATACAGTTTTAGTCCTTTCTTACTAATAAAGTTACTTGTATGTTTTGAGTATTTTCTATGTGTAGGTCATAGTTTAGCATTTTTGTTGTAGGTCTAACAGTTGTTTACTAGCTTTTTGGTGGTTGTAGTTCTACTTTACTAATGCATTTTTGGGTGTTCTGTGGTTAATTACTATTCATATTTTTTAAATGGAGAATTGATTTCACAAGTCACTGTTTTGCTAAATTTCACTCATAATCTCTCCTTTTAAAGAATTAACATCTTTTTTGGTAGGATGTGAATGTTTTAACCATTTTTTGTTATATTTCAGTGGTTGTGTCCTTAATTAGTGGTTTAATACTATGTTTCATCAATTATGTAGTCTACACATAACATATGTTAGCATGTGTGTTTAAAGTACATTTTTAGCATTTTCAGTAACATTTTCTCTCCGTTTTCTGATAGAAACTAATTTTGTAGGGTTACAGGCTATCCAAATAACTAATCAACACAAGAAAATTAGGTTAAACTAGCTTGAGCTAATCAAAAACTATCTTCTATGTAGGATATCTAATGCAATAGTTTCATTCAAACATTAGTGGTTGTATGCCCTCAATCAATGGTTGTGTATGATAGGTATAATCTTCTACATTTGGAGATTTGGCAATTTCATCTATAAAATGATGGTTTTGTACTATCTTTTACTAGTTGTTCTTTCTTCATTATTTATCAATTTCAATGTATTTTTTGGTCATATAGAAGATATTATCTTGGATTTGCTAATGCATGAATATTTGATAAAGGTGAAGGGAAATAACAATATAAATAATATTTTAATATTCTATTGTGCTTATAAAGGTTTGTTATCTTTTGACAACAAAAGTCACTTTCTTCACATCTCTATATGCAATATCAATTTACTCTCCTCCTTGTAACATAGCATAGGTCCTTCAATTTCCCTATAAGAACATGACATGAAGATAGTTGTGTTGGATTGACAATTTTTAGGGAAAACACATAATTCAAATAAAACTATTTTACCTTCCATCAATCATCAACCAATGTATTTTGTACATCCACATCTACTATTATTAAATCTCTATCAAATATATAAAATGACTTCAAAATCTCGAAGAATAACGAATCTAATTTTAATTCATGTTTGACATTGATAAATTGAATCTAAAAAGAAAAAATAGATCCATAGGAACCTATTTAACCAAGTAATATACTAAAATGATAAACACATCTTTCTACTTTAAATTGTTGATCCCAAAAGCACACCTCCTTTATAAAACAATCATAGATTATATAGAAGATTTAAAGCAGAAAGCATGACTTTAGTTTAATCTATGATTTAGGAAACTTGCCTGTTTGACCAAATCTGCACTTATAAGTGGAGTCTAGTCATCATTTAAAACTTGTTCTCTTGAAGAATTGCCAACACCCATGTGGTGAAATTTGTTGCTGCTTTGTTATAAGCAAAGGAGGCACATAAGGTGATTTTTTTTTTTTTTTTCATATTTGTTTTCAATCCATTTCTCCACTAGAGAATCTGAAGCTGGTATATTATACCCACTCATCATGTTCTTTTAACATTAAGTAAAGGTTACAGAATTTATTACGAAGGACATGAGGCTGACTTCATGGATGGTAGGAATAGAATAATGAATGTCATAACATTGATTGCATAAAAACATTCCAAAGTATAATGGAGCTTCTCAACCTTAGCTTTGAAGCGCCAGAACCTGACAAACTCAGTATTACACTCATATTTTAACTGAAAACAGGTGCAAATTATTAAGTTCATAGTCCTTATTGTAGAGCCCATTGCCAATGTACCAATAGTCTCATCTGTTGGTTGGAAACTACTCACAATTAAATCAATACCCACATCATATTGGTTGGAAACTACTCACAAGCTTGTGAGATTTGTTAGGCAGCCACATATTTCACTTGGATATAATTCTACTTCAAGCAATCTTTAACATATTAATGGTGATGTTTTAAGCCAAATAAATATTTCTAAGTATATGTTTGTGTGCCCATTAGCCTTTATTCATCCTATAAATTTGTTTCACGTCATTGGTAACCCACAAAACTAAAGTCAATAAATTATGTAAAGAATAATTAAATTATCACTTGTTCACTCACCAACCCTCACCATTACATATATAGTTGTCTTACTTTCTTAAAGCAGAATATAATGATGGTTTTGAGTATACGTTAGCAATTTCTTGACAGGAGTAACGGCCATATACACCCACTATACTACAGAAATGGATGAAACACCACTTAGTATTGTGTACAAGGCTGCTTCAACCATATGCCTGTGCTAAAGAAATGACATTCTTATCTGGAAACATGCTTAATATTTATGTTCACTCTATTTTGAATCAGAGACCGTCCTATAATGAACCAGAGCTGTCAACCATTTCTTTTCTATTTAAACTAGTATTGAGGTCTTTCTATATCTTGCCACTGGAATAATTTCATATGCTTTTCATGAATATCAAAGCAACTCGTAAACAACCAAATGAATGTACCAATTTCTTTGGTTGATTTGATTCACATAGTTTATTATGTTTCTTAAGATTGCTTCCATTACTGGTTGATGTGTACTGGAAATCAGTTCACATCATACAATTAGATGATCTGACATATCTTACATGGGCCTATAAACACAACTCTCAATAAACCCTCACATGCCAATGGCAGAGCACTCATGGCATCACAGTAAGAACTGTGAAAAGATCTAAACCTCAATGCATTGTTGAATTTTACGCCTATAGGTATACCAATGTGAACATGGTCATTGAAGGATGAAAGGCAACACACTTAATGAACTTTCATGGAGTATGTCATTTGGATTTTCCTGGCAATACTCCATGCTATTTAAAGTTTTAAACCAATATGGACCCCATTGATAAAATCTGCCCACAATCTATATTCCACATGAATAACACCAGCTAGCATTTACTTGAAATTGATGATAGCTAATGTTCTTTGTACTAATGTGCAGGTATACAAATGTTGCCCATGTAGATATGAAATCATGTGGATCTGCTTAAATCTCCTAGTGAAAACAGAACCGGGACATGTTATAATTTGGCCACAAAATACTCCTTTTCTTTTAGGGTTTCATTGTTGTCAATCTCCATGCCAATCTCAAGATTTCCTAACCTTTTGGTATGCCTTTGTCTTCTAAATGATGCATTCGGCAGTGATGAGACAATCAAATCTTAACAAACAAAGAAGAGCTGCCAAATCATAGGTATAATGTGACATTGGAGGAATAATTATAGATGTTTGATTTATTTAATCCAAACGTTGGATGTTTGATTCAATAACAAGTGATTTATGGAAGAGGGGTCAATATTGGAGCACCCTAACTTCGCGTTTCTCAAAATCTTATGTGGAAACTTCAAATCACTCCCAAATTTTTACAACAGTTTATTTGGCAACTCGTGTGCTTATATATTTCGTTTTAGGGTCACATAATCAAATATAATGCCACATCAGCATGCTTTTTGTTGAGGTATCCAAAAAGATCCCCCAAAATAGTGAGGTCAATAGTTGTGAACTAAGTAATGTTTTATTTGTGCACCAATGTGGCATCACATGATTCGTCATTTTGTATACTTTATGGATAAAAATTGTTTTACAATTAGATATTAAGGTGCTCTACTATGAGGCCCACTGAGGATTACATTTGTCCTCACTATTGAACCTCACTCCACTATGGACCCCTCTCCCCTACATACTCCATAATTGACATAGGTTATTAATAGTATGGAGCCTGTATAAGCATCTACTGCATTTTGAGTCACTTGCAAAGATGTGGGTGTGAAGAAGTTAGGCTTTTTGTGACATTTTGAGATTCAAAAGCCACAATCATGTTATCATAGTTATCACATATAGATGTAAGAAGCTGTGATAATTAAATAATATAAAGATTGAGGATTTATGGAGGAAATTTTTTATAAAGATTAAAAATTATAATTTTCCTTTTCTTAATTATTATTTTTTGTTTAAAAAATATTTTGTAGACACTTCAAATTGACATTTTGTCCATTTTTTTTTTCAAATTGATCATTTACATCTGATTAATTATCTTCATTCTTGATATTTATATTTTTGAATAATATTTACTATTTAATGTATATTTATCACTATTCACATTCTTCATTTAAGATCATTTTTTCTAAGTTATAATCCTTGATAAATAATTGTTTGATAATTAATTATCTAGACTTTTTATCACCTTCTTCCCCCCCCAAAAAAAAAACATATTTTTATTTATTTAATTGACTATCTTGTCCACTTCCATAATCCATCCCTAATCGTGTATTATCATTTAATTACCCTCTAATCATGTATAGATGAGAGTTACTTGTCATGTTAAACACTTATGTGCATGACAAGTGGTACTCAGTTGTATAGTCAAGTTTCTACCCTCTTGCTACTTGTCCCTCCATCCAATCCTCCAAAAATCTATAAAATCGAGGTCATCCAAGCCATATTCATAATTGACTCCTTGAAAATAATATTATGTTGTTGAAACTAGGCACAAAAATCTTTAATCAATTGAGAATAATGACTTTCATAATGCAGCTAGAAGATTGATGTGGATTGCAATTTAAAAATTGTATTGGTTTAATCTTCTAATAGCCTAATCTTGAGTATTTATTGTTGCTTGTGATTTAGTAATTTAAGTTGACTTTGATTGTTAATTTAGGGTCACTTTTATTTGTTCATTTTATGACATGCCTAGTCGGTCTAAGTCCTTTCTTACTAATAAAACATATGTGTTTTTCCCTTTATTACTAATAAAATGTGTGTTTTGAGTATTTTCCATCTGTAGGTCATAATTTAGCATTTTTGTTGTAGGTCGGACAGTTGTGTACTAGCTTTTTGGTGGTTGTGTTTCTTCTTTACTAATTCATTTTTGGGTGTTTTGTGGTTAAGTATTATTTATTATTTTTGTCGAGAATTGATTTCACAAGTCATTATTTTGCTAAATTTCACTCATAATCTCTCCTTTTAAAAAATTAACTTCTTTTTTGGTAGGATGTGAATGTTTTTGCCATTTTTTTTAATTTCAGCAGTTGTGTCCCTAATTAGTGGTTTCATACCATGTTTCATCAATTACGTAGTCTACATATAGCATATGTTAGCATGTGTGTTTAAAGTGCATTTTTAGCATTTTCAATAACATTTTCTCTCTATTTTCTGGTAGAAACTAATTTTGTAGGGTTACATGCTATCAAAATAACTAATCAACACAAGAAAATTAGGTTATTTACTAGCTTGAGCTAATAAAAAACTATGTTCTATCTAGTATCTCTAATGTGATAATTTCATTCAAACATCAGTGGTTACATGCCCTTAATCAATGGTTGTGTATAATAGGTATAATCTTCTACATTTGGGTCTTTGGCAATTTCATCTATAAAATTGTTTTATACTATCTTTTAGTGGTTGTTCTTTCTTCATTATTTATCAGCTTCAATGTATGTTTTGGTCATATGGAAGATATTATCTTGAAAGTGCTAAAGAAAGAATATTTGATAAAGGCGATGAGAAATAACAATATAAATAATCCTTTAATATCCAATTGTGCATATAAAGGTTTGTTATCTTTTGACAATAAAAGTCATTTTGTTCACATCTCTATATACAATATCAATTTACTCTCCTCCTTGTAACATAACATAGGTCCTTCAATTTGTCTATAAGAACATGACATGAAGATAATTATGTTGGATTGACAAGTTTTGGGGGGAACACATAATTCAAATCAAACTATTTTACCTTCCATCAATCATCAATCAATGTATTTTGTACATCCACATCTACTATTATTAAATTTCTATTAAACACATAAAATGACTCCAAAATCTCAAAGAATGTTATAATGAATCTAATTTTAACCCATGTTTCATATTGATAAATTGAGTCTAACAAGAAAAAAATGATCCATGAGAACTTATTTAACAAATTATTCTACTAAAATGATAAACACATCTTTCTACTTTATTGTTGATGCCAAAAGCAGACCCTCTTTATAAAACAATCATAGATTATATAGAAGATTTAAAGCAGAAAGCATGGCTTTAGTTTAATCTATGATTTAGGAAACTCGCCGGTTTGACCAAATCTGCACTTATAAGTGGAGTCTATTCATCATTTAAAACTTGTTGTCTTGAAGAATTGCCAACACCCAAGTGGTGAAATTTGTTGCTGCTTTGTTATAGGTAAAGGAGGCACATGACGTGATTTTTAAAAAAAAAAAAAATCATATTTGTTTTCAGTCCATTTCTCCACTAGAGAATCTGAAGTTCGTATATTAAACCCACTCATCACGTTCTTTTCCATTAAGTAAAGGTTACAGAATTTATTACGAAGGTCATCAGGCTGACTTCATGGATTGTCTCAGCCAGAAAACTTAGTGTGAGTGATGTAGGTAAGAATAGAATAATGAATGTCATAACATTGGTTGCATAAAAACATTCCAAAGTATAATGGAGCTCCTCAACCTTAGCTTTGAAGCGCCACAACCTGACAAACTCAGTATTACACTCATGTTTTAACTGAAAAGAGGTGCAAATTATTAAGTTCATAGTCCTTATTGTAGACCCCATTGCCAATGCACCATGTGTCAAGAAGATAAGGCATGAAAAGCAATACCCACATCTTATTGGTTGGACACTACTCACAAGCTTGTGAGATTTGTGATAGACGTATGTGATTTGGATATAATTACACTTCAAGCAGTCTTTTAACACATCAATGGTGATTACAAGTGTTACACTTTTATTAGGATTTAACATGTTTAATATTGATCTTCACTCTATTTTGAATCAGAGACCAACCCTCTATGAAACAGAATTGTCATCGATTTATTTTCCATTTAAACTAGTTTTGAGGTCTATTTATATCTTGCCACTGGAATAATTTCATATACTTTTCATGAATATCAAAGCAAATCGTCCAACACCCAAATGGATGACACTCAAATGAATGAAGCAATTTCTTTGGTAGATTTGATTCACATAATTTATTATGATTCTTAAGATTGTTTCCATTATTGTTAATGGGTACTGGAAATCAGTTTACATCATATTCAACATACAGCTAGATGATATCGCATATCTTAGATAGGCCTAAAAACACAACTCTCAATAAAATTTCACATGCCATGAGTGCTCTGCTATTGACATGTGAAATTTTATTGAGAGTTGTGTTTTTTTGGGCCATCCAAGAGTTGTGTTTGTATGATGCATATCTAGTGAGAACTGTGAAAAGATCTAGAGCTCAATGCATTGTTGAATTGTACGCCTATTGGTATACCAATGTGAACATGGTCATTGAAGGATGAAAGGAAACCACACTTAATGAACCCTCATGGAGTATGTCATTTGGATTTTCCTGGCAGTGCTCCATGCTATTTAAATCAATATGGGCCCCACTGAGAAAATCTGCCCACAATCTATAAGCCACATGAATAATATCAGCTAGCATTCACTTGATATTGATGACACCTAATGCTCTTTGTACTAATGTGCAGGTATACAAATGCTAACATGTTATAATTTGGCCACAAATACTTATTTTATTTAGGGTTTCATTGATGTCAATCTCCATGCCAATCTCACGATTGGCTAACCTTTTGGTATGCCTTTGTCTTCTAAATGGTGCATTCGGCAGTGATGAGACAATCAAATGGTAAACAAACAAAGAAGAGCTGCCAAAAGATAGATACTAATGTGATATTGCAGGAATTAGTATAGATGTTTGTTTTACTTAATCCAAACGTCGGATGTTTGATTTAATAACAAGTGACTTACATACTCCAGAATTGGCATAGGTTATTAATAGTTTGGATCTTGTATACGCATTTTACTGCATTTTGAATGCCTATTGCAACGATGTGGCTGTGAAGTTGGTTGGCATTTTGTGGCACTCTGAGATTCAAAAGCCACAAATATGTTATCATAATCGTCACATATAGATTCTATATGTAGTTGTGATAATAAATAAATAAGGATTAAAGATCTATGGTACAAAAATTATAAAGATTGAAAAAAATATAATTATAATTTTTTTAATGATTTATAGAATTTTTTTTGGACACTTATCTCATGTTCTCATACAGTTGCTTAATTCCATTTTCTGCTTAAATTTAAGCAGCCGGAGTGTTCCCATGCATAAATTTTATTGTTGGGAAAGGATAATTTGAAATCTTTTCCTATTTTGATGGAGGATCTACTGTTTAGGGAAAAAAGCGGGGTGTGGGGGGTGCCGAAGGGGGTGGCTGGAAATAAGCAGCAACTGCATATTGCTAAAAATCCACATGGCTCCACAAATTTGTTTCCCTCTTTTTTAATATTTGCTTTTATTTTTATTTTCTAAGTTTTTATTGTACAAAAGAAATTTAAGCTCGCTGCTTACAAATAAGCACAAAAATTAAACATTCATGGGGCCATCGGCTCCACAAATAACTCCTAAATAAGTTGAGCAGTGACTACTAGCCAATTGGGGACATGAGGTTAAAATTGATTTTTGTCGAATTCTTTTTATTTATTTTCTAAAATTGACCATTTCTAGATATTTCTATTATTAAATAGTATTCATTATTTAATTAATATTTATCATTATTCTCATTCCTTATTTGATTTTTTTCTCTAAGTTCTAACCCTTGAAAAATAATTGTTTGATAGTTATTTATCTAGACTTTTTATCCCCTTCTTCCCCAAAAAATATACATATTTTTATTTATTTAATTGACTATCTTGTCCATTTCCATAATCCATCCCTAATCCTCTATTATCATTTTATTACCCTCTAATCATGTGTGCATGAGGAGCCACTTGTCATGTTAGGCACTTGCATGTACATGACAAGTGGTACTCAATGGTAGGGCCAAGTTTTTACCCTCTTGCTACTTGTCCCTCCATCCAATCCTCTAGAAATCTATAAAATGGAGGTCATCCAAGGCATATTCAAAATCCACTCGTTGAAAACAATATTATGTTGTTGAAACTAAGCACAAACATCTTTAATCAATTAGGCAAAATGACTTTCATAGTGCAACTCTAGTAGATTGATGTGGATTGTCATTTAAAAATTTGTATTGGTTTAACCTTCTAATAACCTAATCTTGAGTGTTTATTGTTGCTTGTGCTTTAGCAATTTAGCTTAATTTTAGTTGCTAATTTAGGGTCGCATTCATTTGAACACTTTTTCGCATGTGCAATGGTCCTAGTCCTTTCTAACTAATAAAACTTGTGTGTTTTGAGTGTTTTACATATGTAGGTCACAATTTAGCATTTTTGTTGTAGGTTTCACAATTATGCACTAACTTTTAGTGGTTGTGTCCCTCCTTTACTAATGCTTTCTTTGGTGTTTTGTGGTTAATTACTATTCATATTTTTGATAGAGAATTGAATTCACAAGTCATTATCTTGCTACTTTTCACTCATAATCTCTCCTTTTAAAGAATTAACCTCTTTTTTGGTAGGATGTGAATCTTTTAACTATTTTTTTTGAATTTCAACAATTGTGTCCCTAATTAGTGGTTTCATACTATATTTCGTAAATTATGTAGTCTACATATAACATATGTTAGCATGTTTGTTTAAAGTGTATTTTCAATATTTTCACTAATATTCTCTCTTTATTTTCTAGTAGAAACTAATTTTATAGGGTTACATGTTATCCAAATAGCTAATCAACACAAGAAAATTAGGTTAAAATAGCTTGAGCTAATAAAAAAACAATCTTCTATCTATGATCTCTAATGTGATAGTTTTATTCAAACATTAGTGGTTCCATGCCCTCAATCAATGGTTGCATATAATAAGTATAATCTTCTACATTTTGGGCTTTGGAAATTTCATCTATAAAATGGTGGTTTTATACTATCTTTTAGTGGTTGTGCTTTCTTCATTATTTATCAATTTCAATTTATTTTGATTAGTCTGACTTACTAACATGATTTGTTTGGCTATTGTGGTTATCCTGACACTTATTTTGTAATTTTTTTGTAAGTTGAAGACCCTAAAATATTGAAACTACTAATGTCTTTTCTTGCAATATTGCTTGTCAAAAAATTATTTTCTATTTGATTTAGTTAGACCTCATTAAAGTAGGGGTAAATTAATTGTGTGCTTTTTCTTAGGATCTTGTATAATTATTTTTCTCTCCTCGCACCTTTGGGTGATCTTGTGGATCAAAATATATAATTTTTCCTCTTTGTTTAGATTAAATCCTAAGAGTGCTAGAGTCATGTATACTCTCTCTTTAAATAATTTGTGGATCTTGGAGATCAAAAGTGTTGAGAAAAAGGTGTCTCAAACTTACTAGTGTAAAAGGCATCGACCGAAGGTTCATTGGGTTGACAAGTGAATTTTGGTAGGACATAATGGCTAGTTTTCTCAATATCCCATAAGCGCTTCATCGAAGAGACATTACAATCTTGGAGGGAGTTGTTTTGCAGTCCCTTTGACATTCTGATGGACTATCAAGTAGGGACATCGAAGGGACAAGTCAATGTCGAAGGGAGTTATTTTGCAGTCCCTTTGACATTTCGATGAATGATGAAAAGGGAATTTTCGAGGAGATAGGAGAATATCAGTGGAACCTAAAATGTGGTCCCTTCGATATTTCGATGGATTTTTATCAAGGAAACAATATGATATTAGCGGGACCTTGAGGCTTGTCCCTTCGACATTCTGATGGAAGGCAAGATCTCTTCATTGGAGGGAATGATGGATATCAACAAGATGTTGATGATGGTCCCTTCGACATTCCGATAGAACTTCATATCGGCGATACCTTCTTATGTCAATGTACGAGTTGTTTCAATGTTTCTTTGACATTCCGATAGGACTTTGACAATGAATAAAGGTAAAGATGATTAATTTTGTTTATGACTGTTCGTTTGGTATGGAAGTTGAAACAACAATTTTCCTGGTAACACTTGAGAAGTTTGTATTTATGTCGTAGTGTATTGGAATATAGTAATGAGAATATCAGAGTAAATTTCATGAATGTTGTCAATTTCATTATGGAAAAACACTTGAAAGAGCATAGCTATGAACTTGTATGTAATGTTTGTTTTACTCTAATACAAGATATCTCTGCTTTGGTATGTGGGTTTTTTCCTAAAAGGGTTTTCCCATGTAAATCTTGTGTTGATCTTTTATTGACTATTCATGTTTTTAATATGTGCATCTTAAATGAACTGTAATTGCAAAGTTTTAAATAATTTATTTGCTTCTCTCCTAAAGATTAGTATTAGGAAGGCATATTTTATTCTCTTCATTCCTTTCAGTTGGTATAAGAGCTTTCCCAACTTTGTTATCTTTGTGGGTTAGAAGGGTTTTTTCTGTTGATCTAGTTTCAGCGGGAGTTTTTCCAAGAAATTTGGTTGTAGTCTTATTACAGATTTAAGATGGTGAGCACATCTGAAAGAAAAAAAATAGAAAAATTCAACGGCGATAATTTTGAGTTGTGGAAATTCAAGATGGAATATTTTCTTGTAGATCGAGAGTCGTGGGATGTAGTGTCCTCTAACAAACCATCAACAATCTTGCAAAATGACTAGGATGCAATGGACCAAAAATCCAAGGGTTTGATCATATTGTGCTTGGTCAATTTAGTTCTCTTGTACCTCCATGAAGAGAAGACATTGCAACTTTTATGGAAGAAGTTTGGTGATATTTATAAGGGAAAATCTCTGGTAAACAAGTTATTTTGAGGAATTTATATTCTTTAAAGATGGAGGAAGGAGCGTATGTTGCAAATCATTTGAATGCATTTAATATGATTGTTACCTAGTTGGCATTTGTAGGTGTTGTTGGTTCTCAAAAACATAGGTTTGAACCATGAGAGGTTGCCAAGCTCTCCCAACATTTTTTGCCAATATACAAGGACAATTAATATAATTGAACCTTCTGCTCTTCAAGCTCTACTAAACCTAACCAGGTGCACCTATTTGAATAATGCAGATTTAAAATGTATTTCCTGCTCAAACAATCTATTCACAATGGCAATTGGAAGTGAATAGATAAAATCATGATTGCTACTCCTACTGCATAAAATAAAGAATTTGAATATGTTGTTTATTATGAATTTTATCATCTGGGTTGTGATAGATCTGTGCCTTCTATCCACATGGGCAATGGAGTCAAAAATCAAAAATTGTATGTGTTTCCCTCTCTAGCTTAATTCAAGTTGCTAGGCACTTTGAAATTCTATGATTGGCATATAACTTCACTAAATTTATGACTTTTATAAATTGTGGTGGAATACTTTCTTACCAGGTTCTTCTTTAACCATCCAAAATAAATCCTAAAAGCACTGTGACTTATTTACAGGAATTTAATTCTGACTTGCAGACACCAGTTAATTAAATCACACAAAATGGGAATACATTTTGACAAATCAAAAATATACTTGATATACTGATTTAAATGATAAAAGACCTCGAGCTGGAGACAACCAGATAAAAAATGTAAATTATTATATCACAACAACTGAGCACAGAAAGGATTTCACCAATTTTAAAATATTTCATCCATTGATTCTGCTTCAAGAAAGTTTGTCATTGTTTACATTCCCAGTCTTCATTTTCTATCAAAATCTAACTATTCTAACTATTGTCCCCCTTCTCTAACTGATTTTTCAAAATATTTATACAATTCATACCAAGGTTCATGACCCTTCATTTTCCTATTACAACCGTTTGTATTCATTGAGAAAAATTAAAATATTTAATTAAGTTGCCTTATGGGAAAATTAAATATTTTAACATGGCTCTGTGTTTTTCGTTTTATTTTATTTCTCATACTTTACCCACTCTTTATATTTACTTCCTTCTTAGCTTCTATTATTCTTACCGCTTCATGCATTTCATCTAAATTATTGTTGCGAAGCCTTCATTTATATTTATAGCCTTACCGCAGTCAAAATTATGTCTCCCCGCGGTATCACAGTACTTTGACTTTGACTATCCTGGCCCATTCCTTTCTACTATTCAACCTTGACCGCATTACCGCAGTCTCTGGTTTGACTACCAGTGGTACCACAATATCCACCTTTCATTGTCACCTTCACTGTAATCATGTTACCACGACCTTCATTCTAACCACTGGCGGTATGGCGGTGACTGCTCCCTGTCGCTATCTCCACGCCCACTGTGCTACCACGGTCATTATTTTGACTAGGTGTGGTATTGTGGTGACTACACACTAACCATCATCTCTTTGTCACTTCATTGCTTATCTCCATCCACCATGCTACTATGGTTACCATTCTCATCGTGTGTGGTATCGCGGTAACCATGCTCTGATTGCCACCCTTTGTCGCTTACCGCGCAACCACAGTCTTCACTCAGACTGTCCACAGTGTGGCGGTAATGACTATATGATTGTTTCTAACCGTGATATCGTGAGCCACTTTGAAAAAGGTTGCAGTATAGAGGTAAACAGTATAGGCTATAAAAAAAGATTATTGTGGCAATGGTATGGGTCATTATAGCATAATGAAAGGCGGTAAAATGATTTTTTTTATGAAAAGATAATGAAATCATGGGTTCAAGCAGGTAAAAACCCCTTAGGACTTTAATGAAAATTTGGGTTCTAACAGGTGTGAAAATAGATGACGAGGATCATTGCATGCTTCTATTATGTTCTTTTCTTAACACATGGTATCACCTAGTAATGGTTATTGGGAGTACAACAACCACTTTTAAGATGGAAGATATGGTTGCTTCACTTCTATTAGAAGAAATATGGAGGAAATCTTTTGAGATGGCCAAGGAAGCTCTTATTGTTCAAGGTAGATCAAAGGAGAAAGGTGAGAAGAAGGACAAGAAGTATAAATCCATGTCAAAGGGGAGATCAAAGTCTCCTAGTAAAAATTCCATGGTGAAATGTTGGAACTGTGGGCAGACTGGACACATCCGAAAATATTCTAAAGAGGAGAAAAAGAAGAAAAAGAAAAAAAAATCGTCTAAAAATGAATCTTCTCATAGTGATGTAGATGTCTTGATAGCAACCTTGGTGATTTAGGTATCAAAATATGTTTGGTTGATTGACTCAGGTGTGTCCTTTCACATGACTTATCATAGAGGTTGGCTCTCAAAGTACGAAAAGTATGTTGGTAGAAGGGTGTATTTGGGTGATGATTCTCACCTAGAGATTGTTGGTTGTAGAATAGTTAGAATTCAATTTCTTGATGGAAGAGTGAATGGAATCAATGATTTGATGCATATACCAAGCCTGGATCAAAATTTTATTTTTGTAAGTAAGCTTAATGATTCTCGTGTGCAATTATTTTTCTCGAATGGTGTTTGTAGAATGACTAGAGGCTCTATGGTGCTAGCTAGTGGTGCATGGATTGGCTTTCTATATAAGTTGGATGCATGTGCAGTATAGTGCAATAGTGCTTCTGTAAAGAAGTAAATATAATCATGTAGAGAAAGGAGGTGTTGTTCTTGAGTGCAAAAACTCTTTAGAGGTGAAGCCTCCCATGGAGAAGACAATGTTGTGGCACTAGAGGCTCGACCACATTGGTGACAAAGGCTTAAAATCCTTGAAAAATAAAATCCTTATTGAAGGGCTTTATGATTGTAATCTTGAGTTCGCTTTTTGCAAACATTGCATATATAAAAAGAAACATCATGTTTCATTTTATTCTAGTCCTCATAAATCTTTTGGTATTCTGGATTATATTCATGCTCATGTGTTTGCTCCATTTAATGTTCCTTCACTTTCAAAATCTATGTATTTTGTTTAGTTCATAGATGATTATTCGAGAAGGAAATTTGTTTATTTTCTCAAAAGTAAAATTGAAGTTTTCAGTTGATTTAAGGAATTTAAAACCTTTGTTAAAAATTAGAATTGTAGAAAGACTAAGTGTTTCAAGATGGATAATGGTGGTGAGTTTAGTAGATTTTGATAAGTTTTACAAGGACCACAAAATTAAAAGGCATAAAACAACTCCTTACACTCCACAACACAATGGATTTGTAGAAAGGATGAATAGAACATTGAAGGAAAGGGAAAGAAGTATGTCGAGTGGTGTTGGTCTCGAACAAAATTTATAGGATGAGGTTGTAGCTACAACATTCTATTTGATTAACAACTCTGTCACTTCAACGGTCATGGACAAGACACATATGGAAATGCGGTTTGTTAAGAAGCCCTTGTTGAGACATATTAGAGTCTTTGGTTGTGAGGAATATTCCTATGTGCCTAGTGGAAAGAGATCTAAATTGGAGAACAAGGCAGTGAGGTGTATCTTCATTAGTTATGGAATTGGTGTAAAAGGGTACACTCTTTAGAACTCTGTTATAGAGAAGGTGTTGTCTAGAAAAAGTGTGATCTTATGTGAGCTGAAACCTTCTATAGTTGATTTATAGCTAGAGGTGAAAGAAGAAAAAAAGGAGGTATTTTAAGTTCCTCTTACACCTAATAAAGATGAACTATGTACTCTTTGTGGACCTATTAGTGAGGAGAGCTCAAGCAGATCTGAAAATTTTGATCAAGAAGAAGAACCTCAACCTCAACTTGCGAGGAGGTCTACGCTTGCTAAGTGACATCCTAAAAGATTTGGATATTCTATGTTGGATTCCAATTTTTCCTATTCTTTGATTGCCAACACTGATGAGCCTAGGACCATTAGAGAGGCTATGGGTATGTCTGATTTAGATTACTATTTGGAAGCCATGAATGAGGAAATGAAATCTTTTAAGAAGAATGAAATGTGGGATCTAGTACCTTTGCCTGAAGGTTGAAAGCCTATTGGATGTAAATAGGTGTTCAATAAAAAGAGAGTTCTTCATGGTAGTGTTGAGAAGCATAAAGCAAGGTTAGTCACAAAAGGATATTCCTAGGTGGAGGGGATTGATTATGGAGAAATATTTTCTCCTATAGCTAAGCTGACATCTATCAAAAAAAATTTCACTTGTAGCTGCATATGACTTAGAAATCGAGAAGATGGATGTGAAGAAAAAATTTCTTCATGGTGATTTGAAGGAAAATATTTACATGTCCCAGCTAGAGCACTTCATTGAAAAAGATAAAGAAAACATGGTTTGCAAATGAAAAAAATCTCAATATGGTTTGAAGAAGTTTCCTAGAATGTAGTACCAAAAGTTTAATACCTATGTGTTGTCTTTGGGGTTTGTGAGATCAAATTCTAATTATTGTGCTTAATTTAAATCTAAAAATGGTCATCTTCTTATTATTGTCATGTATGTGGATAATATGTTGTTCATTGGGAATAGTAAGGGTATGATTTCTGAATTAAAATCTCAATTTTCAACACAGTTCAAGATGAAAGATCTAGGTTTAGCTAGGTATATTATGGAGATGGAAATAAAAAGGGATAGGAGAAATAGAAAACTTTAGCTTAGCTAGAGGAAGTATATAAATTATGTCCTAGAGCAGTTAGTTGTTCCAGTGTTGTAGGGAATGGAACTTTATGCTGAAGATTGTTTGAAATCTCCCATTGAGATGGAGTACATGACTAGGGTTCCTTATGCAAGTGTAGATGACAGTTTAATGTATGTGATGGCTTTTACTAGGCCAGACAGTTCCCAAGTAGTGGGAGTGCTTAGTCGGTTAATCCAAGAAGGTCGTATTGGGATGTTGTGAAGAGAGTTTTTAGGTATTTGAAGGGTGCTTTTGAGTATGCTTTATGTTATCATGGTTGCTCTACTGGATCTCAGGGTTCAACTAATATTCATGGATATGTGGATTTTGATTGGGTAGGGGACATTGAAAATTTAGAAGATCCACTAGTGGATATCTATTCACGTTGTTTGGTGGTACAGTTAGCTAGATGAGCAAGCAAAATACTATAGTCACTTTATCCACTACTGAGGTTGAGTACATGGAAGAAACTCACACCTGCAAGGAAGCCATTTGGCTTAAAAGTGTGGACATCAAAATCTAAAAATGGCTAAAATTATAACACACACCATTACCATGATTAGTATTTCAAAACAAAGCAAATATTCAACATCCATATGAGATAATACATCATGCTTCAAAATGAAAACAATAACAAGTTAACTAAAGCATATAAAGAAAAACATGAAGCATACCTATCCCATATTGGATTGGTGCACCCTTGGTATGTAAAGGAGACCTTTCCCAATCCTAGATAAGCTCAAATGATGATAAAAATGTCTTAAGATACAAATGGAAATGGAGTGAATAAAATTAGCTCTCAATGTGAAGAGAGTAACTTTGTTCAAATTGTCGATGTTTGAAATGAAGGATAGCCTCTCCATTTATAGAAGAGTTTGATGAGAGAAGAAGAAAATTTGAGGAATGTGGGACTAATCCTCAACCAATAGTAAGGAGTCACTTGTCACCATGTGAATGGGCCAAGGTTGTGAAAGTTTTGGTCAATGTGCCAATAAATGGCATTAGGTGGCCTTTTCAAATTTGAAATTTGACTTGTTGGAGGGAGAAGAAGAGGTCTTAAATGCCAAGTGGGGGACATGTAAGAGGGGAGTTAATGCTATGTTGGAAGGGACAAGTCATTTGAGAGGGAAATTCAAATTGGAGGAGTATTCCCTAAAGATGCCATGTTGAGGGAAATTAGAAGATTTAATAAATCAATTAAATGATTTATTTCTGCATTTGGGAAAAGCTAGAGGATGTGACTTGCATTAAGATTAACATTAATCATGATTTAATGAACTTAAGAGAGGATTAGGTAATTTGACCTATTTGATTTAGATTTATTGATTAAAATAAATCAAAAGGAGATAGAAAATGATTTAGATTTAGTTAAATAAATATTTTGATTTATTTAGCTAAAGGGGATGGTGTTAGTGTTAATGATGAATTTATTTAATTTTGAGGGAGGACTTTAGAGATTAATTAAATAATCTGATTTATTTAATTAAAAAGAAAAAGAGTAAATATGATGTTAATTTTGCATGTCTACAAGAAGATTTTGTTTTGATGTTGGTTTCAATGCAGGAAAGATTTTTATTTGTTGTGATAGTCAGAGTGCCATTTTTCTGGAAAAAAATCCAACCTTCCATGCCAAGACAAAACATGTTGACATATAGTGCCACTTTGTTTGTGATATGGTGGAGGATGGAAAGGTTAGTCTGGAAAAACTTGATACTCTTGAAAATGGTGTTGACGCATTGATGAAGCCTATGAGTATGGATGAGTTCAAATGGTGTGCTAGTTCGATGGGCCTTGGGGCCTAGAATATTCAATGACTTCAAGCGATTACTAGGAGCCATTAAGCTCTTCGTCAAGTGGGAGAATGTTAAGAAAAAGTGTCTCAAACTTATTGGTGTAAAAGGAATTGGCCAAAGGTTCATCGGGTTGACAGGTGAATTTTTGCAGCATGCAATGGCTATTCTTCTCGACATCTTGATAAGTGCTTCATCGAAGAGATTACAATTTTGGAGGGAGCTATTTTGTAGTCCCTTCGACATTCAGATGGATTGTCAAGTAGGGACATTGGACAGACAGATCAATGTCAGAGGGAGTTGTTTTTCAGTCCCTTTGACATTTAGATGAATGAAGGGAAGGGAATTTTGGAGGAGATAGGAGGATATTAGTAGGACCTAAAATGTGGTCCCTTCGATATTCTAATGGAGTTGTATCGAGGAGACAATACGATATCGGTGAGTCCTTGAGGTTTGTCCCTTTGACATTCTGATGGAAGGCATGATCTCTTCATCAGAGGGAATGATGGATATCAATGGGATGTTGATGATGCTCTCTTCAACATTTTGATAGAACTTCATATCGGCAAGACCTTCTTATGTTGGTGCGAGTTTTTTTAGGGTCTCTTCGATATTTCAATAGGACTTTGACGATGATAGAAGGTAAATACAATTAAGTTTGTTTGTGACCATTCATTTGGTATAGAAGTTGAAATGATTGTTTTTCTAGTAACACTTGAGAAGTTTGTATATATTCCATAGTGTATTAGAATGAAGTTATGAGAAGATTAGAGAGAATGTAACAAAATGTTTCCTATTCATTATGGAAAAACACTTGAAAGAGTATAGATCTGAACTTGTATGTAATATTTATTTTATTGTAATACAAGAGATCTCTACTTTGGTGTGTGGGTTTTTTCCTGAAATGGTTTTCCCACATAAATCATATGTTGATGTTTTATTACTCATTCCTATTTTTAATATGTGAATCTTAAATGAACTATAATTGCAAAGTTTTAAATAGTTTATTTGCTTCTCTCCTGAAGATTAGTATTAGGAAGGTGTATTACACACTCTGTTTTCCTTTCATTTGGTATAAGAGCTTGGACAACTTTATTATCCTTGTGGATTAGAAGGGATTTTTATGTTGATCCAGTTTCAATGGGAGTTTTGTAGAGAAATCTAGTTGTAGTCTTATTGCAAATTTAAGATGGTGAGCACATCTGAAAGAAAAGAAATAGAAAAATTCAACGATGGTAATTTTGAGTTGTGGAAACTCAAGATGGAAGTTTTATTGTAGATCAAGAGTTGTGGGATGTAATTTCCTCTAACAAACCATCAACAACCTCACAAAATGAATGGGATACAATGGACCAAAAATCCAAGGGTTTGATCAAACTGTGCTTGGTCGATTCAGTTCACTTGAACCTCCATAAGAGAAGACATTGAAACTTTTGTGGAAGAAGCTTGGTGATAGCTATAAGGGTAAATCTATTGTAAACACGTTATTTCTAAGGAAGAATTTATATTATTTGAAGATGGAGGAAGGAGCATCTGTTGCAAATCATTTGAATATGTTTAATATGATTGTTGACCAGTTGGCGTTTATGGGTGTGAAAATAGATGACAAGGATCATTGCATGCTCTTGTCATGTTCTTTGCTTGACACATGGGATCACCTATTAATGGTTATTGAGGGTACAACAACCACCTTCAAGATGGAAGATGTGGTTTCTTTTCTTTTGTCAGAAGAAATGCGGAGGAAATCTTCTGAGATGGCCAAGGAAACTCTTGTTGTTCAAGGTATATCAAAAGAGAAACGAACGAAGAAGGACAAGAAGTCTAAATCCAAGTTGGAGGGGAGATCAAAGTCTCTTGGTAAAAATTCCAAGGTGAAATTTTGGAACTATAGGAAAACTAGACACATCCGAAAAGATTGTAAAGAGGAGAAGAAGAAGAAAAAGAAAAAAAATTCTTCTGAAAATGAATCTTCTCAGAGTGATGCAGATGCCTTCATAGTAGCCTTGGTGATTTATGCATCAAAAGATATTTTTCTAATTGAATCAGGTGCATCCTTTCACATGAAATCTCATAGAGGTTGGTTCTCAAAGTATGATAAGTATACTGGTGGAAGGGTGTACCTAGGTGATGATTCTCACCTAGAGATTGTTGGTCGTAGAAGAGTTGGAATTTAGTTTCTTGATGGAAGAGTGAAGGGAATCGATGATGTGATGCATATACGAGGTCTAGATCAAAATTTACTTTTTTTAAGTAAGCTTAATGATGTTAGTGTGCAAGTATCTTTCTTGAATGGTTTTTGTAGAATAACTAGAGGCTTTATGGTGCATGAATTGTCTTTCTATATAAGTTGGATGCATGTGCAGTACAATGTAATAGTGCTTCTACAAAGTCAAGTAAATTTGATCATGTAGAGAAAGGAGGTGTTGTTCCTAAGGGCACAAAATCTTTGAAGGTGAAGCTTCCTATGGAGAATACATTGTTGTGGCAACTGATGCTCAACCACATTGGTGACAAAGGCTTAAAATCCTTAAAAAATAAAATCTTTGTTGAAGGGCTTGATGATTGTAATCTTGAGTTCAATTTTTGCAAACATTGCATATATGGAAAGCAACGTCGTGTTTCATTTTATTCTAGTCCTCATAAATCTTTTGGTATTCTAGATTGTATTCATGTTGATGTGTTTGGTCTAGTTAATGTTCCTTCTCTTTCGAAATCTATGTATTTTGTTTAGTTCATAGATGATTATTAGAGAAGGACATTTATTTATTTTCTCAGAAGTAAAACTAATTTTTTTAGTCAATTTAAGGAATTTAAAACCTTGGTTGAAAATCAGATTGGTAGAAAGATTAAGTGTTTCAGGATGGATAATGGTGGTGAGTTTTGTTCAATAGGTTTTGATAAGTTTTGCAAGGACCACAAAATTAAAATTCATAAAAAAAATCCTTACACTCCATGGAAAAATGGAGTTGCAAAAATGATGAATATAATTATGATGGAAACTTGGGCAAGAAGTATGATGAGTAGTGTTGGTCTGGAACAAAATTTCTAGGCTGAGGTTGTAGCTACAACATTTTATTTGATTAACAAATCTCCCACTTCGACACTCATGGACAAGACACCTATGAAAGTGTGGTCTATTAAGAAGCCCTCGTTGAGACATATTAGAGTCTTTGGTTTTGAGGCATATGCATATGTGCCTATTGGAAAGAGATCTAAATTGGAGAACAAGGCAGTGAAGTGTATCTTCATGGGTTATGGAATTGGTGTGAAAGGGTATAAGCTTTGGAACCCAGTTATAGAGAAGGTGTTATATAGCATAAGTGTGATCTTTCATGAGCTAAAACCTTCTACAGTTGATCTATAGCTAGAGGTGAAATATGCATAAAAGGAGGTAGTTGAAGTTCCTCTTACACCCCATAAAGAGGAACTATGTACTCCTAGTGGACACATTAGTTAGGATAGCTTAAGAAGCTTTGAAAATTCTAATCAAGAAGATGAACCTCAACCTGAGCTTGTGAGGAGGTCTACACATGCTAAGCGACAACCTAAAAGGTTTGGATATTCTAATTTGGATTCCAGTTGTGCCTATGCTTTGATTCCCAAAATTGATGAGCCTAGGATTGTTAGAAAGGCTATGGGTATGTCTGATCTTGTTTGGAAGCCATGAATGAGGAAATGGCATCTTTGAAGAAGAATGAAATGTGGGATTTGGTAACTTTTCCTGAAGGTTGAAAGCCTTTTGGATGTAAATGGGTGTTCAAGAAAAAGATAGGTCTTGATGGCAGTGTTGAGAAGCATAAAGCAAGGTTGGTTGCAAAAGGATATTCCTAGGTGGAGGGAATTGATTATGGACAAATATTTTCTCCTGTAGCTAAGTTGATGTCTTTCAAATTTATTTTGTCACTTGTAGCTGCATATGACTTAGAAATCAAGCAAATGGATGTGAAGAAAGTGTTTCTTTATGGTGATTTGAAGGTAGATATTTACATGTCCCAGCTAGAGGACTTGATAATTGAAAAAGGTAAGCAAAATTTGGTTTGCAAATGAAATAAATCTGTGTATGGTTTGAAACAGTCGCCTAGAATGTGGTACTAGAAGTTTGATACCGATGTGTTGTATTTGTGGTTTGTGACATAAAATTTTGATCATTGTATTTACTTGAAATCTAAAAACAATCATCTTTGGGTGATCCCACAATACTAGTTTACAACTGTTGGCCAAACTAAACACTAAATTGATTTTTTCTAACCAAATCTTCACTTTTGGGCACCTATAGCAGCTAAACCATGAGTAATTTGAAGATGATGCAAACTAGTGACTTGTGACATTTTGTCTGTAGATTTTAAATAAAATTTTTTCATTTTTTTTGGAATCAAATTGCACTTTTTTTCCATCTCCTTCGAAAACAAGTTTTTTTCAGTAAACACCATTTTTAAGGAGTGATGCTCACTTTATACAACATAAATTTTTTCCATGAAGGATAAAATTCTAATTTTTTCAAATTTAGATTTTTAACTATGATATCTAGTGCTTTCATTTGGTTTCATAATATTTTAGAGAATATTTTTTCCTTAATCAAGTTTCGAAGTCAAACCAATTACAATTCAGACATAGGTAGACTGCATACAACATAAAAAAAAATTGTATGTATCAAAATTCAATTTCTTTTGTTGGATCAAGGATTTCAATATCTAGTGCACTGATATTGTTCAAAAAAAGAAATTTTAAATCTTCTATTTTTCCACATGTGCAGAACAAAGAGCTTGACTTTCAATGAAAAACCTACATCCATAAGAAATAAAAAATAAATATAATAATAAAATTAAATTTATTTAAAATTATACTTTTTGGGAAGCTTATAATAAGGACTACATACTTACCAACCATAAATTTTAAATGAATTCATTTGATCCCCCAAAAGGTAAATCAAAAGTGGTTTTTTATCAGCATTTTGATAGGTGTAAAGGAGACTCAGTTATAGGTATGGCTTAAAACTAACGGGGTTCTATCCAACGGGGTTTGATCTAAGGTGGTTTGATCAAATCCTCTTTAATTGGAATCCTTCAAATATAACTTTTTAAGAATTAAATCATTATATTTTCTAAAAATATATGATTTCAATAAAATTCAGAATCTCCCAAAAATTGTAAACTAGCAATGTGGGATCACCCCTTCTTATTATTGCCCTATATGTGGATGATATGTTGTTCATTGAGAATAGTAAGGGTATGATTTTTGAATTAAGAGCTCAACTATCAGCATAGTTTGAGATGAAAGATCTAGGTTCAACTAGATATATTCTAGAGATGGAAATCAAAATGGATAGGGGAAACAAAAAACTTTGGCTCAACTAGAGAAAGTATATAAATTTTATCTTAGATTAGTGCCATAACCCAATTTTATTGCATATTTATTATAATAGGAAAATTAAATTATTGAAGAAATTCAATTAAATATTAAATAGAAATTTTGTAATTTTTGAAAAATGAATGAAAGAAGTTGACTGATGTTGACTTTGCGAACTTTTGGAAATAATTTTTTATATGCTACCAAAAATTGTACGTTACTAATCAATTTGCAGGTGCAAGTTTCTGAAGTTGCAGGGTGATAGGTTAAAGGACAAGAACATGGTTGAAGTAGGATTTTTTAGCTAGATCGAATGGTAAGATAGTTGCAATCTGGGTGCACACACCACAAATGGCATGATGACTTACATTTGAACTAGTTTGCATATATCATGAGAACGTAATTTCTTGACTTGAATTGTTTTAGTGCTTGAAAAATGAACGGTTTGTAGGATTAAATTGAGATAGTGTATGGAACCTATAAGCCATTCCAAAAAAAACAACTTATATATGAATGCATATATAAATAAATATATATATAGATATATACATTATTCAAATACAAAGTAAATGTGAATGAAATCATTTAAATGCTTATAGATATATAAATATATAAGTATATATATGTACATATATATATTACATATATATACATACATATACATGCATACATATAGATATTCAAATTCATATTGAATTTAAAGTTGATAATCGATATATTATGAATCACACTATGGAAATAAATGAAAAATCTCAAGGAAAATCCATGGTGGACATGGCCTATCGAAATCATAAAGATAATTTTCAAAACTAGAGGCTAACAACATGGCCATAATGCCATCACCCCATAAAGCATGAAAAATAGTGTTATTCCCATTTTGAAGGGGAACCCAAGCGAAAAAGTAGAAAAGAAGAAATTAATTTAAGGAATTCGAAAGGAAAAAGCAGGGACGAACTTGAGACTAGGAAAAATATGAGGAAAACGACATTAAATTTTGATTGGGAGGTAATTCGATCTCCATATTTTTGCATAGACTCGACTTTATTTCTAATATTGAATTATGCAAGAAGATTTTACTTCATTCTAATTAAGTGTTATCATGGCATCATGAAAATGAGGTCTCTATTTGGTATGTGAATAATCTTGAAGCCGAATGTATGAATATATCTATAAATTGATTACCACCTCATGAAGGGCACATGGTCTATGACTTGCGTAGTATGGGAACCGTCATAACTTAGAGCCTTTGTGGCTATTGTACATAGCCAAGATGAAGCTCGTGAGACTCCAACATCTTGACCTTCATCCTTATGTTGCATGATAATGCTTAGCCTTATATAGGCTATCAAGATTTGTTCTAATTTATTGTGTGTTTGTAAATATATTCCTTGAAAAGGATCGATTTTGATCCTGTGAGAAGGGTATATTCCTCTGCATTTTAATTAAATGATTTCTAATTCTTATTATCATTGGGTTGAAAACTATAATAGGGCTTGAATACAAGCTCTTAGATTTTTATATATATTTATATTATCATTTAATGGGAAGCCAACCCCATTCGATAGGAATGATGGAAAGGTTTTTATGTTAGCGAAACACCAATCCTTTCTTTGTTTGATTTTACTGTCGATGGGCTGACCCCTATCTATGTCAATGGTACAGATGAAAGTCTGCATGTTTAATATTGTTGCACATGCATGGTATAAGACAGTAAGCCCTCATGGGCAATTTCAATATATGTATTTGATACTTATAAATAAGACACTTGACCATTGAGATTGGTCAATCTAGAGAAACCATGACACCCCATTTCTATGAGGCATTTTCTCATGCTGCCCCTACCTTGTCAACCCTACCACAATGGCAAGCTATTGAGCTCACTAGCTTGCCAATGCGGTATGGTTGACAAGGTAGGGGAAGCATGAGAAAATTCCTCATAGAAAAATCATGGCAAGCTATATAACCACATTTCTTTAAGTAATTCCATTTTGAGCCTATCTTGCTATCATGGCATGTCACATGACCACATTTCTTTAAGGAATTCCATAGAAAAAATCATGTGAGCATTGACAAGCTAGTGAGGTCACTAGCTTGCCAATGCTCACATAATTTTTCCAATGGAATGCCTTAAATAAATGTGGTAATGTGGCATGCCATGATTGAAAGATAGGCTCAAAAAGGAAGCATGGGTAAGGCATGTGAATTTTTTGACAATAACGTTTTCGTAGACATGTATATAAAATGTGGTACCTTTGACAAGCTAGTCGGCTCACTAGCTTGTCGATGCTCACATGATTTTTTGGATGGAATGCCTTAAATAAATGTGGTAATGTGGCATGCCATGATCACAAGATAGGCTCAAAATGGAAGCATGAACAAGGCATGTGAATTGTTTGACAATAATGTTTTCCTAGACATGTATGCAAAATGTGGTACCTTTGACAAGCTAGTGAGCTCACTAGCTTGCCAATGCGGTAGGATTGATAAGGTAGGGGCAATGTATGCCTCATAGAAATGAGGAATCATAGTGATGTACATTACCACAAGTCCCCTTTTCTATGAGGCATATGCTGCCCCTACCTTGTCAACCCTACTGCATTGGCAAGCTAGTGACGCTTGTAATTTTTGATGGGATATTAATAAAAAAATGTGACACTTATGAAATCTTTGTCTAAGCCTATGGGATCATGTTGGGCCTCTCTATAATAAAATATCTCGGTTTTTGTTATCTTGGAGTCATTTTCCCATGGTGTTCAGTTTTCACTTGATGGAAAAAGTGTCAAATGCAAGCAATGTAAAGTTGCAAAGTGGTGCAACTTTTGTTTTGCAACTTGTATGACCAAATAGACTATTCCAGCACATCTAGATGGGTAATTTTATGATATTCATGGTCCTCTTTCACACCCAAACACATTGAATCTCTTTGAGCTATGTTCAACGAACTCGATCCCTTAAGGGTCCAAAGTGCAAAAGGGAAGCAATCTTTGACGGGCTATTACTCAGAAACCATGATGCTTACGAAATATTTATTTGATCCTATGGGATCATGTTGGGAAACTCTACAATAACCTCTCTTAGTTTTTTAATCTCGAAGTCATTTTCCCGTGGTGTCCAGTTTTCACTTGATAAAAAAGTGTCAAATGCAAGTAGTGTAAAGTTGCAAAGTGGTGCAATTTTTTCTCTGCAACTCATGTGACCAAATAGGATATTCCAATGGATCTATATGGGTACATTTATGCTAGGAATGGTCCTCTTTTGTACCCAAACATGTTGAATCGCTCTAAGCTACTTAACTGGCTCGATCCCTTAAGGGTCCAAAGTGCAAAAGAGTAGAAATATTTGACGAGCTATTACTTGGAAACCATGATGCTTACGAACTCTTTGTCCGAGCCTATGAGATCATGTTGGTCCCCTCTACAATAACCTCTCTCAATTTTTTTATCTTGGACTTTTTTTTCCGTGCTATCCATTTTTTGCTTGATGGAAAAAGTGTCAAATGCAAGGAGTGTAAAGTTGCAAAGTGGTGCAAATTTTGTTTTGTAACTCGTGTGACCAAACAGATTATTCCAACACATCCAAATGGGTACGTTTACACTAGGCATGGTCCTCTTTTACTCCCAAACACGCTGAATCACTCTAAGCTACTTTCAACCGACAAAATCCCTTAAGGGTCCTGATGGAACTCTTAAATTTTTCAAATTTGAGATGCCCATTTCAAAATTTTGTCTCAACACTTTCAGAGGTGCACCTGACAAGTGTACCTAACTGACCCACTTTGGAGGCTTGTATTTTGAAGCCTATGTATTGTCATGCAAAACCCATTTGCAGACATATTTAGTTGACATATGTGAACGTGTGTCAGTTTTCAACTTCCCACGGTAAGTTTTGACAGAGTTTCAAAAAGTGAAGCTGAAGGGTTTTGACACTGTTCAGTTGTTTGCAGACTGTTCATTTTGCAAAGTTGCCTCCTATTTGAGCTTGGATTTCGCAACCAGTTGACTATCATGTCAGAATGAATGTTGTTCTGTATTCTCCATATCAAGATGATCTCACATGTTAGTTTGCAAAGTCTTGTGATCTGATTTTCTATTTTTAACAGATCAAAACTGAATGTAGTTTGTTTAGTTTTGTATCTGCATTGCTGACAACATTTCAGAGAGGCTAAATTTGATCATTAATAACTTTTGATCAATGGTGTTTCAAATAAATTCCTTTTTCACACATGCTCAGGGTAGCTAAATGATCTATTGTGTCCAGTGGCAACTCATCAGGCGTTGATTTGCTATTTTTCCAAATTGACAATTGGGTCAGTTTCAATTGGTTCAAAACAACTGTTGTTTTAGAAAATTTTGATTGAGTAACTTTGTCGATTAATATTTTTCACCTTGTGACATGTTTTTTCGAGTCGTCTTTTGCATTGTATTCCTGCATCAAATGTTTGTATGTCTACAAGTTTTCATTGCTTCACAAGGTCGTTTGATTAGTTTACCAGGCCGATTCGAGGGCCAACTTGGTCAGTTTTCACCATTTTCCAAAAGTGTGAAAAAATATTTTGATGAAGAACCAGTTCATTTGTCAACTCCAGTTTCATCTAGATGTTGTGTTTGATCGATTTGAGCATAAAAGTTGTTTGAAAATGATTTTTTTTTAGTCAGGCCGACATGGGACCCAACATGCTTTGCATGGTTATGGAGTTGAAGTGTTTTCTATGATCACAAGAGCATTGGTGAAAAGGAAGATTTAACGCCATTATTCAGTTGGAAGTGGACATGTTTCAAGTGTTCATATTGATGCAATGAAGAACAGTGGTGACTGTGTTTTCCATGAAAAAAGTTGGACAAAGGTATCTTGAGACATTGAAATCATTGTAGTGACTCAATTCATAGGGACACCATTCAATCTTCATTATGTCTTCTCTTAATGGAACAAATGTCACTGTTGATAACTCCAAATTAATATGTGTGTGAAGCAACAAACTCACAATATAAAAGAGCTCTAGTTACATTGTGGGGTGTGGAACTATATGCAAACAATGGGGGGCATAGACAAGGTGCACAAGGATTGATGAATCCTTATTCTACAAAGTGTTGGAAGCCATCAAAGCATAGAGGAGGCACCCAATATAAGAAAAAAACTCAGAAACTTTAAGCAAGTGTAAGACAAATTTGAATGAATGAGACATTGTGAGAAGACAGAGGCACACAAGAATAAAGGAATGGAAGCAATGCCATCACTATAGGTTGAAGTTTGTGACAACATGTTGGGTTGCCATAACACATGGCCAAATTAATACAACAAAGAAATATTTTGCTGAATGAGCAGCATATTAGAGAGGACAAAAGCAACTGAGATTTGTCAAAGCATAAAGGAGAGGCATGGCTTGAGGTGATAGAGAGGCCCATGCCTGGTGAGGAGAAGACCAAGTGAGGGGCACAACCAGCAATGGAGAGGGTATTGAAATCCATCAAAATGTAGAGAGGGGTGCCACTGTACAAGAAGAAGGAGGTTGATATGATGCATATTAAAGGCTCCCACCACGTCGAGTAAAGAGGCCCACATTTTCTTTGTAAGGCTAGGTTATGAGATGAGGCGCCCAATGCAAATAAAAGGCATTCCATTTATTTTGTCTATTGTTGGTGCGCCAATGTGCAATCCAAACAAAGAAGCAGGTATTATTGGAATGGTTTCATCTTGGTTCTAGAACAGGTGATGGCACTAGCATTAATGAGAGGAGATTGTCATAGTAACACCATAAATAGGGTTACAAAATGAATGCAAAAGAAGAAGAGTTAGGGCTCGAGCCATTTGTGAAGGCATGGACATTCATCAAAAACAAGGCATTGAGAACTCTTTAGTAGCTTGCAATAAAATGTAGTGAATGGAAAATTGCAGTGGCCACCATTGAAGAAATGCATCCAAGAATGAGTGATAGAGCATAAACAAATTAGGGCTTGAAAGGGGATCAATGGCTACCAAGGAAGTTGAGAGTGCACCCAAATCCCGTCCCTTGATCACGAGCCTCGCAAGAATAAAGTGACGTCATGAAATATGTTGTGAGGTGGGCGAGAGTTTGCCATGTGGCATGTGGGGCCGGGCCAGGTCTTAATTAAGTGGGTGTGTTTTCATATGCATGGGTAAAGAATATTAAAGGCCTGATGCTTTCACCTTTAAAAAACTTAATTTGCTCTTACAAAAAGCAATTTTTAAAAAAACTAAAATATTGCCCTATAATGTGAGGTTTTATTTTTTTTATTTAAAGCTAAGTGCTTTAAAATTTGAAGGTTAAAAGGTGAGGGTAAATATTTGATGATGCAGATATTTCCAAAGGATCCCAAAATAAAAATTCCAAGGCCTTTATTATGTAAAGGTAAAAATAAAAGTTAGGGTGAACTTAATGCTCCTGTTCTAAAATGAACATTTTAATTGAATGGGAAAATATTTTAACTGTAAATATAATGGTGTGCTTTAAATATTTTAACCCCAAATATTGTTCAGATATTTTCAAGTGAAAATTAACAAGGGGAATGTTTTATAAAGAAAATTGAGTATTCACTTTGGGAAAACTGAAACTATTATTCACTTTGCAGGCAAAGATTATGTGCTTGGCACATATATGAAGTAAAATTGTAAAAGCAGTATGGGCTCCGTGAGGATTTTTAAAGGGAGGAATTAATTTAATGATTGGGAAAATGGTAAACAGGTGAGGGAGGTGGAGTGTGTTTTATCCATAGGGGTGAAATTATCAAATGGAAAATGAATTTAAATATTCACTATGGGTACCATGTAAAATTAATTTTATATTCATTTATATTTGGGAGCATTTCAATGTGGAACATTCTTTTTGTTGGGGGATTGAAATAAATTCAAAAAGGATAAATATTGAAGTTGAAAAACTTTAATATTTGGAGAAATATAATGTGCAGCAAGTAAAGAGAGCTGAAGCAGAATTTTGCACGGGAAAGAGGTTTTTTTCAGCAACTGGGTGAAATGATGAAATTCTCCACATGGGTAGATTTTCAGTTGCAAGGAAATGATGAGGAAAGGCAATTTTGAGAGAATAAGTTTCTTGCTGCAAAGGAAGCGAGTGGTGAGATTCTTTTCAGTTTGATCAATGGGAATGGAGCTTCTAGATGGAAATTGAAGATCAAGTTTAGGGTTGCTCCTGCTTGCTTCTCTTCTTCGATATCTTGTTTTCTCTTCTCAATTGTATAGGGTCCAATTTCTGAAAGCTCTGCAAGTCGGGTAGAAGTTATGGGTAGATTGTAAAGCTAGGGGGAAATATGACTGTTATTCATTTTAATCTGAAAGTGTGTGTTCTAAATTATTCTGTTATGTTTATTTTTGCTGATAATTGTCTCCATGGCTAAACTATAATGCTATTTTGGATTCAATAATAAAATTATCCGAGTCTTTTCATGCACATTTGTTGTATTTGAGCTACATTTTTTGTTGCCTTTTGTTCTATGAATGGTTTAATTACTTTACTAAAAGCACAAGCTACTTTTATTATTGCCTATTGTTTAGGGATAGTGTAATTGCTTTGACAAATGTGATAGGAGTGTTATGTTTCAGGTGGATTTATAAGCAGAGTTATCAGAGAAAGCTTCAATGGTCTGGTTTTCATAATGTGACAACATTTGCAAGAACTTTAGAGCATGTTCAACACTAAAAGATGAATGCTAGTTATATGATTTTATAGCCAATTTTTATGGCACTGGTCCATTATCATGTTTTTGTTGTTTTTAGTTTGGTACCAACTCTTTGAATAAAAAAACCATTTCAAATCTGTTTTGCTGAGTTGTGTTTGTCATGTTCTCCATGCTGATTAGTGAAATTTACACAAGGTGTTAGCCAATTTTGAGTGATATTTTAGGTTCCTTTGCAATTATGTGAGAACATAATCTGTTAAGCAATATCCTGTTACTTGTGTGTCTGGATTGTTTTATGTTGCTAAAGGGTTGCCCCCCTAGGTCTTAAAGAGCCTGAAGTGCAAGGGAAATGTGTATCTATTATATTTCCTATCAGTTGGCCACTAGCCTATGTGGTTGTTTAATATAGAGGTTGGCTACCTCTTAGAGAATTGCAAAGCCTAGTTGGGTTTTATTTTAAAACACCAACAAAATGGCGACTCGGCTAGGGAAGATTTTGAATCTCCAGTTCAAGATGGTTATAGAGTCATACTATTCTTTTTAATTTTGAATTTAGTTCAAGTACAAAAGGATTTGAAGCCTGGAGAATTTGTTGCAGTGAACCTGAACAGTTTTGTAATCTCTGGTGCTCTGTTGGTGGAAAGGAACTTAGAAAGAAGTTTACATGTGAAAGAACTTCATACTGCATGAAGTTCAATACTCTGTGAAAAGAGGTCACAACTCTATTAATAGAACCTATTTAAAATTTGAATAAAGTTCTAGATCTACAAATATTACAAATTAGGAAGACAACTTGGAGCAACTGCAAAGTTTCCAGGTATTCCTCATTCTTTGTTTTCAGGAAAATTGTATGAAAACCATACTTGAACATCTTTAGTTTGCATACTTCTGAGTTGTAATTTGCAGCCTATGTGCTCTATTGGAGAAGTATGTTTGTTCTTGAAATTTTCCCAATAAATAGATATTATGTGTAAATGCATTTGAATCATGCATTATGGTATTCTAATATTGTTATGAAAGGTAGAAATAGGGAAATGAATGATCAACTCTAGATTTCATATGTAAAATTTGAAAAATGCATATCAAGATGCCTCAATACATGCACCCTAGTATGGTTCTGGATGAAACTATGGTTCTTGATGAGTCCCAGCCAGATTGTCAAAGAAGTTTCAACATTAGAAGGTACAGAGCTATCAATTTTAGTGACCTTAGTTTTTACCCAAATGACATTCTGGCTGAAATCATAAATAAGTTACCAAGGTTCATGGGTGATAAGGTTGAATCAACAAATAAACATATACAAGAGTTCAGTAGTGTGATGGATGATTATGAGATTGGTCATGAGGATGTGATCATGAGGTTATTTGTTCAATCCTTGAGAGGAGATGCAAGAGAGTGGTTCTCTTATTTACTAGCCTCTTTTGTTCATTCATGGGAAGAGCTCAAAGTAGTGTTCATGGAACAGTTTAGAGAAAGGATTAACCCTATTTTCATAAGGAAAAGGTTCATGAACATGGAGAAAGGAAAATATGAGTTAGTCCCATCTTTTAATCTCAAATTTTCAATGATCATAAAAGAGATCCTGGAGAACATAAGGCTAAATGATGTTGAACGTTTGGTCATGTACTTAGGAGAATTTGACAAAAATATGAGTCATATGTTGAGGGATAAAGAGCCTACAACCTTGCTCCAAGCATATCAAATGGCTATAGACATTGAGAACAATTTGATATACTCAATGATGAAAGGACATAGGGTTGTGAGTGTTGGTCATCCTCACACACCTCAAGAAAATATAACTCATGGATCAGTTAAAAAAAGTGTTAATCAAGAGGGTTAAGATGTTATTGCTCCAATTTCTCCATCAGCACAATCTGGAGATCCTAATGAACCCCATGTTAAATGTCATCAAACTATGGTGTCTCAAAATGAAGGTAGTAGTTGTTTGTTTCAAGAAATTCAGAACATGATACACAAGAATGAAAAGAGTGTGTCAGAAAATGAAGATATTTGTTCTATGAATGAGGAAATTAATTGCAATCAGCTCACAATCAACTCATGTTCAGATCCTTGAAATAGTAATGAAGAGGAAGATATATGGTATGATGAACAAATAAATATGTATGAAATTTTTTCTTGCAATATCTTGTGTGATGAAAAATTAGAGGAAATGCAAAATATCATTCAATGTCAGGTTTTGATTAGTGAAAATAATGCAATTGTTGATGACGTCTCCTCACAAATCAGTGATCAAGACATTGAAGATGAAAGATCAAGCACTCACTGTGAATAATTTGATCATGGTTTGTATGGTGATAAGTCTTCTTGTGATGAGGATGCTAGTGACAACTCAATTGATTACTCTTCTGATGATTATGAAATCTCTTATGAGAATGACTTAGAGGTATGTTCTACACATGATGGATATAATGATATGATTGCTGATGAAGTCCCATGTCCACAAGTAAATGATTCAATTGCATTTGATGCAAATTTGGAATGTAATTCAGATTTGTAATTAATGGAGTATGTTGATTCTGTCAATAATGAAGACTTTGAACACACACATATGTGTGTTCAATTTGTTGATCATGAGCATAGTAGTGATGGGAACAGTGAAGAAGATGATAAAACTATTTATGCTTTTGTTTCTCATGACTTCTTGTATGAGACAACGATGGAAATGTCAGTAGTACATAAGAATGATGATAATGTGCACAATAATGAAGGAAGAAACTCAGTTTTGAATGGTCAAATTATGCATTATGACAATCATATGGATCTAAGATCAACATTATTACCCATTAGTAATGTGAAACAATTTGATGGAATTTTAGATTGCATTCACACTACAAAGCCTTTTGATCAATGTGTAGTGCAACCATATGACTCAGATCATGATTTGAGTGAAGAAGACTTGTCCTAAGTTGTGACTATTCCTCATGATGATGGGAAACAGTTTAGTGAGAATCCATATAAAGGGATGTATGCACCTATGAATTGTAGTCATGACGTTTTAAATATGCTACATAATATAGCTGATAAAGAGATGGAAACAGTTTCATATGCTTGGCATATCACACCATGTAATGGAAATACTAGTTGTTCTAGTTATGAGATCACAGAGAGGGTCCATCTACAGTTCTATGGGGATGATGAATTTGGCAATTCATTTGTAGATAAGAGTGATAATGAGGATAATGTTAGCGTGCAAGATATGGAGGACATGTTTTCACTCTCAGGTGATAAGATTATGCATTATGATGAAAATTTGAGTAAAAGGATGTCACCACTTTTGGGTAATTTTTCTATGATGCTTGTAGAGTTTTCTGACCATGATATTTTAGATTAAGTGGATATGGCAGAAATGTTAGATGTGTGTATTGAACAATCTGAGAATGGGAGTGATATTGAAGATGTGTCTATCTACTTTTCTAGTGATTGCAGTGAGTTTGAGTGCAATGATGACTTGAAGGATTTGGACCTTCATGTTAAGGAGGTTGAGGCTCTTATTTCAAGAATAAATATAATGGAAAATCCATTGTTTGATGAGCCTCCATCTTCACTAGAGATGAGAAATGATGAAACTTATTGGTGGAGAAATAACCGACTCTTTACTGAGAGTTCCAATGATACATTCCACACATGGTTGGAATGTGGTCTTGAGCAAGCAGTTGAACAATTTGATGAACTCCTTGAGGAAATTTCCTATGACTATTTTACATTTGAAAAAGGTTTTGTAGGTAAGGTTGAACATCATGATGCCAATTACTTGGAGGAGTTTGAATATTTTTAGTTTCCAGTTCAACTGGAAGGTATTTTTATGGAACATGATAATCAAATGAATAATAGGAAATTTTGTTTCCATTATGAGCATATTACATATGATGAATTTAACACACATGTGTCATGTGATGATGAAAGCTTGCAGTTTGTGACTGATTATACAATGAAGAATGACATAAATTTTATTGGTAGTGGTATGCCTAGAAAAGTTGTGAGGAATATCAGTGATAGTGTTTGTAATCAGGCAAATTTCAGTGG
The DNA here is from genome assembly GCA_007115665.2 of Sequoiadendron giganteum. NCBI lineage: Eukaryota > Viridiplantae > Streptophyta > Pinopsida > Cupressales > Cupressaceae > Sequoiadendron > Sequoiadendron giganteum. Next base: position 56,635,187 of record CM021108.1, on the reverse strand, counting down.
TTAGCACAATTTTCTGCTTGTAAGAAGGTCATCTATGTTATTATGGTATGACAAAGGCAAGCATAGATTGAGGGGGATCAACTCTTTTTACATAATTGTATTTGAAAGAGACAAATGTTGATTCCCATTTTTTATTTGGTGGCCTGGGTTTATCAGATGAAGTTGAAAAATAAGGTTAAATGAATGAGTAGTTTGAAGGCACCTGTTGGACTCAATTTTTTGGTCTACTGTCCAATGATCTGGAATATTTCTATGCCCACAGGGGGAGTACATCCCTAGTCAGAGGCACTCATGGAACTCTTAAATTTTTCAAATTTGAGATACCCATTTCAAAATTTTGTCTCTGCACTTTCAGAGGTGCACCTGACAAGTCTACCCGACTGACCCACTTTGGAGGCTTGTATTTTGAAGCCTGTTGATTGTCGTGCAAAACAAATTTCAAGAAATATTTAATTGACATATGTGAATGTGTGTGTGAGTTTTCAACTTCCCATGGTAAGTTTTGATAGAGTTTCGAAAAGCGAAGCTGAAGGGTTTTGACATTCTTATGTTGTTTGCAGACTATTTGTTTTGCAAAGTTGCTTCCTGTTTGAGCTTGGATTTCGCAACCAATTGACTATCATGTCAAAATGAACGTTGTTCTGTATTCTCCATATCAAGATGATCTCACATGTCAGTTTGCAGAGTCTTGTGATCTGATTTTCTATCTTTAACAGATCAAAATCGAATGCAGTTTGTTCAATTTTGCATCTACTTTCCAGACAACATTTCAGAGAGGCTAACTTTGATTGTTAATAACTTTTGATTAACGATGTTTCAAATAAATTCATTTTGCACAGATGCTCAGGGTACTTAAATGATCTATTGTGTCCAGTGGCAACTCACCAGGAGTTGATTTGCTATTTTTTCAAATTGACAATTGGGTCAGTTTCAATTGGTTTAGAACAACTATTGTTTCAGAAAATTTTGATTGAGTAACTTTGTCGATTAATATTTTTCACCTCATGACATGTTTTTCTGAGCCGTCTTTTGCAATATATTCTTAGATCAAATGTCTACATTTCTGCAAGTTTTCATTGCTTCATGAGGTTGGTTGATTAGTTTACCAAGCTGATTCTAGGGACAACTTGGTCATTTTTCACCTTTTTTCCAAAAGTATCGGAAAACAGATTTTGATGAAGACCCAATTCATTTTTCAACTCCAGTTTCATCTGGATGCTGTGTCTAATTGATTTGAGCATAAAATTTGTTTGAAAATGAAAATGTTTTTAGTTGGGCCCACATGGGACCCTACTTGCTTTGCATGATTATGGAGTTGAAGTGTTTTCTATGATCACAAGAGCATTGGTGAAAAGGAATATTCAAAGCCATTATTCAGTTGGAAGTGGACATGTTTCAAGTGATCATATTGATGCAATGAAGAACAGTGGTGACTGTGTTTTCCATGGAAAAAGTTGGACAAAGGTATCTTGAGACATTGCAATCATTGTAGTGACTCAATTCACAAGGATATCATTCAATCTTCATTGTCTCTTCTCTTAATGGAACAAATGCCACTGTTGATAACTCCAAATTAATATGTGTGTGAAGCAACAAGCTCACAGTCTAAAAGAGCTTTAGCTGCATTGTAGGGTGTGGAACTATATGCAAAGAATGGGAAGCATAGACAAGGTGCACAAGGATTGATGAATCCTTATTCTACAAAGTATTGGCAGCCATCAAAGCATAGAGGAGGCATCCAATATAAGAAAAAAACTCAAAAAATTTAAGCAAGTGTAAGACAACTATGAATGAATGAGACACTGTGAGAAGACAGAGGTACAAAAGAATAAAGGGATGGAATCAAAGTCATCACTATAGGTTGAAGTTTGTTACAGCATGTTGGGACACCATAGCGCATGGCCAAATTAATACAATTTTTTTTTTTTTACTGAATGAGCAGCGTATTAGAGAGGAACAAAGTAGGAGAGAGCTATCAAAGCATAAAGGAGAGGCACGACTTGAGGTGATAGAGAGGCTCGCACATGGTGAGGAGAAGGTCAGGTGAGGGGCGCATCCAACAATGGAGGGGGTATGGAAATCCATCAAAATGCAGATAGGGTCACACTATCCAAGCAGAAGGAGGTTGATATGATACATATTAAAGGCTCCCACCAGGCCGAGTAAAGAGGCCCGTAGTTTCTTTGTAAGGCCAAGTTATGAGATGAGGCACCCAACACAGATAAAAGGTATTTCATTTATTTTGTCTATTATTGGTGTGCCAATGTGCAATCCAAACAAGGAAGTAGGTATTATTGGAATGGTTTCATCTTGGCACTAGGATAGGTGATGGCACTAGCATAAATGAGATGAGACTGTCACATTAACGCCATGAATAGGGTTGCAGAATGAACGAAAGAGAAGAAGAGTCAGGGCTTGAGCCATTTGTGAAGGCATGGACATTCATCAAAATGAAGGCATTGAGAACTCTTTAGCACCTTGCAATCAAATGCAGTGAATGGAAAATTGAAGTGGTCGCCATTGAAGAAATGCATCTAAGAATGAGCGAAAGAGCATAAATAAATTAGGGCTTGAAAGGGGATCAACGACTACCAAGGGAGTTGAGTGTGCAGCCAAATCCTATCCCTTGATCACCAGCCTCACAAGAATAAAGTGACGTCATGAAATATGTGTAGAAGTTGAGGAAATACAACTTCATAGTAGCCCAATGACCTCTACAAGTGAAGAATACCTGTTACGAGGAGAAGCAAAGAGAAGCAAAAAAGAGAACAATGAAGAATGCTCAAAGATCTAGAGCTTTATATTCACAAATGTGTGAAAAGAATAATGATACAAAAGAAATATTTCAACCACATATAGGTCAAAAAACCCTAAAATGGAAAACCCTAGGCTTGCACATTAATAATTAATAAAATAATTAATTATTATGCACCTAATTTTAGCTTAAGCATAAAAGAGAAAGGGAACTTTAATTAATTAAACAAATATTGTTTAATTAATCAAGTAAATAACCAATTACTCTAAAACCCCCCCTTAAGCTAGACTTAGGGAGAAGCTAAAACCTAGAAGAAGCTACTGAAAGCAAACAACAATGGGTCCCGACAACAAGGCCAGATCAGGTACCCAAGTACAAGGAAATCTCTATGAAACAGAGAAAAAGGAGAAAACCCAATGGGAAAAAACTCCTCTCCAAAAAGAGATAGAGGATCATGTAGAAAGAAACATGAAGGAAGGAAGGCCTCATAAAGACCCCCCAAGGAAAAATTCCTTCACCCCAAGCATAGAGCACAACTGAAGATAGTGCGGTGATGCAAAAGGCTTCGTGAAGATGTCAGCAACCTGCTTGGTAGTGGGAATATACTCCAAGATGAGAGAACCATCCTGAATCAACTATCCGATGAAATGCATATGAAGCTCAATGTGCTTCATCCGCTGATGCTCCACCGAGTTGCGAGAAATGTGTATAGCACTTTGATTGTCACACCAAAGAATAGTGGGATTATCAGGAGGAAAACCAAACTCAGTCATCAACTGTCAAAGCCATAAAATCTCCTAACTAGTGAGCACAATAGTTCGGTACTCAGCCTTTGTAGATGATAATGCATGAGCAGTCTACTTCTTACAAGACCATGTGATAGGACCAGAGCCAAGACAGAAAACAAACCTAGAAGTAGACTTCCGATCATTGACATCACCAGCCCAATTTGAGTCAGTGTATCCAACAATGTGAGGATCCCCTGATGTGTAGTGAATGCCATAAGAACTAGTGCCCTAAATGTACCTCAAAATATGTTTGGAAACTTGCCAATGACTCTCATGAGGATCATGGGAGAATCAAGAGACAAGTCCAACCGCAAAGGAAAGATCAAAACAAGTGTGATTCAAGTACAACAAACTACCAACCAACTACCTGTAAAGTGTAGAATCTATTGAAGGAGTTGGCAAGGAGTAGTCAAAACAACCCCTGATTGAAAAGGTGTGGGGGGAAGACTTGCAATCAAGCATGCCAAAGCATTGAAGCATATTAAGAGCATACTTCTACTGGTAAATGGAGATCCCATGAGAAGACTGAACTACCTGAAGACCAAGAAAATAGTGCAGAAGACCGAGATTTGTCATCTCAAACTGTTCCATCAAAGCTTGTTGAGCATGTTGAATCATAGAGGATGAGCTACCTGTGATGAGGAGATCATAAACATATAGCACAAGAATCAGGATCTCACCTTCAAGATTCTAAATATAGATGGTGGGATCAAAATGACAGCATGTGAAACCAGTGGAGAGAAAAAAAGAGTCCATCTTCTCATACCAAGCCCGAGGAGCTTGTTTGAGACCATATAATGAACGCCGAAGTCAGAAAACCAAAGAAGCATCCTGCACAAATCCCTGAGGCTGCTCCATATAGATCTCCTCCTTTAGGTCACCATGCAAGAAAGCACTCTTCACATCCATCTGAAAAATGGGCCATCCCCTAGAAGCTGCAAGTGATAGTACAAAGTGAATAGAATTCATCTTGGCGATAGGGGAAAATGTCTCAGAGTAATCAATACCCTCAACCTGGGAGAAACCCTTCGCAACAAGACGTGCTTTGTACTTATCAATAGAACCGTCAGCAACATACTTGGTGTGATACAACCATCTGCACCGAACCATCTTTCTGCCCTTAGGAAGAGGATAGAGATCCCAAGTACTGTTCCTCATCAAGGAAGAATACTCCTCCTCCATAGCACTATCCCACTTAGGGTGACCTGTCACCTCTGAAAACTTCTGAGGATCCTCTCAAAGAGCATGACTTAGAAGACTAGAACCCGCAGTATGAGAACAGGTGCGAGAGTGTTTGAAGGATCACTTGCCATAGATCCTGCTACCTCAATAGTAAAGCGAGCCCATTTGGGAATCTGAGGTGGAGCAAGTGGAGGTGGATATGGGGGATCATCAACATCCTCATCAGAATCATCCTCAAAATAGTCTTGAAGAGTTGCAGTGGGAGGAGTAGGTAGTGAAGTAGACACTGGAGACAGGGTATCAACTGTAGGAAGGCACTCATCAAACTGGACATCCCGTCAAAATAGGACCTCTCTAAAATCAAGATCAAACAACCTGTATGCCTTAACATCCTCATAGTAGCCGAAAAACATGAGGGGTCGACTCTTCCGCTCCATGGCTCTCCTCTGAGCATCAAGAATAAATTCCCATGCCTCACTACCAAATACTTGAAATGATGAAGCATCAGGCTTGTCATGAGACCAAGCCTCCTCAGGTGTCATATGTTTAATCACCTTGTGAGGCATCTGATTCTGAATATAGTTGGCACAATTAACTGCCTCAGCCTAAAAAGATGAATCCATGGACCTGGATTGAATCATATAATTTGCCATCTCCCGTAAAGTCTTATTCTTTCTCTCAGCGACACCATTCTAATGAGGGGTGTAGGGAACAATAAACTGATGTTGCAAACCATGCTCAGTGCAAAAATCTCTGAAAGCCTGATTCACATACTCCCCCCATTATTTGTACATATTCGTCAAATAGAAAGGCCAGACTACTTCTCTACAAATGTCTTGAAGATTTGAAAGGAATCAAACACATCAGACTTGTACTTAAGAAAGTACACCCATGTGTGTCTCAAGAAGTCATCAATGAATGTGAGTACATACTTGGCCCCATAAAAAGGAGTGGGAAATGACATGAGGTCACTATGAATCAACTCCAAGGGTGCCAAAGCACGAGTGACACTTCCCTTCAGAAACGGATCCCTGTGATGCTTGCCAAGCACACAACCATGACAAACACCGTCTGTGCAGGAAATCTGTGGAAGACCAAGAACAAGTGCCTATGCACTCATCTGCTGAAGATATCTATAATTGACATGGCCCAAATGCTCATGCCAAAGCTTACTCACTAAATCTACATGTGCTATAAGAGATGAACCTATACCCTCAGAAGGCTCAAATCCATCAAATCTATAAAGACGAGATCCAGTATCAACACTCCCAATAGCCACAACCAGATCAGAGTCATGGAGGTCCCGAATAACCACATCATGTGGTGAGAACTCAACTGTCTTACCAGAGCCAGAATGGAAAATATGATAAATGGACAGGAGGTTCATCGAGATGTCAGGAACAACTAGAACATCTTGTAGAGTTCCCCCATCCAAAGAGATAGAACCTGAACCCAAGACAGAAAGCTGTGAAGAGTCACCTACTGCAATCTGTGAAGTACCACAAGAGGCAAGAGAAGTTACCAACTGCTGAGTGTGATTCATATGGTGAGAAGCACCAGAATCTAAAATCTAATTGGACCCATAGATCGATGCTCGAGCAGTGAGAGCATGGCCTTTCCTTGTGGAAGGAGAAGACGACTGAGGTGAGGAGATTTTATGTTGCTGCATGGCTTCCTCTAAAGCCTCTAATTGTTTCCAACACCTAGAAACTGGATGTCCTTCCTTGCCATAGAAGCTACAAGTGTCTCCTGATTTCTACTTAGTCTTAAAGGAATACTCACTAGACTTCGAAGATTTCCAATGTTTTGGATTAAGTGGTGGTTTAGAATTAGACTTACGAGGAGGTTTGGAGGAATGCTCACTACTTGTAAAATCTCTCTTGGGCTTCGGTTTCTACTTCTATTTCTCCTTAGATGACTGAGCAACCAATGCTTTGTTCTTTGATCTTGAGAGCATATCCATCAATATCGATAGAACCTTTCTCACATACACTCATATAAGTGTTATTACCCATCAATATGTGTGGTGAGGACGCAACCTTGAAAGATGAGAACATGTCCTGAGAAGATGCCATATGGTGTGAAGCACCTGAATCTAGTAGCCATCTAGATGAATGTGAACTGGTGGTTGCACATAATGCATGGCCCTTATGTGGGGCTTGTCCATCTATCTGGAATGATGATGATGAAGAAGAAGACCCGCCTAAAGTAGATGAAGAAGAGTGATGAATATGGTTCCTCTCAAGGAGAGCTATCAAATCTAAAACCTATTTTGCATATCCATCTATCTTCTTCTCATAACACTTGGACTCATCATGTCCTGGCATAGTACAATAAGCACACTTAGGTCTATCTTTCTTCGATGTTTCCCCCTTAGGAGAAGGTGAATCAAAAGTCTTCTATGAACTAGAATCCTTCCAATGCTCTATGGTTTGTGGTTTTGGTTTCTGCTTCTGCTTCTACTTCCCCTGATATGACTGTGCTACCAATGCTTGGTGTGGTGATCCTAAGAGCATATCCATCTGAGAAAGGTGTGACTGCTCATGAGACAAACGCTCACAAAACACATCAAAGATAGACATGGTAAAACTGACACCTAGACCATCCATGGTGGAATAGAAGGAAGAAGAAAATATTTGAAATGGACTACGAAGCTTTGAAAGGATCAAGTAAATGCACTATGTGTCTGACTTATTCTTGCCACAACCCTATAAAATAGTGCAGATAGTTTTGAACTTGTTTAAAAAATCCTCAATAGTGGGAAATGATTTAGGTAATAGTGAAGTCAGCTCTACCTCAATCTGTAATGCTCAGAACTCATTAATGGCCCCAAAAAGTGTCTTAAACTTCAACCACATAGCTCAAGGAGTGAGCAAAGCATCAAGGTGAAACAAAAGACTATCTGAAATGTGCATGGATAGAAAACCCATAGCTTCATCCATCTTGTTCCTGTGCTACATAATCTCAAAAGGACGTTGCAACTGAGGCTGAACCTCATCTAAACAAGACCACAAACTTTGTGACTTGAGTAGCCTCATCATGCGAGACTTCCAGGTGTGATAGTTGTGTGATGTGAGTAACTCAACTGAGGAGTCTGCCATGAAACCCTACACCTGTACCTGCTTGTGTTTTTTTTATTATTATGTGATCTTTTAGAATAGACAGAAGATGTAGAAGGGTTTGATTTTTTTGAAAATTTTGGTGTTCTAGTTTTCTGATATAAATGAGAGAAAGCGAGAAAAAAAAACCCCCCCACAAGAGATAAACCCAAACCCTAGTACAAACTGAGAAAGAGGAAGCAATGCATAAGCAAAAAATACTTCAAAAAAAATTCTCATGTACTTGGTGAAAATTCTGATAAAAAAGATCACATATCTGAATAGAGCATGTTGAGAGCTTTCCAATGCCTATTCGTTTTTTAAAAATGGAGTTCGTTTGCACCTTCTAGGGCCCCGGAAGTGAAGAAAAAACACCCCACTTTGATTGGAAAAAATTATCACCAAGCTGGAAAATTGTGGAAAAAAACATGCACCATCATATCAGTGTCAAAAGCAGCTTTCTAACACCTATTTTTGTTTGAAAAACTAAGCAAAAATGCCCGAGATATACCCGTTTGAATGAGAGATTCAAAAAAATATATATATTTGGGAGGGGTCAGGTGGCTCCCTGGTGGTGCTTCGATGGCTGGCGGTGCAGACGCGGCGTACGAGTGGTGCAGTGGCGCAGGGGTGGAGCCCAGGTGGCGCACTGCCAGAGCGGCAGGCTGGTGAAGCGATGGTGACCGCGCGGCTGCAGCCGACTGTTGCTGCCGACATTGGTGGGCGGGTGACTGAGTGGCAACAGGCTAGTTGATAACTAGCCGCGGGTTTTAAAACCTAAAAATTGATTTTTTTTTAATTTTTTCAATTTTTTTTGCGACTTTTTTTGCTACGAACGGTGTGCTCTAGAGCCGTATGGCCTTAGGGAAATTTTTTTTTGCCTCCCTGATCGACTATAACCAAAATCGATGAATGAATAGTCGATTTAGGGGTTTTTGGACGCTGTGAATCCAATGGCAAGGTCCGTTTGGGCCCAAAGTGAACCCAAAAATTGAAGTATGCCGAATCCACCAAAAAACACCCTAGAACCCTAGATCTACTTCCAATGCAAGATTCTCAAAACAAGAACAAGCAGCTGCAGATCTGAAGCTCTGATACCATGTAGAAGTTGAGGAAATACAACTTCATAGTAGCCCAGTGACCTCTTCAAGTGAATAATACCTATTACAAGGAGAAGAAAAGAGAAGCAACAAAGAGAACAATAGAGAATGCTCAAAGATGTGGAGCTCTATATTCACAAATGTGTGAAAAGAATAATGATACAAAAGAAAGATTTCAACCACATCTAGGTCCAAAAACCCTAAAAGGGAAAACCCTAGGCTTGCACATTTTTAATTAATAAAATAATTAATTATTATGCACCTAATGTTAGCTTAAGCGTAAAAGAGATAAAGGGAACTTTAATTAATTAAAAAAATATTGTTTAATTAATCAAGTAAATAACCAATTACTCTAACAATATGTTGTGAGGTGGGCAAGATTTTGCCATGTGGCATGTGGGGTCCGGGCCAAGTCTTCATTAAGTGGGTGTGTTTTCATATGCACGGGTAAAGAATATTAAAGGCTTGATGCTTTCACCTTTAAAAACCTTCATTTGCTCTTACAAAAAGAATTTTTTTTCAAAACTAAAGTATTGCCCTATAATGTGAGATTTTATTTTTTTTATTTAAAGCTAAGTGCTTTAAAATGTGAAGGTGAAAAGCTGAGGGTAAATATTTGATGATGCGGATGTTTCCAAAGGAGCCTGAAATAAACAGTCAAAGCCCTTTATTATGTAAAGGTAAAAATAAAAGTCAGGGTGAACTTAATGCTTCTGTTCTAAAATGAAGATTTTAATTGAATGGGAAAATATTTTAACGGTAAATATAATGGCACGTGGTTTAAATATTTTAACCCCAAATATTATTCAGATATTTGCAAGTGAAAATTAACAAGGGGAATGTTTTATAAAGCAAATTGAGTATTCACTTTGGGCAAAGTGAAACTATTATTCACTTTGTAGGCAAAGATTATGTGCTTGGCACATATATGAAGTAAAATTGTAAAAGCAACATGGGCTCCGTGAGAATTTTTAAAGGGAGGAATTATTTTAATCATTGGGTAAATGGTAAATAGGTGAGAGAGGTGGAGTGTTTTTTATCCATAGGGGTGAAATTATTAAATGGAAAAATGAATTTAAATATTCACCGTGGGTACCATGTAAAGTTAATTTTATATTCATTTATATTTGGGAGCATTTCAATGTGGAACATTCTTCTTGTCGAGGAATTGAAATAAAGTCAAAAGGGATAAATATTGAAGTTGCAAAACTTTAATATTTGGAGAAATATATTGTGCAACAAGTAAAGAGAGCTAAAACAAAAATTTGCACGGGAAAGAGGTTTTTTCCAACAGCTAGGTGAAATGATGAAATTCTCCACATGGGCAGATTTTCAGTTGCAAGGCAATGATGAGCAAAGGCAATTTTGAGAGAATATGTTTGTTGCTGCAAAGGAAGAGAGTGGTGAGATTCTTTTTAGTTTGATCAACGGGAATGGAGCTTCTAGATGGAAATTACAGATCAAGTTTAGGGTTGCTCCTGCTTTCTTCTCTTCTTCTATATCTTCTTTTATCTTCTCAATTGTATGGGGTCCAATTTATGAAAGATCTACAAGTCAAGAAGAAGTTATGGGTAGATTGTAAAGCTAGGGGGGAATATGACTATTAGTATTTTTAATCTGAAAGAGTGTGTTCTGAATTGTTCTTTTATGTTTATTTTTGTTGATAATTGTCTCAGTGGCTGAACTGTAATGCTATTTTGGATTCAATAATAAAATTATCTAATTATTTTCATGCACATTTGTTGCTTTTGAGCTACATTTGTTGTTGCCTTTTTTTCTATGAATGGTGTAATTTCTTTAATAAAAGCGCAAGCTTCTTTTATTATTGCCTATTGTTCAGGGATAGTGTAATTGCTTTGACAAATGTGAGAGGAGTGTTATTTTTTAGTTGGATTTATAAGCAAAGTTATCAGAAAAAGCTTGAGTGGTCTTGTTGGCAAAATGTGACAACATTTGCAATACCTTCAAAGCATGTTCAAAATGAAAAGATGAATGCTAGGTATATAACTCCATAGCCCATTTTTATGGCACTGGTCCATTGTCATGTTTTTAATGTTTTCATTTTGGTCCCAACTCTTTGAATCAAAAAATAATTTCAAATCTATTTTTCTAAGTTGTGTTTGTAATGTTCTCCATGCTGATTAGTGAAATTTACTCAAGGTGTTAGCCAATTTTGAGTGATAGTTTAGGTTCCTTAGAAATTTTGTGAGAACATAATCTGTTAAGCAATATCCTATTACTTGTGTGTCTATATTGTTTGATGTTGCTAAAGGGTTACCCCCCTAGGTATTATAGAGCCTGAAGTGGAGGGGAAATGTGTATCCATTCCATTTCCTATTAGTTGGCCACTAGCCTATGTGGTTCTTTAATATAGAGGTTGGCTACCTCTTAGAGAATTGCAAAGCCTAGCTGGGTTTTATTTCAAAACACCAATAAAATGGCGACTTTGTTGGGGAAGATTCTGAATCTCCAGTTGAAGACGGTTATAGAGTCATATTATTGTTTTTCATTTTGAATTTAGTGCAAGTAAAAAAGGATTTCAAGCCTAGAAAATTTTTTGTAGTGAACCTGAATATTTTTGTAATTTGTGGTGCTTTGTTGGTGGAAAGGAACGTAGAAATAATTTTACATGTGAAAGAAATTCATACTGCTTGAAGTTCAGTCCTTTGTGAAAAGAGGTGGTGATTGTGTTAATAGAACCCTTTTAAAATTTGAAGAAATTTTCAGATCTACAAATATTATAAATTAGGAAGACAACCTGGAGCAGCTACAAAGTTTCCAGGTATTCCTCATTCTTGGTTTTCAAGAAAATTGTATGAAAACCATACTTGAACATCTTAGGCAAAAATTTGGTTCCCTATTGAGTGATTAACACTAAAAGAGGGAAAGGATAGTAATATTTAGGTTGCATACTTTTGAGTTGTAATTTGCAGCCTATGTGCTATGTTGGAGAAGTATGCTTGTTCTTAAAATTTTCCCAATAAATAGATAATATGTGTAAATGCATTTGAATCATGCATTATGGTATTACAAGATTGTTATGAAAGGTAGAAATAGGGAAATGAGTGATCAACTGTAGATTTGATATGTTAAATTTGAAAAAGGCATATCAAGATGCCTCAATACATGCACCCTAATATGGTTCTGGATGGAACTATGGTTTTTGATGAGTCCCAGACAGATTGTCAAATAAATTTGAACATTAGAAGGTATAGAGCTATCAATTTCAGTGACCATAGTGGTTACCCATATGACATTTCGGCTAAAATCATAAGTAATTTACCAAGGTTCATGGGTGATAAGGTTGAATCAACAAATAAACATCTGCAAGAGTTTAGTAATGTGATGGATGATTATGAGATTGGTCATGAGGATGTGATCATGACCTTGAGAGGAGATGCAAGAGAGTGGTTCTCTTATTTACCAGCCTCTTCCATTCATTCATGGGAAGAGCTCAAGGCAGTGTTCATGGAAGAGTTTGGAGAAAGGATTAACTCTTTTTTCGTAAGGAAAAGGTTCATGAACATGGAGAAAGGAAAATATGAGTTAGTCCCATCTTTTAATCTCAGATTTTCAATGATCATAAGAGAGATCCTGGAGAACATAAGGCCAAATGATGTTGAATGTTTGGTCATGTACTTAGGATAATTTGACAAAAATATGAGTTATATGTTGTGGGATAAAGAGACTACAACCTTGCTCCAAGCATATTAGATGGCTATAGACATTGAGAAAAAATTGAGATACTCAATGATGAAAGGACATAGGGTTGTGAATGTTAGTCATCCTAACACACCTCAAGAAAATAGAACTCATGGATCAGTTAATAAAAGTGTTTGTCAAGAGGGTAATGATGTTGCTGCTCCAATTTCTCCATCAACACAATCTGCAGATCCTAATGAACCCCATGTTAAATGTCATCAAACTGTGGTGTCTCAAAATGAAGGTAGTAGCTATTTGTTTCAAGAAAGTCAGAACATGATACACAAGAATAAAAATAGTGTGCCAGAAAATGAAGATATCTATTGTATGAATGAGGACATTAATTGCAATCAACTCACAATCAGCACGTTTGTAGATCCTTGCAGCAGTAATGAAGAGGAAGATATATGGTATGATGAGAAAATAAATATGTATGAAATTTTTTGTTCCAATATCTTATGTGTTGAAAATTAGAGGAGATGCAAAATATCATTCCATGTCAGGTTTTGATTAGTGAAAATAATGCAATTTTTAATGACATCTCCTCAAAAATTAGTGATCAAGATATTGAAGATGAAAGTTCAAGCACTCACTATGAAGAATTTGAGCATGGTTTGTATGGTGATAAGTCTTCTTGTGATGAGGACGTCGGTGACAACTCAATTGATTACTCTTCTGATGATTATGAAAGCTCTTATGAGAATGACTTAGAGGTATATTTTGCACACGATGGATACAATGATATAATTTCTCATGAAGTCCCATGTCCACAATTAAATGATCCAATTGCATTTGATGCAAATTTGGAATGTAATTCAGATTTTTCATTAGTGGAGTATGTTGATCTTGTCAATGATGAAGACTTTGAACACAAACATATGTGTGTTCAATTTTCTAATCATGAGCATAGTAACGATGGGAACAATGATGAAGATGATAAACTTGTTTATGCTTTTGTTGCTCATGACTGCTTGTATGAGACAAAGATGGAAATGTCAATAGTACATAAGAATGATGATATTGTACACAATAATGAAGGAAGAAACTCAGTTTTGAATGGTCAAATTATGCATTATAACAATTATATGGATCTAAGATCACCATTATTACCCATTAGTAACGTGAAACAGTTTAATGGAATTTTAGATTGCATTGAAACTACAAAGCCTTTTAATCAGTGTGTAGTGCAGCCATATGACTCAAATGATGTTGTGAGTGAAGAAGACTTTTCCCAAGTTGTCACTATTCCTCATGATGATGGGAAACAGTTTAGTGAGCATCCAAATAATGGGATGTATGCATCTATGGATTGTAGTCATTATATTTTAAATATGCTACATAACACAACTGATAACGAGATGGAAAAAGTTTCAGATGCTTGGCATATCATACCATGTAATGGAAATACTAGTTGTTCTAGTTATGAGATCACAGAGAGGGTCCATCTATAGTCCTATGGGGCTGATGAATTTGGTAATTTGTTTGGAGATAAGAGTTATAATGAGGATAATGTTAGCATGCAATATGTGGAGGACGTGTTTTCACTCTTAGGTGATAAGATTATGCATTATGATGAAAATTTGAGTAAAAGGATGTCACCACTTTTGGGTAATTTTTCTATGGTGCTTGTAGAGTTTTTTGACCATGATATTTTAGATTATGTGGATATGGTATAAATTTCAGATGTGTGTATTGAACAATCTGAGAATGGGAATGATATTGAAGATGTGTCTATCTACTTTTCTAGTGATTGCAGTGAGTTTGAGTGCAATGATGACTTGAAGGATTTGGACCTTCATGTTAAGGAGGTTGAGGCTCTTATGTCAGGAATAAAATAATAGAAAATCCATTGTTTGATGAGCCTCCATCTTCACTAGAGATGAGAAATGATGAAGCTTATTGGTGGAGAAATAACCCACTCTTTGTTGAGAGTTCCAATGATACATTTCACACATGGTTGGAATGTGGTCTTGAGCAAGCAATTGAACAATTTGATGAGCTCCTTGAGGGCATTTCCTATGACTATTTTACATTTGAAACAGGTTTTGTAGGTAAGGTTGAACATCATGATGCCAATTAGTTGGAGGAGTTTGAATATTTTCAGTTTCCAGTTTAGCTGGAAGTTATTTTTATCGAACATGATAATGAGATGAAAAACAATTTTTTTTTTTTCCATTATGAGCATATTACATATGATGAATGTAGCACAAACATGTCATGTGATGATGAAAGCTTATAGTTTGTGACTGATTATACAATGAAGAATGACATATATTATATTGGAAGTGGTATGCTCAAAAAAATTGTGTGGAATGTCAGTGATAGTGTTTCTAATTAGGCAAATTTCAGTGGTCACCACAATTTTCTGCTTGTAAGAAGAAGGTCACCTATGTTATTATGGTCTGACAAAGGCAAGCATAGATTGAGGGGGATCAACTCTTTTTACAGAATTGTATTTGACAGAGATAAATTTTGATTCCCATTTTTCCTTTGGTGGCCTGGGGTCATCAGATGAAGTTGAAAAACAAGGTTAAATGAATGAGTAGTTTGAAGGCACCTATTGGACTAATCTTTTTGGTCTACTCTCTAGAGATATGGAATCTTGCTATTCCCACAAGGGGCATACATCTCCAATCATAGCCATTGATGGAAATCTTAAATTTTTCAAATTTGAGATGCCCATTTTAAAATTGTCTCTGCACTTTCAGAGGTGGACCTAACAAGTCTACCTGACTGACCCACTTTGGAGGCTTTTATTTTGAAGCCTGTTGATTTTCATGCAAAACCCATTTGCTGGCATATTTAGTTGACATATGTGAATGTGTGTGTCAGTTTTTAGCTTCCCATAGTAAGTTTTGACATATTTTCCAAAAGTGACATTGGAGGGTTTTGACACTGTTTTGTTGTTTGCAAACTGTTTGTTTTGCAAAGTTGCCTCCTGTTTGAGCTTGGATTTTGCCACCAGTTGACTGTCATGTTAGAATGAATGATGTTCCATATTATCCATATCAAGATGATCTCACATGTCAATTTGTAGAGTCTTGTGATTTGATTTGTTATTTTTAACAAATCAAAACCGAATGCAGTTTGTTCAGTTTTGCATCTACATTCCTAACAACATTTCAGATAGGCTAACTTTGATTGTTAATAAATTTTGATCAACAACGTTTCAAATAAATTCCTTTTGAAAACATGTTGAGGGTACCTAAATGGTCTACTGTGTCCAATGGCAACACGTCAGGAGTTGATTTGCTATTTTTTCAAATTGACAGTTGGGTCAGTTTCAATTGGTTCAGAACAGTTGTTTCAGAAAAGTTTGATTGAGAAAATTTGTCGATTAATACTTTTCACCTCGTGACATGTTTTTTCGAGCCGTCTTTTGCACTGTATTCTCGAATCAAATGTTTGCATGTCTGCAAGTTGTCATTGCTTCATGAGATCGCTTGATCAGTTTACCAGGTTGATTCTAGGGCCAACTTGGTTAGTTTTCACCTTTTTCTTTCCAAAAGTGTCGGAAAACAGATTTTGATGAAGACCCAGTTCATTTTTCAACTCCAGTTTCATCTGGATGTTGTGTCTGATTGATTTGAGCATAAAAGTTGTTTGAAAATGAAAACATTTTTAGTCTAGCCCACATGGGACCTGACTTGCTTTGCATGATTATGGAGTTGAAGTGTTTTATATGATCACAAGAGCATTGGTGAAAAGGAAGATTTAAAGACATTATTCAGCTGGAAGTGGACCTATTTCAAGTGTTCATATTGATGCAATGAAGAATAGTGGTGACTATATTTTCCATGGAAAAAGCTGGACAAAGGTATCTTGAGACATTGCAATCATTGTAGTGACTCAACTCATGAGGATATCATTCAATCTTCATTGTGTCTTCTCTTAATAGAACAAATGTCACTTTTGATAACCCCAAATTAATATGTGTCAAGCAACAAGCTCACAATCTAAAAGAGCTTTAGCTTCATTATAGGGTGTGGAACTATATGCAAAGAATGGGGAGCATAGACAAGGCACACAAGGATTGATGAATCCTTATTCTACAAAGTGTTCATAGCCATGGAAGCATAGAGGAGGCACCCAATATAAGAAAAAAACTCAGAAATTTTAAGCAAGTGTAAGACAACTTTGAATGAATGAGACACTATGAGAAGACAGAGGCACACAAGAATAAAGGGATGGAAGCAATGTCATCGCTGTAGGTTGAATTTTGTTACAGCATGTTGGGATGCCATAGCACATGGCCAAATTAATACAACAAATAATTTTTTTGCTGAATGAGCAGTGTATTAGAGAGGAACAAAGCAAAAGAGAGCTATCAAAGCATAAAGGAGAGACATGGCTTGAGGTGATAGAGAGGCCCACACCTGGTGAGAAGACCAGGTGAGGGGTGCAACTGGCAATGGAGGGGGTATGGAAATCCATTAAAACACAGAGAGGGGCGCCACTCTCCAAGCAGAAAGAGGCTGATATGATACATATTAAAGGCTCCCACCAGGCCGAGTAAAGAGGCCCGTAATTTATTTGTAAGGCCAGGTTATGAGATGAGGTGCCCAACGTAGATAAAAGGAATTTCATTTATTTTTTCTATTGTTGGTGCGCCAATGTGGAATCGAAACAAGGAAGCAAGTATTATTGGAATGATTTCATCTTGGCGCCAGGATAGGTCATGGCATTGGCATAAATGAGTGCATACTCTCAAAGTAACACCATGAATAGGGTTGCAAAATGAATGAAAAAAGAAGAAGAGTTAGGGCTCAATCCATTTGTGAAGGCATGCACATTCATCAAAATGAAGGTGTTAAGAACTCTTTAGCAGCTTGCAATCAAATGCAATGAATGGAAAATTGCAGTGGCCATCATTGAAGAATTGCATTCGAGAATGAGTGACAGAGCATAAACAAATTAGGGCTTGAAAGGGTATCAATGACTACCAAGGGAGTTGAGAGTGTAACCAAATCATGTCCCTTGATCACTAGCCTCGCAAGAATAAAGTGACTTCATGAAATATATTGCGAGGTGGGTGAGAGTTTTCCATGTTGCATGTGGGGTCCGGGCCAAGTCTTCATTAAGTGGGTGTGTTTTCATATGCACGGATAAATAATATTAAAGGCTTGATGCTTTCACCTTTAAAAACCTTCATTTGCTCTTACAAAAAGATTTTTTTTCAAAACTAAAATATTGCCCTATAATGTGAGGTTCTATATTTTTTATTTAAAGCTAAGTGCTTTAAAATGTGAAGGTGAAAAGGTGAGGGTAAATATTTGATGATGCGGATGTTCCCAAAGGAGCCTGAAATAAACAGTCAAAGGCCATTATTATGTAAAGGTAAAAATAAAAGTCAGGGTGAACTTAATGCTCCTATTCTAAAATGAAGATTTTAATTGAGTGGACAAATATTTTAACGGTAAATATAATGGCATGGTTTAAATATTTTAACCCAAAATATTATTCAGATATTTGCAAGTGAAAATTAACAAGGGGAATGTTTTATAAAGAAAATTGAGTATTCACTTTGGGCAAAGTGAAACTATTATTCACTTTGGGCAAAGTGAAACTATTATTCACTTTGCAGGCAAAGATTATGTGCTTGGCACATATATGAAGTAAAATTGTAAAAGAAGTATGGGCTCCGTGAGAATTTTCAAAGGGAGGAAATATTTTAATCATTGGGAAAATGGTAAACAAGTGAGGGAGGTGGAGTGTTTTTTATCCATGGGGGTGAAATTATTAAATGGAAAATGAATTTAAATATTCACTGTGGGTACCATGTAAAGTGAATTTTATGTTCATTTATATTTGCGAGGATTTCAATGTAAAACATTCTCTTTGTTGGGGAATTGAAATAAAGTCAAAAGGGATAAATATTGAAGTTGCAAAACTTTAATATTTTGAGAAATATAATGTGCAGCAAGTAAAGAGAGCTGAAACAGAATTTTGCATGGGAAAGAGGTTTTCTCTAGCAGCTGGGTGAAATGATGAAATTCTCCACATGGGCAGATTTTTAGTTGCGAGGCAATGATGAGAAAAGGCAGTTTTGAGAGAATAAGTTTGTTGTTGCAAAGGAAGAGAGTGGTGAGATTATATTTAGTTTGATCAACGGGAATGGAGCTTGCAAATGGCAATTGCAGATCAAGTTTAGGGCCGCTCCTACTTGCTTCTCTTCTTCTATATCTTATTTTCTCTTCTCAATTGTATGGGGTCCAATTTTTGAAAGATCTACAAGTCAGACAGAAGTTATGGGTAGATTGTAAAGCTAGGGGGAAATATGACTATTATTCATTTTAAACTGAATGTGTGTGTTCTGAATTATTTTGTTATGTTTATTTTTTCTGATAATTGTCTCCATGGCTGAACTGTAATGCTATTTTGGATTCAATAATAAAATTATCTAAGTATTTTCATGCACATTTGTTGTATTTGAGCTACATTTGTTGTTGCCTTATTTTCTATGAATGGTGTAACTGCTTTAATAAAAGAACAAGCTTCTTTTATTATTGCCTATTGTTTAGGGATAGTGTAATTACATTGACAAATGTGACAGGAGTGTTATGTTTCAAGTGGATTTATAAGCAGATTTATCAAAAAAAGCTTCAATGGTCTAGTTGTCATAATGTGACAATATTTGCAAGACCTTCAGAGCATTTTCAACACTGAAAGATGAATGCTAGTTATATGACTCCATAGCCCATTTTTATGGCACTAGTCCATTATCATGTTTTTGTTGTTTTCAATTTGATCCCAAGTCTTTGAATCAAAAAACCATTTCAAATATGTTTTATTGAGTTGTGTTTGTCATGTTCTCCATGCTGATTAGTGAAATTTACTCAAGGTGTTAGCCAATTTTGAGTGGTATTTTAGGTTCCTTAGAAATTCTGTGAGAACATAATTTGTTAAGCTATATCATGTTACTTGTGTGTCTAGATTGTTTGATGTTGCTAAAGGGTTACCCCCTAGGTCTTACAAAGCCTGAAGTGCAGGGGAAATGTGTATCCATTCCATTTCCTATCAATTGGCCACTAGCCTATGTGGTTCTTTAATATAGAGGTTGGCTACCTCTTAGAGAATTGCAAAGCCTAGATGGGTTGTATTTTAAAACACCAACAGGTCCAAAGTGTAAAAGGGCAACAATATTTGACGAGTTATTACCCAGAAACCATGATGCTTACAAACTCTGTTGAATATTCAAGCTACTGAGAGGGGGGCTGAATCAATATCTTCTTAATCTTATTGAATAAACTTCATCTATAAATTTAATGCATAAAACAAAGAAGATCATGAACTAAGCATGAAATTGTACAGCATAAGAATACCAAAAAATTTACATAGAAAACCCAATGAGGGAAAAACCATGGTGAGGATTATCTCACTATAAATATAGTTATTTCAATATTGGTTACAAAAGTTGATTTCTGACAAGGACTCACTATCCAAGAGTGGAGGCTCATTGCCTATAGAAAAAATAGAAAAAAATGGCTTACAACCAAAATATGAAATGATGGAATTACACCACAAGTGAAGATTCAATTTCTTTGATGTTGAGAGTATTTTCTCGCATGACAAAAAACTAATACTTACCTTTCTACTCTCACACTTCGCATATCTACTCACATACACTCTTTCTTCTTGTTAATCATCTACAAACCATCTTGTATATATATCTAATGTATTCACACATCAATTAGGTCGTCCTAATTAGATTCAATACATATTTACAAAAAAATAGCCTTCAACTTAATACAAAGCTTCTCCAAAATCAATTCAACCATGCCATGCAAAATTTATATCAGCCAGGACCAAAACTAGGTCACACATATATTTGCAATAAATGTTAAAATTATTAACTAATTATTAGGTCAGTCATGATTAACCTAATAACAAAATGCAATCACCAAAAATGATGCTAACTCACCATCCAATCATATGACATACATAATTACATACATACATGCTTCTAGTGTTCATAAGAATTTTCTCAAAACCCTTAAACCATGATGATTATTGGAGAGAATATGTGGACCAAAATACCTGACACCAAAGGAAGTAAACCTATTATGCACACTAATTTAGGGTACTAGAGTATTTTGATACCATAAAAAACATGGTGACATCAATGAGAACATGCAAACTGATCTTCTCCATTCTTCCAACAATCTCCCCATTTGGCATTGATGGCAACATGTGCAAAAATTCAATTAAGACATTCTCCTCCAATCTCTCCCCCTTTGACATTAATGGCAAAGGGCACCAAAAATATGTAAATATGGTGACATTCAAAATTTGCAAGAAAATTACAAAACTTCAAAACTTTCAAACACTCAACCTTTCAAAGTTCCTTCAAGTAAGAATGACACTTTTCACCTAAAACACCTTCTTATGCCTTTCTCTGGTAACTAGATATAATTTCTTCCATTCAAGTACCGCATAATCCATTCTCATGCATATGCTTTCCAATAGGGCCAACAATTTGAAATAATATGACTAATTTGTAGATGAACACTATCTTTCACAATCTTTTGTATCAGTAAGTATTCTAGAAAGATGGTATAATCAGACCTCAACAATATCTTTAAGAAGCTAGAATATTTTCACCACATCATCTCTTTTTCTTTGTAGAATAATTAGCTCATCTTGCAATCCACCAACTCTCAGTCTTTGTTTCCCTTATTTTTCTTCAAATATATCAAATTTATTTCAAATGTTGTTTACTTCAGATTCAATTGCTTCAATCCTAATTCTGAAATTGTCAATCATAGCAGGCCACCGAAGACAACATTTGTAGATATCTAACATTTGTTTAATGTATTTATTTTTCTCATTCATATGTTTAGCTAACCTATGCTTGAATTTAGAACATCTCTTTTCAACCAAGGATTCCAACTTGTGTCCTTCCAGAGCTTCAAGCAACATTCTTTCTTCAACTACTTCAACTAAATTTTTTGGCAAGGAATCAGAAACAATTGATACATCAATACCTTTTCAAAGTAGATACTCAACTAGAGCATAATCAATCTTGAGTCTATCAATTGGAGAGGCTGTATTCCACAACTCACCAATTTTATTCATCTTCCCTTTGACTAGCATAGACTAGATATCATCTAGCTCAGAAGATTTGAATCCAGGCAAAGATTCTTTTTTTTTCCTTCTCTTCTGGAATGATAATGATGTCTTCGATGATAGCTTTTATTTTCTTCGATTGTGGAGGGGAATCACTATTGACAAATTACAATTCTTTTGTTTTGGAGGAAGAACCTTCCTCAAATCAACTAGAAATAACCAAATCGGAGCTCATATCTTTCTGCAAGGATAAGAAAAAGTATTTACACGCATTTACTTTATTTTCCAAGCCTTCCAAGTATCTGTATATTTGTCTTGCAATGGGAATCCTTGATTCCCACTTAACACCTTTTACTGGTAACGAGTCCAGAAAATAGAGTACCAAACATGTAAGTAAGGACCCAAAATGGAAAGGGTATCCTTCTACCAATGAAATTCTTATTTTTTCGGTAATATTTTCAAGAATTAATCCATATAGATCAAACTATTTATTCTCTTTTACCATTTTATGCGCTAGATACATGACAATGGTCGAAGTAGAGCCATCTCAATTTCTAAAATAAATTTGATAGGAAATTCCATACACAATATACCTAATGGAAGGATCTATAAAAATATCAATCAATAGTGCTCAAGGATCTTTGTCAACTCCCATCAACTCCTCTACTTCCTGGTATTCTATGGTCTTCTTTCTGAGAAGGTATCCAATGCTACATAACCTGGTGAAATTCTTGATCACTTCCTTCGTAACGGGATAGGATTTATCCAACACAATGCTATCGCCTTTGAATTTACTCTAAAGGAACTAGATGAATTATGTATTAGTAATCCAAGTAAATTCTCCCCACATGTCCACACCTAGGGCTTTTATGTTTTGTAAGTCGCTCGATTCCAACCCTAATTCCGTTTTCTTTATCTTGCGATGATTGAATTCATCCAACTTCACTCCCTTTAGCCTTAGTGGGATATTTCCACTTGATCCTTTTTTATAAGGTTCCATTATAGCACTTAACTTCTTCAAATTCAACAAAAAATTCTTCTTTTACCTTCCTTTGTGACTGCGAGAGAGAAACTTTCATCGCTTGCTTTCGAATGTCCACAAGATCTCTCGGAGATCCTCCAATTCGCTTCAGAAATGCTCCAAGAAAGGTTCCAAGTTTCTCTTTAGATTCTTCAAATGCTTTAGACGAAAAAAATGACTTGCAAAAATTTTCTATATACACCATCACTTTGCCCTAATTCACATTAATTGCAAAAAGTTGACAAAAATTTCTTCCATTGCACTGAGAAACCCTAATTAACTCTACAAAAGAATATGCTCACACTTTTTCTTCTAGTTTCTTTTGCCTCTCCTCTATTCATCCATTCCTTACAACATATCCATATGTCAACATCCGACACACCGAATTTCCAAGGGGTTTAAGCGATTTTCCGATAAAGCTCCCCCTAAGACCATGCTAGGTCTAATTCCTAGAGGAATCATTTGCACCAAATGAGGGTACAAACACATCAGTAGTCTCTAATTCTTCTTTCTTCTTCCATATCTTGATCATTTTTTTCTTAACCTCTTCTTTGTCAATATTTTTCACCAGTTCATCATATTTCACCGGAGCATACTGCTTTCCCTTTTTACTTCTACACACTTTTGAAATATGTCCCGACATTTTGCAATTGTAGCAGACAACATTTCTCCGTCTTATTTGATTTCCATCAAACCTTTTTCTGCAATGATTTTCTTTATGTCCAAACATGTTGCAAGTATAGAAATAGCCATCAAAGGATTGATTTATCCTCCCTCCATTGAATCTATTCATCATTACCCGACTAATCATCCTTACCTGAGATATGCATTTAGTAGCTTTATGTCTAATCTTCTTACATGTATAACATTGTCTAGAGAAGGGACCAAAAAACTAATTCATCCTAATCTTACACTCCTTTGCCTTATGAACAAATTTATTACATGAAAAAAATAACACCATTGAACGATGGGTACCTTTGAGCATTTGGTTGTCTAATAGGTGGTCTCCTTCTTGGATTTATTTTCTTCTTCCCTTTATCTTGAGTCTTTTGATTATTTACTAGATTTGAGTTCTACATCTTTTCACCATCTTCATTACCTAAGAGACTTTTGTCTTTAGTTTTTCTTGCTATTAATTCATCAAGATTGGTGGAGCTTGTCTTGAAATCATCTTCACAGATTTTTTCTTTCTCTAATTCTACTTTTAGATTCATCACTTCTTGTTCAAGACTTGAGAAAACATCAGACTTGCTTTGTATCACTATTTTCAAACACTCCTCAACTCTCTTCTTTTCATCCACTTTCATTTTCAATTTAGTATTCTCTTTATTTTCTATTTTAGTTGCTCACTCACTTCTCTATGTCTTTCTTGAATTTCTTTAATTTCTCTTTCAATTTTTGGATGCATTCATTTGCTTCATCAAGATTTTCTTTCAGATATTTTTTTTCAATTTCGGCCTTGTCAAGATCTTCAAGGGCAGTCAGGAGCTCTTCTTTATCCATTTTTTCAATCTGCAAGACCTCCCTCAAGCTGTTAGACTTCTCTAGAGGAACCAAAGCTATGATACCAATTGTTGAATATTCAAGATACTGAGAGGGGGTTGAATCAGTATCTTCTTAATCTTAATTAAAAAACTTCATCTACAACTTTAATGCATAAAACAAAGAAGAGTGTGAACTAAGCATGAAATCACACAACATAAGAGAACCATAATTTCTACATGGAAAACCTAATGAGAAAAAAAAACCATGATGAGGATTAGCTCACTATATATATATTTATTTCTATACCAATTACAAAAGAGGCTCACTGCCAGATGCAAAATCTCACTGCTTACAAGGACTCACTTTCCAAGAGTGGAGGCTCACAACCTATAGAAAATATAGAAACAAAATGGCTTACAACCGGAATATTAACTGATGGAATTACATCACAAGTGGAGATTCAGTTCCTTTGATGCTCAAAGTATTCGCTCGCATACCAATAAACTAATCTTTACTTTTCTACTCACACACTTCACATAACAACTCACATACACTATTTCTTCTTGTTAATCATCTACAAACCATCATGTATATATATTTGATGTATCCACACACATCAATTAGGTTGGCCTAAATTGATGCAATACATATTTACAAAAAGATAGCTATCAACTTCATACAAAGCTTCTCCAAAATTAATTCAATGGTGCCATGCAAAAGTAATGTTGACTAGGACCAAAACTAGGTCACACATATATCCACAATACATGTTAAAATTATTAACTAATTATTAGGTCGGCCATGATTAACTTAATAATGAAATGCAATCACAAAAACTGATGCCAAATCACCATCCAATCATATGAACATACAAAAATACATACATATGCGCTTCTAGTGATCATAAGCCTTTTCTTAAAACCTTAAACCATGATGATTACTTGGGAGAATATGCAGACCAAAATACCAGATCAAATACTAGAGAAAGTAAACCTGTTCTGCACATTGGTTCAGGGTACCAGACTAGTTTGATACCATAAACAACATGGTGACATCAATGACAACATGTAGAATGATCTTCTCCATTCTTCCAAAAAACTCTTTGTATGAGCCTATGGGATCATGTTGGGACCCTCTACAATAACCTCTCTTGGTTTTTTTATCTCGAAGTCGTTTTCCCATGGTGTCTAGTTTTCACTTGATGGAAAAAGTATCAAATTCAAGTAGTATAAATTGCAAAGTGGTGCAACTTTCATTCTACAACTCGTGTGACCAAACAAACTATTCCAATGTGTCTAAATGGGTACTTTTATGCTACGTATGGTCCTCTTTCACACCCAAACACATTGAATCGCTCTAAACTACATTCAACCAGCTCGATATTATATAGATCATAATTCTTGTTTATCTTTAAGATCTTCTAAGTTTGGAAATGGTTTCACCACACTATGAAGGGTGAACTATTCTTTATTCAATTATTTCTATGTGGGTTCATTTTCCTTATCTCCCGTTTCAATTTTTGGTGGATCATTTCTTTCAAAGTATTGGGATTTTTTTTCCTATTTTCTAGTTGGCAGATGCCATTCTAGAAGGCTCATATCTCGATATATATATATTATACTCATTCTTAATCAATTATTAAGTTAATAATCGGGTGCATTTATTTGCAGTTAATCTTTTCTTTTCAATTTCTACAATTTTGTAATTTGTAACTCTACTAGTATTCCTAGAAATATGGAAGTTTTATAGCATCAACTAATAATTTTTTTTAGCATCAATAAATAAATATTCAAGACAAATCATGAAGGACAACAATGATCAATGTTAGGGCTAACCAATTAAAAAGTATACATGTGAATAAGTCAAGCATACATGTGAATAAGGGAAGCACAAGTACTCAAATACATGAAAGCCTTAAAGTATACACATTAATGCATAGTATACACAAATTAATACAAAGTATATGCATGAATACAAGGTATACGCATGAAAACACGTAAGTTGTAAAGTATACATTAGAATACATGTAAGTTAAAAAGTATACACGAAAGTTGTAAAGTATACACTTGAATACACATAACTCATATCTATTGAATCATGGATTTGTAATGCAAATATGGACATCATCGATAAAACATATTTGTATTAACAAAATAGCCATGTAGGCATACATTAATATATGTCAATGTAAGTTAAATATATATAAAATAGCCATACAGACTTATGAGAATGCCATATAGGCATGCAATGTCAAATATATCCAGTACAAAATATGTACAAAAATTCCATATAGGTATACAACAAAGGGCCCTAGAATCAAAAGTCATTGCATTGCATCCTCTCAAAATAAATTATTTCCCTTTTCTTGTCATTCGAATGGCAATAGGTCTGTCACTCATTTATTTTGAGGCCAAGGAGTGCTCCTTGTGCTCCTCCTAGGGTTTAGTTCTTGGTCAATATTTATCTATTACATTAAGAAGTAAAGACATTAATATATAGAAATTACATTATAAAATATGATATATTTAACACAATAATCACTTACCACCAATAGAATATCTCTCTCCTCGAGTGAAATATTCACACGCCCATGTTGTGGCATACTGAAGCCCCATAGAAACCATCCAAAGATAAATTAAACTACAAATCAATAATGGTTTGATTTTTCACTAACAACTATAACAATGAATGCACATTGAAATTTAGTAGTTTTTCTCATACCTCTTCTATGAGAGCCATCGAGGAGTCTATATCGAATGAAACATTGAGCTACATTTCCCTATGAACATTCAAAGGTGTATCCGCTTACAACATATAAAAATAAAACAACAAATTATTCAATCACGAAAACTACAATAGTGATCCATGTCATGGCTTATAATGTATGAGATAATGAATAAAATTTTGAGTACTTATTAAACTATATATTTTTGAATATCATGCTTAAAATTTTACCTATCCATAGCTTGTTTGAAAGAACATGTTTTTAGTATTTTACCCATAGCAGCAAGGCAATGAACCATTTGATAAAATGCTTGCGTAGACATGTATGATAATTGTGGTAGCATAGAGAAGGAAGTGAAATGTTTAAAAAAATGCCTTCAAGAAATGGGGTCTCATGGTGATGGAATTCCAATACAAACAAATATGTCATGGAATTCCATCACCATAAGACCATATTTCTTTGAGGCATTTTCTCAAACAGATCAATGCCTTCTCTATGGTATTATGCTGGGATGGGGTGGATGGTATAGTGCGGTCTTGGTTATGAGATGGAGGGCGATCATTACATGAAGAGGGAGGGGTGGGGACATGAACAAGTGGAATAAAAGGTTGAAGGTTCCATAGATTAGTAAATTGAGGATGAGGATGAGGACCTTAAAAATAATTTGGAGGGGAATTTTGGCTAAAGGGTTGGTTTCTATTCTTCAGGCAATGAGCTATTTGAAAAAATGCCTCAAAGAAATGTGGTCTCATGGTGATGGAATGGCATTCCATCACCATGAAACCACATTTCTTCAAGGAATTTTTTCATACTACTCACTGCCTTGACTATGATATTGCTTACTATTATGCTTTGATAGATTTTTTCCAAGCATCCATAGTTTGTTGGAAAGCACCTATTTTAGGCTTTTAGCCATAGAAAAAAAGAAGTGAGTAGTTTGATAAAATACTATGGTACACATGTATGGAAAATGTGGTAGCGTAGAAAAGGCAGTGAGTTGTTTGAAAAAATTCCTTGAAATTTCTTTGAGGTATTTTTTCAAACTACTCACTTCCTTTTCTATTATATTGCTTACTATTATGCTTTGATAGATTTTTTCAAAGCATCCATAGTTTGTTGGAAAGCGCCCTTTTTAGGCTTTTGGCCATAGCAACAAGGAAATGAATTGTTTGATAAAATTATTTGGTAGAAATATATGGAAAATGTGGTAGCATAGAAAAGGCGATGAACTATTTGAAAAAATTCCTCAAAGAAATTGGGAGACCACATTTCTTTGAGCCATTTTTTCAAACAACTCGTTGCCTTGTCTATGTTATTGCTTACTATTATTCTTTCATATATTTTTTCCAAGCATCCATAGCATAGAAAAGGTAATGAACTGTTTGAAAAGATGCTTCAGTAAAAAGTGGTCTCATGGAACTCCATGACAAGAAAATGCAATTGGAAGCTAGTCCTACTTATTACTTATGCTATGTGAAGTAATTGCGTCACTGCCAATGTTGACTTTCTAAACAACTATATTGTAGTTGAAATTTTTAGATCTATCAACATCTAATTATTGTTAGAGTAAAGGTTTTAACTTAATTATGTTAATTAAGTTACCTTTATTCCTCTCTTCATATTTCACTTTAGTTTGCATATTGTGAAATCTAATAATTATATTAATTATTAAATGTCTACCTATTAGGGTTACTTTTAGGGTTGCACAATCTCATTTTATAAGGATTGATCATGGTATTTTATTCTCACTCTCTAATTAATACATTTTCATCTTTCATAGCACCCTTGCTTTTTTGTCTTCATCTCTTCTTTGTGTGATAGGTTGTTTGCATGCAAGTGATCTCTAGGGTCTGTGAAGTTGGATTTCTCAACTTCTACATGGTATCAAAGCTCTAGACCTACTAGTTCCTGTTCGTGTTTTGAATGATTTTGGAGCTTCGAGGATTTGGGGTTTTCTTTTTTGATCCAGGGCATACCTCTTTCATTTGGTGAATTTTGAGTCAATTTGGACCTCACCATTGCGTTTGAAATGTTCGATTCAGTCAAGATTGACCTTTGTTTCGTCAAATTTGGCTTCACGACGTCAGATCTATGAGGGTTTGAAGTTTTTTAAGGTTCTTGATCCAGAGTATACATGCAATTTTGGAGCTTTTTGAGCCCAAAAGGACCTTACCAACACGTTCAGAGCACCCAAAAATGCCAAAATTGACTATGAAATCATCAAAATCGGACACAGTGACTCCGGGAGATAGTTTTTTTTCATTTTTGGGTTGTACGGCCTGGACGACACGCAATCCAAGATTTTAAAAAAAAAATACAAAGTTAAATGGGCGCCACCATCAGTTAACCGCTAGTGGTTAATGCTAGCAATTAGCTAAACCACTAGGCTTAACCCTCAAAACCCTTTTGGAGCATTTTTGGTATTTTGGCCATAACTTTTGTATACAAACTCAGTTTTTCAGAAAAAAAATGTCATCGGAAAGATGGTTCTGAGAACTTTAAAATGGTGTAGGTTTGATTTTATGGTTTTTCTGGTTTGATGTTTTTTATTCCAGTCAAAGTCAAAAAAAAAAAATTACACTTTGGGGGCGTAACTTTTGCGTCTAGACTCCATTTTGCACAAACAAATACCTGCGTTAGAAAGGTGTTTCAATGCTCTTTCCATATTTGCAGTCTATTTTATCAGAAAAATTATGAGTTATATTTTTTTTTAGATTTGTGTGTTTTTACACTTGCTTAATTACTCGGAGGTTCTGGCACCTACATGGGATTTTTTTGCATGAGATGGGTTATGTTGATCTGATTTATAGCTATTGAGAGTTTCAGTATTTGATTTTTTATTTTGACTGAGTATCATGTGTTTTTCTACTCACCCTTTAGTTGTAATTCTGGAATGAGGTAATTATGAGTCATGGGAAAATGACATACTTACACATTGTAGGTGGCTTAATATTTTGCCTTATTTGTATGATCTCATACCCAAACTAGACACATCAAGGGGTTTATCAGCCTGGGTTATTATTCGAGATCATATTGTAGGTGGTTGTAGTGTTGATTTTGACACTTTGTGTGCTTTATCTGAAATTCATTGTCCTCACACACTTTGGCAACATCTTTGGGATATTTTTGGAGACTCTAATATCTCTCATTCCTAGAGGATCCTACTGTAGATTGTCTCATACCTCTTGTAGATGTATATTTCATACCATATGATAACTATACTCTAGAGGAGCTTGAGTATCTCACAGGTCTTGAATGTGGTGATGGTTCAAAGACTTGTATTGATGTTCCCACTCTTCAGATTGAGACTTCATCAGCATCTCCCACTGTTCCCAATTTAGTGCAGCAGGGCATCATTCATCTTCCAAACATAGCTACTTTGGACTCTTATGTTGCAGACATATCTTTCTTGTTTGTGGAGTCCTTCCTATATTGCAAATTTGGAGGATTATTTTGAGGAAATTCATCTCCTCTACCTTGATAGTCAAGTTATCACTGTACGCCCACCATTATTAGTGCATTCAAAGGTTGCATTTCAGGATTCTCCACACCAATTTGGATTTGACATCATTTGTGTCAATTTAGACAAAGAGATTCTTCAACATCCTATCATGACACACATATTGAAACAAATTGGTTCATCACTCTTCAAAAGTTTTCTTTGACATTATCCTTTGGATCTGTTTCTTCCCAAGGGGAGGAATATCATTTTCCACTTCAGGATCTCTTTTTGGATTCTACATCAGGCATCTACCATTGCGACTGTAGTTTCTTCTTTTTGGGGGGGCCTTATTGTCTCTTTCTATCTCTCCTATGGAGACCATTGTATATGTACTTATATGATAGAAGTTGTCTATGGGGGGTATCATGTAACCTACCTCATATCCTTATTTCGTTAGTGCATTGCATTCCTTTCTTTGTATTCTATTTTGGGGAGGAGTTTTGTTCCCACATGGTTTTCTCCTTTACCCTATTTGGTTTATTTTGCATTGCATTTGTAAATGGGTACCTGATCAGGCCTAGTTGTCGGGACCCATGTTTACTTTTATGCATTGTAGTTACTTTTTCTTTCTTGCACATGTTTGTAGCTGCACTCTTGCTCATCTTAAGAGGGGTGTTAGAGTAAAGGTTTTAACTCAATTATGTTAATTAAGTTTCCTTTACTCCTCTCTTAAGATTTCACTTTAGTTTGCATATTGCGACATTTAGTAATTATATTAATTATTAAATGTCTACCTATTAGGGTTACTTTTAGGGTTGCACAATCACCTTTTATAAGGATTGATCATTATATTTTATTCTCACTCTCTAATTAATACATTTTCAGCTTTCAGAGCACCCTTGTTTTTTTGTCTCCATCTCTTCTTTTTGTGATAGGTTCTTTGCATGTAGGTGATCTTCGGGGTTTGTGAAGTTGTATTTCTTAACTTCTACAATTATTAGTTATGGAATGTGAAGTAATGATTTGATTTTGAAAGATGTGAAATGCAATGTAATCAACAATATGAATATAAACTACACAAATATATTAAGTAGAATTCATTAGTAAAACTCTTTATTCTATCACTTGTGTGTAGGTTTGTCTAAATCCAATAGCACTGGGAGGTGTTCCCTCGAAATCTCCAATATTAGCCTATTCAACATCCAAAAATAGATATTATAATACCATTAATATAACAATGTTTTTAATATTTAATAAATTTAAAGTTGTTTACTACATACCTCAATGGTATATGTAGTGGAGTAATAAGCAAGTGTAGGGCTGGTGTATCCAATATCAACACTATGACCCTGAAATTTTATTAAAATCATAAAACTAAATTAGTTAATCTTTCATTTCAAAATTAAAATTTAATAAATTAAATTCAATGAACATGATAAAATTTACCTGAGTATCAATTCCATAAGCCTCATTCAAAATGGAATTTTCCCTTTCCATCTCCATATTTGCAAACATATCCTATGTAGCAACCTCCTAAGTGTCATTGGATTCATATGAACAAGTTTCCCTGCAAGCCTAAAACAAATGGGATTGAAGGCAACCACTCAAAGACTCCCCTAGATGGCATTGTAGTATAGGGCTGGCATATTGTATGACACTCTAGGTCAAAGAGCTAATAGTCTGCAAAGTGTCTACCTCAGAACTCTCCTTCGCGATGGA
Organism: Sequoiadendron giganteum; assembly: GCA_007115665.2. Taxonomy (NCBI): domain Eukaryota; kingdom Viridiplantae; phylum Streptophyta; class Pinopsida; order Cupressales; family Cupressaceae; genus Sequoiadendron; species Sequoiadendron giganteum. Next base: position 56,603,104 of record CM021108.1, on the reverse strand, counting down.
AGGGATAACGTTGTGCTCATGAGGCAGCCTAGCGAGAGGTCATCCTGCTTGCCACCTAGGATCCTATTGTGCACTAGTTATATCTTGATCCAACCCCCCACCTCTCCCTTTGAAGTGCCTCATATCAAAACAATTCAAGATTTTGTTCAAGATGAACTCACAGTATAGTTTCCTTAGGAAATATTGTGGGACTTCACAATTGTTGCATCGTGGTTAATCAAAAACCATGTACCATCTATACCAAAAAAGATCCTAATCCATTAGTGGTGGCACCAATGGATAGGAAATCTCTTCACATTGAGGCTAGGATTTTGATTTGTGCATGGGTCGGTGAATAATGAGCATAAATCTAATTTTGTAATTTTTAGATCTTTTACATCTTTAAATGATAATTTATCTTGGTAAAAACTTCTAGCCGCCTACCTCTAATGTTGCCAAGCACTTAATTGTTTTTTGATTGCATTTACATGTTTTAACATTTCTTTAAGTGAATTTGCAAGTGTTTATCTTTCCATGGATGAACCTACCAGATCATTCAACCTCGTGATTAACTCCTCAATTTGTTTTTTATTGTTTTCAATTTCACCCATTAAATTTTGTTGAGTGCTAGGAGGATGTTGAGGGATTGGTGGAGGAGATTGTTGATGTGGTTGTTGAACTTGAGGATTTTGTTCATGTTGTTGTTTTCTTTTTTTGTTGAGGATTTTTAGGACGGTTTTGAAGAGGGTTTCCAGGATCATTATCACTTCCTATAAATTCAACAAATGCATAGCGAAAATAGCCTAAAACTAGAACAAATTCACAACAACAAAACAATCCTTACCTCTTCGACCTCCCCATTGATGTGGGAGCATCTTGGCGATGAAATAGCAATAAATTGATGAAAAAATTACAAATTTTTCTCCTCCTAGAATGTGAGCACGCAAGAGAAGTGCTTTTGTTTGTGGGCAATAGATAAAATAGTCACAACACAAATGAGTTTTATTTCCTTTTTTTTGTTTTAATAGCTCATAACGTGAGTGCGCCATTTTTCCCTTGCATTATAACATGAGCATAAAATAGGAATGATGTGGTCGAGCCTTAGGCTCAACACACAAAGCCATAACGTGAGCACATTATAATGCGAGTGAATTATAACATGCTCATGTTATAACGTGCTCGCGTTATGATCTATTAGAAAAAAAATTAAAATTTGGCCACAAGTTGGTCCCCATCTTTTTGTACCCACCCATGATTGATTGTAGAATTACTTTATTGATTTATAAATACAATTTCTATTTAGAGAGTAAAATAGAATTTGACTCTTCTATCAGAACATGAGTGAAAGAATATTTTAAATGGAACAGTGATACCTTAGTTGACTAGAGAACCTTGGGGTAGATGGTACTAGAGGGTGGATAGTTGTTATGTGATTTTTAGTAGAAATTTACCTTCAGGGACGGGTGCTAAAATGGGGATAAGAGAGTATAGGTTTTCTTTACCATAACCTATTATTTTTTATTGTTACAACAGATTTATTATGCTTGGCCAAGCAATTTAGTTCATTATGTATTATCAACTCAGTGATTTCACTCTCTGCCATTCCTAGCATAGATCTTTCATTTTATTTTCTAAATTGTAGATAGAAATTGCATGTTGATGTATGGGTATGCAACACATTCCACCTTACATATTGTTCTCTTTCTAAATTTTTTGTGCAGGGTCGGGCATTCTTCAATTCAAAAGAATATCAAGGAAGCATAAGCATCATGGTTGGGTGGTAAAGTTCTCCAACCATGTTCTTGTCTACCAGTGGAGGTGAGCGTCCAAGAAGAACCTTAGTTGTTCACAAGAAAATTATAGTCTAAGATGTAACTTGGTGTAATTCATTCATGTACTTGATGAAAAGTGTACGAAGTAAATACTTTGTGGCTTTAGGAGCCAAGTCAAACTTGATATTGTAATTTGACTTTTGAAGTGAATCTATGAATTTTTGACTCATTTTAAATGGACATGTGTAGCTATGATTGATTTAAGCCACTAGTTATGTATTTTTAATTTGGATTATATTCATGTGCCATTTAAATATTAATGAAGTAATAATTTTGAATGGGTTATTACATTTGGTATCAGAGCTTAGGGTTCAAATCTAGACCTTTGAGTCTACCATAGTTGACTAGGGTAGTTGACCCTTGACCCAAAATTTGGAAGTCCTAAGAATTGACCGAACTTGAATTGAATGCAGGAATGGGAAGGTCAAAGGCAAGATGAAGGAGAGGGAAAATTGTTAGAATCTTGTGTAAGAATGACATAAAGGAAGTAAATGCCAAGATGAAGGTTTAATAAAAAATTCTTGATGATGAAACTCTAGCTCAAGCTAGAGAGAGGCTTTAAGATTGAAGAGAAGAAAACACCTAAGACAAAAATATTTCCACAATCTGGGACTATCCTTTGAGGTGTGGACCCAATGCACCCTTTTTGACTAAAGAGGAAAAGGAGATCATGTGTGCTCATCCATCCTCTTCGGTAAGGTTTGATGTAAACTCATATGCGGACCCCGAGGAATGTCCTCTTTTTTATGCCGAGAAATCGGAATGATGTAACTCAAAGCCTATTGTAAATAAGGGTCTTTTGACTCACCTTAAATATAAATAAAATCAAATGATTTTTTTTTGTGTGTTCAATGAGAGACTCTAAAATGTGTGGTATGCATGAATGTGTATGTTTTATATATTGAGGGATGTATGCATATGAAAATTAAGTGATGTAGCATAAGAATTTTTATTCGTAGAACTTAGTTTTGAGATGTGATAAATGTGAATGTGTTGCATGATAAGTGTGAGATACCATGGTGACCACTAGGCAAGAATGGGGTGGTAGTCATTTCAATAATGGACCTAGCAAGAGGCTAGAGAAAATTCTAGAGCTTCCAAATCAACAAGAGTCTCTCATGGATCATATAGAGCAAGAATTGTGAGTGGCATGTGAGGACCAAGACTGCAAGAATGCATAAGGCAATCAAGGGAATGGTAGTCCAAGAGTAGGTCTACGAGGATGAATTGAGGAAGATCTTGGGAAAGACCTCAAAAGAGTAGCATCGCCCAAGTTCAATGGTAAGGCTATCAAAGCAGGAGTTGAGGATTGGATTATAGAAATGAAAAATACTTTTGGCTTTGTAACCTTTCTAAACAAACCAAGATGACATGGGTTATGTATTAGCTCTCTAGTGAAGCAACGACTTGGTGGGATAATGAGAAGTTAGAAAAAAATATTCAGCCTGTCGAGATCACATGGGAACTCTTCCTCCAAGCCTTCAAGAATAGATGGTTACCGCATATTTTCTTTGACAAGAAAGTGATGGAGTTTCAGAACTTAACTTGGAGCAATATAACTGTGATTTAGTTTTGGGAAAAGTTCACCAACCTGTTGAAGTATGTGCCCCAGTATCACGGAGATGAACGATTATGTATCTGGAAATTAATAATGGGACTCAAACCTCACATAAGAGCTGAATTGGATATGCATGAACCTTAAACCATGAATGAAGTCTTCCAAAAATCCACCAAATAGGAGCAAAAACTATAGCTACTATCTAATCTTCACAGCGACTCAAATTCTAAGTCACAGTATGGGAAGAATAAATTTCATAAGGGAGACAAGAGCCATCAGATCCACAATCTCAAGAGGGGAAGTGAATCATAGGAGAAGGGTGAAGATGGTAATGGTGGAAAGAATAAGAAAGCAAACAAAGGACAAGGAAAAGATGACCATAAGTAGAAGGGCTTTAGAGAGGACAAGCTAGGAGGTCACAAACGGGCCTCGAGATGGATGCTATACTTGTGGAGGCAATCATTATGGATCAAATTATCCTCAACAGTTGAAGTCACAAAAGGAATGAAGCTACCAGTAGACTCAACATCACCAAATCCATGCTACAGTGGATAATAGATAGGTAGAGTATCAAGCCTCATCAATTTAGCTAATAGGTAAGCTCTATGGACAATCTATCTCTATCTTAATTGATACTAGAGCTACTGAATGTTTTATAGATCCTAGAATAATATCCAAGATACCCATTAGAACTGGATACATGGAAAATTCATGGATAGCCTAGTATGGTAATCAAGTAGAGCGTAGGGTGGATACCTATCTCTTTTAAATTGAGTTAGAGCTTCCAACATTTTAAACTTAGGTCAACTTGTATGTGGCACCCTTAGGCTTGTATGCTATAATTTTGGGAATAAATTGGTTAACCGAGCATAAGGCTATAGTGAGTTGTAAGGATAAGGTGGTCAACTATCTGGATGATTATGGAAACCCAGTTGAGGTTTGTGGAATGCATAGATCCTTAGAGATTAGACATATTTTTGTGATGAAACTCAAGAAGGCTCATCGAAAGGGGTGTGCAATTCATGCAATGCATGTTAGTAATCCTGATAGCAAGGAGCCATATTTAGATGACTATCCTATTGTGAATGAGTTCCAAGACGTATTCCCTAATGAACTTACGAAGTTTCCTCCGAAGCGAGAATTTGATTTTTCTATCAACCTAGTTTTAGGAGTTGAGCCTCAATCCAAGGAACCTTATCAAATGACTACTAAAATACTTGATGAGTTGAAGGCCCAGTTAATGGAATTGTTGGATAAGGGACTTATAAGACCCAGTGTGTCTCCTTGGGGAGTGCTAGTTATTTTCGTGAAAAAGAAGGATGGAACTTTGCATCTATGTATAGATTATTAGATGTTGAACAAGTTTACCATCAAGAACTTGTATCCACTTTTGAGGGTTGATGAACTGTTTGATGAAATGAAGGGAGTGATAGTGTTCTCCAAAATTAACCTCAGGTCAAGGTACCATCAATTAAGAATTAAGGAAGAAGACATTATGAAGACTGCATTTAGAACTTGGTATGGACATTATGAGTTTATAGTGGTACATTTTGGTCTAACTAATGCACCTAAAACCTTTATGAACCTCGTGAATAGTGTATTCAGAGACTGCTTGGATGATTTGGTTCTGATCTTCATTGACAACATTTTGGTCTATTCAAAGACTTTTGAAGAGCATGATATACATTTGAGGATAGTTTTTCAGTGACTGAGAGAAAGGAAACCCTTTGGAAAGTTATCCAAGTGTTCATTCTATCAGGACAGAGTGCACTATTTGGGCCATATCATTTCAGCTGAAGGAGTCTCTATAGACCTCGAGAAGATCAAGGTGATTGTGGAATGGCTAATGACTTAGAATATGTCAGAAGTTCGTAGGTTCATGGGCTTCATAGGATACTATAGGAATTTTGTGGAAGGGTTCTCCTAGATTAAATCTCCTATTACCTCACTCCAAAGGAAGGGAACATGGTTTGAATGGACCAAGAAGTGTGAGCAGACATTCCAACTTTTGAAGGAGAGGCTCACAACAACACCACTGTTGACTATCCCTGATCCTAATGGGAGATTCACAGTAATCACAGATCCTTCAGGAGAGGGAATGGGAGTAGTATTAATGCAAGATAGACAAGTGGTAGCATATGAATCAAGGGTATGTTCAGGATCATCAAGGAAAAAACAGGCCCTTAAGTGGCAATAAAAAGACAAAAAATCAGAGTTAGACAACTTGACGTAAAAAATTGAATAAGTTATCTATATTATTTCAAAAAAATGTAAAAATAGAATCTGTAGAAAATTGAATGTAGTTCCTAAACTAGTAGACCTTTATTTATTTATTTTAAATCTATTTGGTGAAAATTTGAAATTTCAATGCAGTAGTATTTAAATTTCAGGGTAAAAATAAGAAGTAGGTGTTTGTCTGACCACCCTAACCACAATAAAATGATAATATATTTTTATAAGATTTTATATATAAGTAGAGGACTCATGTCCCGATGTGATACATATTTTTTTATAATTTTTTTATTACAACTTTTAAAAAATATAAAAGCTCATTTGTCTAACCACCTTAACTTGGTCAAAAATTCATGAAATTCATTTTTTTTTTTAATCCTATATTATGCAAAGCATAGAATGTGACACATATTTTGGATTCAAAAAATGTGATACCATTTGAAAGTTATAGATGTTTTTCATTCAGCCTATCAATCAAGACTTTATTCCTAATTCTAATAGAAAATGAATAATAATTATTTATTAAATTCAAAGTAAAGCATAATTTATATTGGTGGAAATTTGAGAATCTCCTCTAAAAACCCTTTTCGTTTCATCAATTTTAGGTTAAAAAAAAAGTCATCAACCACATGGACCATCATATGGCTTACATATCGCCACTTTTTGGCCCATCATGATCTTGCACATACCCTCAAGGAAGCTCAAGCATCATGAAGTGAACTGCGTGCCTCATGATTTAGAATTGGCGGCCATAGTTCAAACCTTATAGATGTGGAGGCATTATATTTTGGGAAAGCCATTTTAATTCAAGACATACCACTTACGATTGAGATGCATATTTACCCAGCCAAACCTTAATGCACAACAAAGAAGGTGGTTGGAATTCCTTAGCGAGTATGACTTTGGAATTGAATATGTAAAAGGGAAAGAGAATAGAGTGGCTAATTCTCTTAGTAGATCAAGAAATATGACAACCATGATCTCAACAAGGTCTAACTTGAGGGAGCAATTAATTTAGAATCTACCAGGGGATGAGCACTATGAGAGAGTGAAGAGCACCCTAGTAGTAAATCCTTCAGATCATCGGTTCAATGGGTATGAGATCGAACCAGATGGTATTTTGAGATACCAGAGAAAAATGTATATCCATGACTCTAGAGAGCTAAGAAAGTTAGTTTTAGAGGAAGTTCACAATAAACCTTATTCAAGACACCCCAGAGTATCCAAGATGATCGTGGAGTTGAAGACTGTATTTTTGGCCTAAGATCAAGAAGGATGTAGCGGAGTACATAGATAGATTCTTGGAGTTACAGTTATTCAAGGTTAAGCATGCACACCTAGCTGGGTTATTGTATCCATATGACATACCTAAGTATAAGTGGCAGGTGATCAACATGGATTTTCTACAGGAATTTTTGTTGAGAAAGAACAAGCATGATGCTATCTTGGTTGTGATTGATAATTTAACTAAGGTTGTGCACTTCATTCGAGGAAACCTTAAGGATGGGTTGTTGACCTTGGCTAAAAATTTTTTCCAAGAGATCTTCCGCTTACATGGAGTGCCAGAGACTATCATTTCTGATAGGGACACATGGATAACCTCAAGGTTTTGGATGACCTTGAATGATGCATTGGGAACCAAATTGAATTTCAACTCATCTTATCATACTCAGACTAACGAGTAGACAAAGAGGGTGAATCAGGTAGTCGAAGACCTCCTCTGAATGTATTGTATGGACCAATAGTATAGGTGGGAAGAATATTTTCCTTTGTTAAATTTTTCATACAAAAACTATCATGCATCCTTAAGCATGGAACCATTTGAATCCTTGTATTGTTGAAGTGTCGTAACCCCATTGATTGGGATAAATTGGAGGAGAGGATCATGGTAGGACCTAAAATTATTAAGGAAATGGAAGAGAAAATGAGGGTCATTAAGAGCAGATTGAAAGAGGCGGTAGAATAATAGAAGAGTTATGCCGAAAAGAACTGAACTCTTAGATAGTTCACAATAGGGGACAAAATTTTCTTGAGAGTTAAACCTCATAAAATTTCTATTACTTTTGGAAAGTTTTCCAAGTTGGCCCCAAGATATGTGGGACGATTTGAAGTCTTGGAAGTGATTAACCCAATTGCTTATACACTAGCTCTACTACCTGATGTGGCTCGACTTCATAATGTGTTTCATGTTTCCTTGCTTAAGCCATATCATCTTGATGTGACTCATGTGCTTGATTAGCAATCCTTGCAGGTACAAGATCTAGGAGTGATGCTAGTGGATCCCATTAGAATCCTCGATAGACGTAACATTAAGTTGTGGAGCAGAGATATTGATCAGTTCAAGGTCTAATGGGACCAATACTCAAATGAAAGTGATACTTGAGAGGATGCAAAAGAAATAGAATGCTCCTTTCCACATTTTCTTTCTTGAACAAGAAACTCAATAATTTTGTTTAAATTTTTTTGGATTGAGATACTATTAGATTTCATGCTTTAAAATTTTGATGTTGAAATAGACATATATAATTTTGATGTGATGTTGAAATAGACATATATTATTTTGATGTGATGTTGGAATAGACATATATATTCTTGATGAGATGTTGAAATAGACATATATACATATATATATTTAGGTGTGATGTTGAAATAGACATATATATTGATGTGATGTTGAAATAGACATATATATTCCTGATGAGATGTTGAAATAAACATATATATATTTAGGTGTTATATTGAAATAGACATATATATTTTGATGTGATGTTGAAATAGACATGTATGTTCAAAATTTGATATGATGTTCTTTTATTTTGACTTACTAGACATTGAGACAATGTCCCTTCCAAGAGGGGAAGGATTTCATAACCCAATTTTATTGCATGTTTATTATAATACAAAAAAATGAATTATTGAAGAAATTAAATTAAATATTAAATGGAAATTGTGGAATTTTTGAAAAATGAATGAAATAAGTTGATTGATGTTAACTTTGTGAACTTTTGGAAATTATTTTTATATGTTACTAAGAATTGAACATTACTGATCAATTTACAACTGCAAGTGTGTGCAATTGTAGGGTGATAGGTTGAAGGATGAGAACACGGTTGAAGTAGAATTGTTTAGCCAGATTGAATGGTAAGCTAGTAGGAATCTGGGTGCACACACTAAAAATCAAGAATGATGACTTGCATTTGAACTAATTTGCATATATAAGAGAACATAATTTCTTGACTTGAATTATTTCAGTGCTTGAAAAATGAATGCTTTGTAGGATTAAATTGTGATAGTGTATGGAACCGATAAGCCATTCCAAAACAAGCAACTTATATATGAATGCATATATAAATATATATAGAGATATATACATTATTCAAATACAAATTAAATGTGAATGAAATCATTTAAATGCTTATAGATATATAAATATATAAGTATATATATGTACATATGTTATATGTATTTATATACATACATATACATACGTACATATATATATTCAAATTGATATTGAATTCAATGTTGATAACCGATATATTATGAATCAAACTATAGAAATAAATAAAAAATATCAAGGAAAATCCATGATGGATGTGGCCTACCGAAATCATCAAATTTTTTTTTAAAATTAGAGGTTGCTAACATGTCCATAACACCATCGCCCCAGTTTACATGCAACGGTGTTGCCACAATAGTGGTTTACACTTTCTAGAAGATCCCGATTTTTGCTGAAATCACATATTTTTAGAAAATATAATGATTTAAGCCTTGAAAAGTTCCATTTAAAGGATTCTAATTGAAGAGGGTTTGATCAAACCACATTAGACCAAGCCCCCTTGGATAGAACCTCGCTAGTTTTAAACCATACCTATAACGAAGTCTCCTTTACATCTATCAAAATGTTGATAAAAAACCACTTTTGAATTACCTTTTGGGGGATAAAATGAATTAATTTAAAATTTATTTTTTGTAAGTATGTGGTCCTTATTATAAGCTTTCAGAAAAGTATAAGTTTAATTAAATTAAATTTTATTATTATATTTATTTTTTATTTCTTATGAATGTAGGTTTTTCTGTAAGAATCAATCTCTTTGTTCTGAACATGTGGAAAAATAGAAGATTATCAAAAAAAAAATTTAAAAATATGTTCAGGTTGGGTATTGATGTCCTTGATCCATTAAAAAAAAAAAAAGAATTTAGATATAGGGTAAACCCATAATAGTGGTGTACAATTTTGATGAGGAAGGAAATTTGTAAAAATGGTCACACATTCAAAATTTCATGTTTTTAAGGGTTCGTTCGAACTAGTGGGTTCGCACGAACCCAAAAGAGGGGTTCGGTCGAACCCCTTGTTTGAGTGAACACCCTTTTGCATGGTGGGTTCGCTCAAACCCTATGATGTCACATTTATTCATAGAAACGAATGGAAAATTCAAAAAAAAGGGGGGTTCGCTCCACCTTTTCGAGCAAAGGGGGGTTCGTTCGAAGGGGGGTTCACTCAAACCCCCCTTTTTTGCCCTTCTCCCCTCTTCCACCAAATTTTAGTAGATTTCTGCCCTTCGAAGCTCAAGTTGAGGATGAAAATGGAGGAGAATTCACAAACCCAACTAGAAGATGGTAGTCCTTAGAACGAGCTATCCAACAAATTAAATTTTAATATGTTTTGGTTTTATTATGTATGTGTTTTTTTAGTTTTGTTAAACATAGGTTTTTCACCAAAAATCAAGCTCTTTGTTTTGCACATGTGAAAAAATAACAGATTATCAAAATAAAAAATTTAAAAATACGTTGAGGCTGGGTATTGATGTCCTTGATCCATTAAAAAAAAAAATTGAATTTCGATTCATACAAAAAAAGTTATGTTGTATACAATCCACCTATGTCTGAATTGCGTTTGACTTTGAAACTTGATTAAGGAAAAAATATTCAATAAAAAACTATGAGACCAAATGAAAGTGCTAGATATCGTAGATGCAAATCTAAATTCGAAAAAATTAGAATTTTATCCTTCATTCAAAATTTTTTATGTTGTATACAGTGAGCGTCACTTTTTAAAAATGTTGTTTTCTGAAAAAAACCAATTTTCGTGGGAGATGGAAAAAAAAGTGCAATCTAATTCCAAAAATTTTGAAAAAAATATTTTTAGAATCTACAGACAAAATTTGATGAGACTCTAGTTTGCATCATCTTCAAATTCCTCATGGTTTAGCCGCTATAGGTTCGCGAATATGAAGATTTAGTTAAAAATAATAATTGCAGTGTCCAGCTTGGCCAAAAATTGTAAACCTCTATTGTGGGATCACCCTACATACATAAAAAGTTATGTTGTATACAATCCAACTATATCTGAGTTGTAATTGGTTTGACTTCGAAATTTGATTAAGGAGAAAATATTTAATAAAACACTATGAAACCAAATGAACTAGTTAGATATTGTAGTTATAAATCTAAATTTAAAAAACATAGAATTTTATCCTTCATTAAAAAAAAATTATGTTATATACGGTGAGCATCACTCCTTAAAAATGTTGTTTACTGATAAAAACTAGTTTTAGAAGGAGATGAAAAAAAAAGTGCAATCTGATTCCAAATTTTTTGAAAAAAAAAATATTTAGAATCTATAGAGAAAGCTTCACAAGTCACTAGTTTGCATCATCTTCAAATTCCTCATGGTTTAGCCACTATAGGATCTCGAAAGTGAAGATTTAGTTTAAAAAAATCAGTTTAGTGTCCAGTTTGCCCAAAAATTGTAAACCAATATTGTGGGATCACCTACAAAATAGTGTTGTTTCCATTTTGAAGGGGAACCCAGGCAAACAAGCATAAAAGAAGAAATTAATTTCGTGAATTTGAAAGGAAAAATCAGGGATGAACTTGAGATTGGGGAAAATCTAAGGAAAATGACATCAAAGTTTGATTGGGAGGTATTTTGATCTCCATTTTGCATAGACTCAACTTTATTGCTAATATTGAATCATGCAAGAAGTTTTTCCTTCATTCTAATTAAGTATTATCATGGCATCATGAAAATGAGGTTGTTGGTTTGTATGTGAATCGGCTTGAAGCTGAATGTATGAATATATGATCTATATATCGATTACCACCTCATGAAGGGTTCATGGCCTACGACCTGCATAGTATGAAAATTGTCATAACTTAGAGCCTTTGTGGCTATTGTATAGAGCCAGGATGAGGTTCGAGAGCCTCCAATGGCCCAGCCTTCATCCTTATGTTGCATGATAATTCTTAGCCTTATATAGGCTATCAAAATTTGTTCTAATTTATTGTGTGTTTGTAAATATAATCCTTGAAAAGGATCGATTTTGATCCTATGGGAAGGGTAGGTTCCTCTGCATTTTAATTGTATTATTTCTAATGCTTATTATCATTGGGTTGATAACTATAATAGGGCTTGAATAAAATCTCTTAGAGCTTTGTATATATGTATATTTTCATTTAGTGGGATGTTGAGCCCGTTCGGTAGGAATGATGGAAAGGTTTATATGTTAGAGAAACACCAAGCCTTGCTTGGTTCAACTTTAATGTTGATGGGCTGACCCTCATCTATATAAATGATATAGATGAATTTTTCATGTTTAATATCGCTGCATGCATGGTATAAGACAATAATCCCTCACATGTGGGTGATTTCAATATATATCTTTGATACTTAAAAAGAAGACACTCAACCATTGAGATTGGTCGATCCAGAGTAACTGTAGTTTGTTTAATTGCAGCCTGAAAAGGCATGAGTATCGTTTGAACCTAAAGCCTCTATACCTTCTTTGACTAAAATATGTGCTCAAGTATCTCATCGACAAACATGTCGAATTTTGTTTTCTTATATATTATTTGAGTTGCTCATCGAATTTCTAGTAAAGAAAGTACATTCAAGATTTGAATAATGGACATTTTTTCCTTATGATTGAATTGGGCTATTTATTGTTTATTTTCAGTTCATAGTGGAAAACCCATTCTATATATAAATAGAGAATATTTACTTGTAAAGTGATCTTTTAGCCTGTAAGCATCAAATAGAGTAAACAACATTATTTGTCTTTAAATGTATATTTTTAGTCTAAAATATTAATATGTTGATGTAAACAGTGGTTATTCTTTTTCAAACGTCTCTATTTTGTTGAAAGTTATCTTTGCTCAATAAACTATTTATCATGTAAACAACTTGATGTATATCTGTTTAGTAGGAAACAATACTTATTATGCTCAAGCAATGAATGTAAACTATGCATGTAAACAATTTGTTGTGTAACTGTATAGTAGGAAACAATACTTATTTTGTTCAAACAATGAATGTACACATGTAAACAGTTTGTTGTATAACTGTTTAGTAGGAAACAATACTTATTATGTTCAAAGAATGAATGTGCACTTATAAATAGATATTTGTGTAACGGTTTAGTAGGAAACAATACTTATTATGTTCAAAAAATGAATGTACACATGCAAATAGTTTTTTGTGTAACTGTTTAGTAGGAAACAATACTTGTTTTGTTTAAACAATGAACATGTTCATATGAAAACTTTTTTGGTATTTGTTTAGTGGGAAACAATACTTGTTTTGCTTAAACAATGAGTGTTCTTATGTAAACAACAATGTTAGAATATCACAGTTGTAAGAATGCAATAATAGTATGTGTGAAACTGTTAGCATAAACTTCTTATGATTTCTTTATTTTTGATAAAGAAACATCAAATGGAATACTATTTTAATTTGCAATCTTAATTATTAATTATTTCTGAATGTATGCACAAAATTTAACATTAGTAGGCACATATATGTGTATGCACATAGACTTCGTCTATGTACACACATATACTTGTGACATACCTTCTTTTAGTTTTAGTACATTTGAAAATGAGAAATGCTTATGATGAGAAGTATATAAGAGTAATAAGAATGATATGACTGATTGTAGAATTACTCTATTGATTTATAAATCTGATTTCTATTTAGAGAGTACAATAGAATTTGACTCTTCTATTGGAACATCAGTGAAATAATATTATAAATGGAACAGTGATACCTTAGTTGACTAGAGCACCTCAGGGTAGATGTTGCTAGAGGATAGATAGTTGTTATGTGATGTATAGTAGAAAGTTACCTTCCAAGATGGGTGCTGAAATGGAGATTAGAGAGTATAGTTTTTCTTTACCATAACCTGTTGTTTGTTGTTTTTACAACACATATATTATGCTTGGACAAGAAATTTAGTTCATTATGTATGTATGAACTCAATGATTTCACTCTCTGCCATTCCTAGCATAGATCTTGCATTTTATTTTCTAGCCCTTAGATATAAATTGCATGTTGATGTATGGGCATGCACCAAATTCCACCTTGTAGATTGTTCTCTTGCTAAAATTTGTGTGCAGGGTTGGAAATTCTTCAATTCGAAAGAATATCGGGGGAGCGTATGCTTCGTGGTTTGGCGGTAAAGCATTCAACCATGTTCTTGTCCACTAGTGGAGGTGAGTATCCAAGAAGAACCTTAGTTGTTCACAAGGCTATTATAGTCTAAGATGTAACTTGATGTAATTCATTCATGTACTTGATGAAATGTGTACAATGTAAAGGCATTGTGGCTTTAGGAGCCAAGTCAAACCTAGTATTGTAATTTGACTTTTGAACTGAATATTTGAATCTTTGACTCATTTTAAATGGACATGTATAGCTATGATTGAATTTATCCATTGGTTATATCTTTTTAATTTGGATTATATTCATGTGTCATTTAAAATTATCTTAATTAATTAATAATTTTGAATGGGTTATTACAAGAAGTTAGTTGTTCTAGTGTTGCATGAAATGATTTTTTTTTTGAAGATTGTCCAAAATATCCCACAAAGATGGAGGACATGACCAGGGTGCCTTATACAAGTGTAGTTGGTAGTTTAATGTATGTGATGGTCTGTACTAGGCCAGAAATATCCCAAGCAGTGGGAGTGCCTAGTCAGTTAATCCAGGAAGGCTGCATTGGGATGTCGTGAAGAGAGTTTTTAGGTATTTGAAGGGTACTTCTTAGTATGCCTTATGTTATCATGGTTACTCTACCGGATCTTAGGGTTTATTTAGTATTCGTGGATATGTGGATTTTGATTGGGTAGGGGACATTGACAACAAAAAATCCACTAGTGGATATGTATTCACGTTCTTTGGTGGTGTTGTTAACTAGATGACCAAGCGATGGGTTGTAGTCGCTTTATCCAGTACTGAGGCTGAGTACATGGCAGAAACTCATGCCTTCAAAGAAGCCATTTGTCTTAGAAGATTGTGTTCCGATGTTGGTTTTGATTTAGGGTAGATTATTATTTGTTGTGATAGTCATAGTGCCAGTTTTTTGGTGAAAAATCCAACCTTCAATGCCAAGATGAAACATAATGACCTGTAGTACCACTTTGTTCGTGATATGGTGGAGGATGGAAAGGTTAGTTTGGAAAAAGTTGATACTTTGGTGAATGTTGTTGATGCATTGATGAAGCTTGTGAGCATGGATAAGTTCAAATGGTGTGCCAATTTGATGCGCCTTCAAGCCTAAAATATTTAGTGACTTCAAGCATTGATTGGGAGCCAGTAAGTTCTTCATCAAGTGGGAGAATGTTGAGAAAAAGGTGTCTCAAAATTACTGGTGTAAAAGGCATTGGCCGAAAGTTCATCGGGTTGACAGGTGAATTTCAGTGGGACGTAATTATGGATATTCTTCTCAATATCCCAATAAGTGCTTCATCGAAGAGACATTACAATGCCAGGGGGAGCTATTTTGCAGTCCCTTCAAAATTTTGATGGAATGTCAAGTAGGGACATTGGAGGGATAGGTCAATGTCAGAGGAGGCTATTTTGCAGTTCCTTCAACATTTCAATGAACAACGGGAAGGGAATTTTCAAGGAGATAGGAGGATATCGGCGAGACCTAAAATGTGGTCCCTTCAATATTTTGATGGAGCTATATTGAGGAGAGAATACGATATTGGTGGGACCTTGAGGCTTGTCCCTTTGACATTTAGATGGAAGGTAGGATCTCTTCATCAGAGGGATTGGTGGATATCGGTGAGACATGGATGATGGTCTCTTTTGTTGGTATGTGGCGATTGATCATGCTATACTATAGAGTTTTTAGTACTATACACTCTTCATGTATCCTTGTCGGGCTTTGGGGCCGAGTCGGGCCCCGAGCAGGGGTTTGGGGGCGACAACCCTCGAGATTTTTTTTTTTCACCTTTTTCATTTTGTCACCGAAAAAGAAAAAGGCCAACTTTGTAAACCCTAATTTTTTGGAAGCTTCTGAAAGCTTGTTATAAGTGGCTGGGATGAAGAGTTGTAGCATGACATTATTCGCATTATTGTAATAGGCTTTGCACTGGATAATAAAATCATTAGATGGTTGTGGTTTAGTGGATGTAGCCCAGATTGGGTGAACCATGTTAAATTATTTGTGTTGTCTTCTGTGTGTCTTTTATTACTCTACTTTATTGTTCAAATCTACATTTAACTTGTTATATATCTTCCTTCTAACCCTAACATCTTCAACATTTTGATAGAACTTCATATCAGTGAGACCTTCTTATGTTAGTGTGAGTTGTTTTAGGGTCTCTTCGACATTCCAATAGGACTTCAATGACAATATAAGGTAAATATAGTTAAGTTTGTTTGTCACTGTTCATTTGGTATGGAAGTTGAAACGACAATTTTTTTGGTAATGCTTGAGAAGTTTATATGTATGTCGTAGCACTTTGGAATGTAGTGATGAGAATATCAGAGTGAATGTAACGAAATTTTATCGATTTCATTATGGAAGAACACTTGAAAGAACATAGTTCTGAACTTGTATGTAATATTCATTTTACTATAATATAAGAGATCTCTAGTTTGGTATGTGGGATTTTTCCTAAAAGGGTTTTCCCACATAAATCTTGTATTTATGTTTTATTCTCTATTCATTTTTTTAATATGTGCATCTTAAATGAACTGTAATTGTATAGTTTTAAACAATTTATTTTCTTCTCTATTCTAAATATTAGTATTAGGAAGGCGTATTTTGTGCTCTGCTTTCCTTTCAAAATATGCCTAGCATATCTTGTCCTTTAGGAGGCTTGCATGGGGATTTTATCAACACAGTGGATGACCTTGACCATGCACTCCAACAAGATAATACAAATAAAGGAGAATGAAATTGTACACCAATCTAGCTACACATTGTGTTTGGTACAACTTTGGGGTAATCCAAAGTAGAAGAATATTTGCCTGTAAAGATGCCATGCTTGTTTATGGGATAGTGTTCATATATTATGACTCACATACCTTTGTTTTATTTTGAGAATACCCCTAGAGAGCTATTCAAGCCTAGATAGGACCTTTCGATTGTCTCTTAGTGTGGTGCTGTAAGGAAACTCAGGTGCGGAAACAACTTCCTACACTAATCTCTTAAGGAAAGTATGGTGCAAATTTGTTTTAAACCCTTACAATTTCAGATTCGTTAATCTACTTAACAAAGATATTGCAGCAATATACCATACATACAGAAAATGAAGAATGACACAATGATTTACCCTGGGGAAAACCTTTCGGTAAAAAACCCCAGCACTCCAAAACCTGCACAATGTATTATCTTCAACACAACGGTTACAACACACTTGCAATGCAAGTTCTTTCAGGAGATTTCCAACTCTTGAAGACAAAATGCGGCAGCATGAAAAAACGTTCCAACAATACACTCACATCACAAATCTTCGCAACCCTAAAAAACGCTTATGTCATTGAATCTTCCAGACATAGCTCTTACGTGTCATAGGAATCCGTCATAACCGTTTCAGCCATGATCTCCTTACACACAATTCAAGATGCCGACACATTAAGTGGAGTGACACATCAACATGCAAACTAGACATGTACACTCACACTTAATTACATTATTTGCAAGAAATACATTTTACAAAACAAATAATAAGAATAGGAATTATCCAAGGTTGAGACACCTTATTCCTAACAGGTGCAAGGGAGGCATATCACACCCTAAAGCTAGACATGATTACCTCTAGGTGTTGAGATAGAGCTAACCTTGGGTGAAGCCTTTGGCCATCCTTGGTAAGGAATTACATGCCACATGACACTCCATAGATACCCCTCATCTAGAAGATGGTATTAGATTTATGTTATAGGCCCACACTAGGTGACACACCTACTTGAATAAGTCTAGGAGTGTGTGACTAATTTCAATGTTTTTATATGTTGCACTAGTGACTTTCAAAATTCTTAAACTCCCTCAAGTCTAAGAAATATATCTTTTTGTGTGAAATTGATTAAATATTTTAGATTTGGATATGAAGTTTCCTAGAATCAAAATGAATAAAGGAAAGAAAAATAAAAATCCAAAGATGAATAAAAATCAACACCCCCTTTCACAAAACTAGAAAAAGGGAGAGGTGAGTGCTTTATATATAGAAAAATAAGGGAAAATACTTCTAAGAAGAATAACAACTCTCAACTTCCCAAATTAGGCGGGATATTTACCTACTTGGTAAATACAAAATTACATGGTTGCACCTAGTTAGATAAAGACAACCAGATTGTTATGAGAGGTGAAAAAAAATTAAAATTGGGTATGAGAACCAACTACCTAGAGTTGGGTGAGAGTGATACGTACATGTAACCCATGGATTATGTCATGTGTCCTCATATTAACCATGTCTAATATAACCTAGAAAATTTAATAATATGTGTAAGAAAAATAAATATCTCCATAAACAAGGAAAATAAAAAAGCCTACACTAACAACCCCCCTTAAGCGTAGGTTAGGTGGGTGAAAATATGGAAAGATGTAAAAAATGGGTCTTGGTGACAAGGACATATTAGGTACCTATGTACAAAAAAATCTCCCAAAAGTAAACAAAAGGATTAAATTTAGTGAAAAAAAACTCCTTACCTAAAGAGAGAAAAATGAATAATTTTCCTTACACAAGAAATAATCCCATGCAAGGAAGAAGCCCCTATGCTTGAATTCTTAATAAACATACTAATTGAAAAATGTCTATCACTTTTATACAATTTATCCTTTTTGAAATCTCAAATATGTTTCATACTCTAGGTTTCATTAGTTGCATGTCTTAAAATTTTCAAACTTCATATTTTTAACCAAGTTAGGTTTGTCAAAAAATTAGTTTTTAATATTTTTTATAACTCATAACTAATTATTTACTTATAAAAAAATTAAAATAATATGTCATGTATGCTCATTTGTTCTTTAATTATATCTAGTCTACAAAAAAATATTGCTCATACTTAGATTGGTTGAAATGAAACCTACCTTTTTTTTTCAAAATGTTTATTAGTGCCTCACTGAAACATTTACTTTTTACCATATTGTTTCATTTAAGAAAAATAGTAACCCACAAACTACATTCAATTTCCTACATATTTTATTACAACATATTTTTTAGATTGTGTAGATAACTCATTCAACTTTTCACATGAAGTTGTTTAAGTCTATTTCTTAGCATTTGCATTGCCACATAGAGGAATTTTTTGGCCCATAATGATCTCAAACTCGCCCCTCATTTAGATTCGCATTCACAAAAAAGTGATTGCAAATTATAGAGGAGAAAGGTGCATACCCTTAGACTTTCCCCAATCATTTTATGTCACTTTATGTGAATATCTTTAAGGCATGGTCTTCATGTTTAATTGGTCAATTTTGGTACACATGCTAACTGTAAGCCTAAATCCAACATTTATTTAATTCATATCATGTAGTTTCAAGTATTCCACATCATTTTCTAAAGAATTAACCATTCTAGAATAGTTCACATGTGATTCTCTCTCCAAGATTGAACAACCATGACCTCATCACTTTGTTTTTAAATTCAAAGTTCACTATTTCCTACACCAATTCTTCTAGCATATGATTGCTACCTATCAACTAGCATTCCAAAGGTTTGAAATTGCATGTTATCTAGGGCTTGTTTGTAAAGACATCACCTAAAGTCACTCTAAGACATGATAACATGTTGAATACACATGAATTGATCAACAAATAGAATAACACATAAGTCACTTTCAAGTTCAACTATCAAATTCTAATATGTATTCATCATGTCTAACATCTATGTTATTTCTACAGTCTAATCTATATTGAATCAATACAAGATCTTGAGTATTGGCAAGTCAAGCACACTTCTGTTTATTATAACAAGTCCCAACAATACTTCCTAGCAAGCAAGTCACTAGTTTTTCCTCACATAGATATACATTAGGCAACAATCTTCTACACGTACCAAAGTTTTCCCTATGCTCAAGGCCTAATGGATCTGATCATATGCACAAGCCTATCTCAAGTCTTGAAACTCTTAGACCTTAAGCATCTCAATCTTGACATCAAACCCAATTCTAGATTTTAGTTTTTGCTTCCCAATCATAACATTGCAATAATTAAAGTCCACTTTGTATTGATTTAGAGGTTTTATTTTGTAGTAATCTATGTACAAACCAAGTGCTTGAAACATTCATTCAACATGTTCTTCAGTACTAGATGTAGATCCCCATTCAACATACCATCAACTCAACTAGAAAAAGTTTAGGTCATGTTTTTCAATGTTAGATATCCTTGAAGACAATTGAACTTTGATCTCCATTAAAAAAACAAGTGGTCCAACCACTTAATCACAGTCCACTGGCAAAAAAAAACACTGTTATTTATAAATTAACATTCAATTATAAATGATTAATATTTGAAAATCACCCTTTGTTTTTTGTGTTAGGATAAGCACTAACATGGTGTACTCATAAAAATTTCATGACTAAAAGTTAATTGGTACAATTTAAATCGTGCAACTACTAGATACATAAAGATAA
This sequence comes from Sequoiadendron giganteum, assembly GCA_007115665.2. Lineage (NCBI taxonomy): Eukaryota > Viridiplantae > Streptophyta > Pinopsida > Cupressales > Cupressaceae > Sequoiadendron > Sequoiadendron giganteum. Next base: position 56,582,637 of record CM021108.1, on the reverse strand, counting down.
TTCAGAAAAATAAAACACTAATAATAATCTAGCCGGTGGAGGAGAAAAAAAGTGGAAAACGATTTTAACATTGTCATATAATAATGAATATAGTTACACTGTACGTTGACCCAGAACTCCTTATGTAATCAATCAAGACCAGGAATTGAAGTGCAGTACTCAATATATTATTCTCTCATAAACACAGGTAAACATAGATAATATTTTCTACATGCATAATGTTAAAGTCAATCACGGCACCTATAAAAAAGGCAAACATGATAAATCTTGGCCGAAAAGAATACAGTCAAATATGTCATAGTTGTCTATACTTTAAATAAACAATGGCCACTATAAGAAAATGACTTTTCTTTTGTCAATTTCAAGATAAGAATTGCCACTTAATATTTGACAAAGTCAAAACAGTTTATGATTATCCTAAAAAGGAGCTTGAGAAATTTTCAATGTTGATTTAGTGTTTCCAAGATGCATTTATAAAATGGCTCAAATTTCCATCACATACCAAATAAAACGATTGCTCAGCTATTACTTTCAGTTGGAATTACATAACTCATAGAGAGTCAATAAAAAACTACTTTAATATGAGCCATACTTCATAGTCTACTACATTTGACTAGAATAGATAGCTATAGTTACATTCATTGTACACATCAATGATGTGCACTAAGTTCTGTTGGTGTGAGCAGCAGAATGAGGTAGACTGGTGTCCTCTATTGGTTTGACTTTCTTGTATGTGTATTTTCTTGCAATGAAGATGTAAAGGCATAAGTTGATAGCACTGAGAGAAGCCAAGAGCCAGTAGAAATAATCTAAATGGCATCTGTTAAGGTTGTTCACAAACCAGCCCTTGTGACCCCCTCTTGCACTGGCCTTTTCTGTAATGGTGATGAGAAGACTGCTGATGAAACTTGCAACACCCACAACACTCAGATAAAAGGCAATCCCCAAGCTTCTCATGTTGTCAGGGACTTGATCATAGAAGTATTCCTGCAATCCTACCAGTGTGAACACATCTGCTATTCCAAGCAATATGAACTGTGGGCATAACCAGAAAACACTGAGGGGTATTGTAGCCTTGGGAGTGTCAAGTAATCCATGGCTCTTTGCCGCATTTACCCTCTTTTTCTCAGAAAGAGCTGCACTCACTAGGAAGAGGATGGAGAAGAACATGCCCACACCAATTCTTTGAAGAATGCTTATCCCTCTTTCATTACCTGTGAATTTTCTTGCCATGGGGACTAGAAATCTATCATAGATTACCACAAAGATGACCATGGAACCAGCAGTGAAGGTGAGAAGAGAGGCTGGGGGAATTTGAAAATGAGAACCCATTCTTCTATCCATGGTGTAGCCTTGCTTTATGAAGAAGGTGGTTCCCTGAGCTATTGCCACTCCATAGATTAAGCAAGACAACCAGATAGGCACCATCCTTAGTATAAGCTTTGTTTCCTCTACTTGAGTTACTGTGCACACTTTCCATGGATTTGGCTCCTTTGTTCCAGTGCTTCCTGCTAAATCTGCATCAATTTGTCCCGCTATGGCTGCTTTGTCCAAGAACCTTAACATAAAATTTTAATTCCACATTCCCATCAGATGTCAAATATCCAATAATTTGAGATAACATAATAGTGAATTTTGAATCAGATGTCAAATATCCAATGACTTGAGATAATATAATATTTAATTCAGAATAAATATTAAATACAAAAGTAATATGAACCGTTGATTGTCACCACAATAAAATGATTTTGAGGATATAATTTAATAACATTAAGAGGTTACACTAATAATTTGATGAAGCATTTTGAGTATAATTTAAGTGGACTTAATGGTAAAGGAGTCGGTTTTCTATAATCTCCATATTGAAAGTCAATCTTCAAGTCCAAATATATTGTCTCACTCAAGGGTAACCGAAAAACTACTATTTTTTTCAGCTTTTTATAATACCCAACAAATGCTCGAGGATTAGTTTAGCCTGGAAATTTCTTCCTTACCATGATTATATATGTCACCAGTAGGGATCATTATGTTTAATACTTTCCTTTCTGCTATTGCTAAAGAGGGTCGTCTTAACAACTGTTTTTACTTATGGGCACACAGTACCGACGTTTAGTAATACATTGTCTCATTTGGGATCCTAAATAAACAGAGAATATTTTATTTTTTCATTAAGGTTTTGGATCATTCTATGATTCAATTTTATTTTCGCTATGATGATAAATGGATCATAGAATATGATCTGAAATATTGATGAATGATAAATTTATATAATCTAATCTTAACTTGTTCGTTCTTAAAAAAGATGGAGTTACATAAGATTATGTAAATTTATTTTTTTCATTAATGTTTCAGATTGTTCTATGATTCAATTCTCTTCTTTGACCATCTCATCTTGATTATGGATCATAGAATATGATCCAAAACATTGATGAAAGATAATTTACATTATCTAATCTTAACTTGCTCTTTCTAAAAACATGAAGTTACATAAAATTATGTATTATTTTTTTTCAATTAATGTTTCCGATTATTATATTATTCAATTCTCGTCTCTTATTATCTCATCCTAATGATAGATCATGAAGTGTGATCTTAAACATTGATGAAAAAATAAATATACATAATCTAATCCAAAAAAATTATTAACTAAATTTGCTCATTAAAAAGAAATTACATAATATTAAATGAATTCCAGCTTATCACCATGCTTGATCATTTTACATAATCTAATCCAGAAACTTTATAAACTAAACTTACTCATTCAAACAAAACAAAAAAATAAAATTACATAATATTAGGCGAATTCCAGTTTATCACCATGCTTGATCACGTAGTTAAGAATTGTTAAAACATATCCAAAAGATCTTACAAAATAAGACGAGTCAAAAAAATTGCACTTACTTTAAGTTTTCTGTATGTGATAGCAACCTCTGTCCAGATCTGATGTCTTCCACATCCAATTTCTCGTAGAGAAGACCCACCTCAGGATATTTCTGATTCCTGTTGTTGAAGGCAGCAACAAAGACTTGTAGTATCCGAGTGAGAGGGCTGCCTCTGGGAATCCTGTTTCTGTAATACGGAGTTCCAAACAGAAACAAGATGAGTGTCACAGCCATGGCTGCTGTAGGGATGGAAAAGCCGATACCCCAGCCTATATTGTCCTGAACATATACAACAACTGTGACTGCAACAAGAACGCCTCCACACAGACCAAAGTACCACCAATTGAAGAAAGACATTTTTTTCAGCTTTTCTGCACTGTCTTGTTCATTGAATTGGTCTGCCCCAAAGGATTGGAGAGAAGGTTTGTGACCTCCTGTGCCTACAGATATCAAATACAAGGCAAGGAAGAAGAACCCAACTTGTGTGGATGTAGCATGTGGATCGCATGTCAAGTTGGTTTTTTCACACTGTGGAGGCTTTAAGGCAGAGAGTGAAGCTGAGAGAGTCAGCAATACTAATCCCTGTGAACACAAAACAAACTTCAGATTAACTTGTCTGCTCAGCCATCGTATGACAGTGATTTAGAGCACTATGGTAGAAAATATTTACCACTATAATTACCCATAATCAAAATTCGTTGTGTTCCATTATTCTTATGAATGTTAGATGGAACTGTGAATAGTCTTGTGTCGAGCCTCAACATCCTTTTGTTTTCTGTTTTTTTTATGAGGCATTTTGGAGTTTGATCCGAAATATTGAGTGGAAAAATTCACACAGTCAAATCCAAAAACAATCTATACTAACATTTTTAATGTCTCTTTAGAAATGAAATTTGATCACAAATGTCAGAACGAAAAAAATGGAAACAATACATGTAACATCCTTAACACTCTTAATGTCTCTGTGTGAATAGAGTTTGATCAAGACTTCAAACAGAAAAAAAATCAGAGTCAAATCCAGAAACAATACATAAGAACACCCTTAATGTCTGTCTGTGAAGAGGGTAAGTTCGAGATTACTGCCTCATGTATAATTAAGTCTACTGAGGACATTTTTTTTAGGTTTGGGAGGAAGGGAGAGGGATGGTATTAGCTGTCCTATTCAATGGACCATTTATTGGAAATTACAATGAACAATTAGCTTCTCAGATAAGGAATAATTGCAGACAACAAAGCGACATCTGAGACTATAACGTCACCCAAAGTGGTTTGATTTCATCTTATGCACGCTATGGTCTACTAAAAAAAAACAGAAAGAATCCATGGTAATATCCATCTGTAATTAAAATAGGTAAATTCTACTCCGAAGTACGATCATCCACTAAAGGAGACCGAGAAAGAATAACCTATTGGCCAATCATAACAAAGGTTCTAAATCTTAAAAAAAAGCGTATCTATCCTCACAGACCCTTCTACCATCCAATGCTGATGAACTTTTATGATCTTAATCTTCAGAAGAAAATATACATCCTTAAATCCTCTTCTAACATCCAGTGGAAACAAACCTTTACAAACTTAAAAAAAGAAACGAATAATGGGCGCCTCCAAGTACATTCAAGAATATAATACCCATCCAGTAAACCACTTGTACTCTCTAAAGTAAAGTGGAAAGCATAGGATTAAACATCATTCACATTCAAGGAAGTCATTTGGGTATGTTTGCAGAGATTGGCTTACCAGGAGATATATCACAGAGGAAATCAACACCATCCAGTAACGACCAAAGTATGCATCTGCTAAAAATCCTCCCACAAGGGGCATGACAGTTGTTACTCCTGACCAGTTATTGACATTCTTTGCAGATGTGACAACTCCTTCATGCATCACAGTGGTTAAGTAGATTATCAAATTTGAGGCTACTCCATAGTATGTCAACCTTTCACTGAACTCAACTCCTGTAAAACACAAAGTAATGATATCAGATTTGGACAATCTATTTTCTGAATTATTGTTGTTTCTGGATTAAATTGTATGAATCTTTTTTATCAAACGTTTCAGATCACAATCACAGTCCATAATCCATCATCAAGATAATAACGAACTATAAAAATAAAGAATCTCTATAAGACAAACAATCCTAGAATCACACGATGCAAAAAATTGTGAATACTGTAAAAGCTAGAAACGTTTAACTGTATATTGTTAATTACCAATTATGAAAAGAGAAGCCTTCCATCCTCCAGATTTTGACTTGCTAACAGACCTTCCTCTAAGATCAACTGACCCATCATTTACCCATTCTTGACCGTCTTCCCTGCCTACTGCAGGAGTCTTCCAAAATTCCATCCACTCTGTCCAACAGAGGAAACCCATGATGCCACCCAAAACAATTGACAATATGAACTAAAGTAGTCTGTGGAGTCGCAGAATAAAGACTACTACTGTATTTATAGAATAAGAAATTGTAAGGTCAGTCTCAGAGCCAGGGCAATAGTCAAATATATTTAAAGAGACGTTGTACTGAGCTTATAGATTCTAAAAAATGATTTTTCTGCACACACTACACGGCATTTATGATTCTCTATTGCTTGTACTTCACACCCAAATGTTGTGGAGATTACCTATGGCGTAGACTATTTATATTAAGAGGCCAGCTATTCTATGAAGAAAACTTTGGAATAAAGTGCAAATAAATATTACTTTTTGGATGGGACACAACTTGCTAAAGTGCATGTTGAAAATGTGTACAAAACGATGGCTGTAGTTGAACCGAAGTGGGGAGCACAAAGTTTTATTACACCTCCCCACTAAAAGAATCATATTCCATACCAAACTCCACTTCCTCCAACATTTGGTTTTATATTGCATTGATAATGCAGTGCATTTTCTTTTTCTTGTGTGGAAGGATTTAATATGCTTTGAGGCAGGGGATTGGAATTTTGAAAGAGTCCTTGTAATCATAAAATTCTAGAGGCTTGTTCCAAACCGACTTTCACATTGTTCCATTTGTACGTACTGTCTTCTTAATGGGTTTATTCCTAAAAATTGTGTCTTTAAATTTGTAATAGATAAACCTATTTTTTTATTCATTCATTCAGGTAAATATCGAAATCCATTTTATAAGAGTGAGGACTCTAATCCAATAAAAGGCATACATATAAATATAAATTAGTTTAGATCGAAGTGATGGAGGTAGACTATTTGAATAATTGAATGATACGTAGGAATTAAAGGTGAATGAGAGTGATATTTAGTTTGATAATTAAAGAATAATGGTAAATAAATAAGATTTAAGATGTTAGATTTAGAAAAAGTATCATTGTATTTTTTATTGTCTAGATTGTTTGTTAGATAGTTTTTCTACTAGAAGAAATTTTTGAGTATGTGGAATAAATTTTTGGTCATAGATTTGTACCTATGTCTTAGATTCATCCTAACAATCAATAGTGTTATACTTTGTAACGTCGATTACTACATGATCTTCTACTTTACTTTATTTGATTTTTTGGGGAATAACAATATTTTAAAACACCTTGGAGGATTGTCATTATGTCATAAAGAGTTTTTGCCTAGAGCTATCCTTAAAATGTGAACAATATAAAAAAGGAATAGGAAAGAACGTAAGCATGTAGTTTCTTTACTCTTTTTTATTACATCAAATTAAAGCGTGTAGCTAATGATTACTCCAATTCTCTCTACAATGAATGAATACTAAGTGATGATTGCTTGATTCTTTGGGTTATTAGAATGAATGCATTGAACGTCTTTAAATGTGGACATATAGAACCAATTTGTGTCAAACATGTGTTTAGTTGGCTCAAGATAGAAGAGTGAAGGGGGCCACATGGACCAATTTAGATTTTGAATTTTAAATTGAAAAGAGAAGTTCATAATTATTGAGTCAACCCCACAAGTATTGACTTGTCCCAAAATAGAATAATAGATTTGCATAGATAAGTGTGATAAGTAGGTGGATAAGGTGAATGTATAGGAGTTTGTGTGTAAATGGATAAGGTAGCGCTAAACATAATGAATATGTGTGTATAGTATGGATAAAAATGCTATGGTAGTGAGCACAACTTCACATAATATTGTGTTATTTGTCACTATGTAGATGTATTAAATTATTACTAAAAATAAACAGACTGAAATAGTAATCTGCAAGTGGATTTGGAGAGTGCAAACTGATGTGTACCTACCCAAAAAATTGGTTTGGTTGTTCCTACAAGGATGGGGTTGCCCAATGGCTACTGAGTCTTTGTTAGCCTTTTCAAAACTTCAAAGTTTGATCCTATAACCCTCTATTTGATCTCTATTCTTGTACCTGCAAATCTTCATCTTTTAATTAGGACCTACAATAAATCTAAAAAACAAATTGTTTGGGTGGCTATATGGGGGTTTGCCTTAGTCAAACCCCTATCTTAGTAATTAAACCTCAACAAAAAACCAAAGATCTGATAGAAAACAGTGTGTGAGCCCTAACCTTATGTGTGTCTAAGGTTGTTATGAGCTTAAATGGAAAGAAACCCTACTCAAGTGCATTAGAGCATGATTCCTATATGATAATAATAATATCCAATTAGGGAGAAGTCGAAAAACCCTAAGTAAATCTAGAAATGCAATGATACCTTGCTTTAGGCTATAAGTAGAGTGAAGTTTGAAGATGAAAGCACCAAGGAAACTAGTCATTAGGTGGAGGGAAGTGGCCAAATGCATCTCTGAACCCTAGAATCCATCATGCCCTTCCATAAAATTCAACCTTCAATCATGTGATAAAGCTTGGTCAAATTTCTAAATGGACTCAAAGACTTGCAATCTCAAGTAATGTTGCTCTAAGACTTTTGAAATTTTCTTTCTTGTTCGAATGCCATCTCTTTCTAGTTTTGAAATAATGAAAAGACTAGGTATTTATAGGCATTTCTCTTATTTCCTGATAATTAGATCCTGAAAGTCAACATTAACAATTTAAATTTTGAATGTTAAAATGCAACCAACAGTCCATTAAAATTTGGGTCTTGGCTAAGAAAGGGGACTCAATCGCCCATGGGTGACTAGATCTTGGACCAAATTCCAGGACACTCAAAGTCAAGGATAATTTAATGATTGATTGCATTTGTTCAATGCTTGTTTCAATGTTAGAAAATGGTAAAAAGAGGCCTCATAATGCATAATAAAGGGAATTAGGGCATATGTAGGAAGGATTGAAAATGCATAAATGAAAGGGTCACTAAAATAGGTCTAAACTAAGCATGAAATTATACTATCACCTACAAGGGAGTATAATTTTATATGCTACATTTAGCCCCCACTTTAGCGGCCATATGACACCACATGTATATGCAAGCTAAAGTACTAAAAGTAAATCATGCTACATAAAAGGATACTCATACAATTTGTAAACAAGAGAATGAAGCCCCTAGTGTAGTCATCTGTAAAACCACAATGTTAGAAACCACATCCTACAAAATTGATTTGTTTGTTGTTCAAAATTATCTTATACTTTGAAATAATCATGTCAACTTCTATGGAGAACCAAATTCAAGGGTGGACATATGCCCCATTGATTCTACTTTCTTTATGGAGATGGAATCATGGTAGCAATCTAACCACATTGATTTACTAGGTTTATTAATGAAAAATATTATGATAGGGTTATGAGACCATAACATCATCTATCGATAATCATTGGATAAGATTGGGGATGGAACTATGAATCCAATGCAACAAACAACATCAAAATTGGAGTTCTCTAGCCCACATTATTGTGATTTGAGTGAAATGTGTTACTATGAAATTTTACTATATGTTAGTGCAAAATCATCTTTTTGACTATATCATTTTGACATTTACTATTTGAAGATTTTGAGAGAGATACCTTGGTGTAGAGAAGTGAAGTTGTCAAACCGATGACCATACCAACCCCCACAACTTGAGGTCCTACGAGAAGAGGTTGCAAATGGTTCCATCACACCATAGGTGAGTTCCTTGTACCTACTCCATGTAATTTATCTTAGTATTCTACACTATTTTAAGATTTTTTCAAAAATCATGCCATCCTTGTCCTCTTTGGGTGACCGTGTCCCAAATTGGTGACCTTGTCCCAATTTGGCGATCTTGTCCTAGTTTGGTGACCCTGTCCTAGACACCTTACCCCAAAATGGTGACAATGTCCAAGGGCAATTATTTTTTATTTTTAACTGTTTGGTTACCTATTTTTGTCATGTTACCAATCTAGTTTTCCTTGTTTCTTCCAAGATCTACCACATTCTCATCAATGCTTGTGAGGATTATTTTTTTCTCTTCTTCATGAGCAGTTTACACAACTTACTAAGGAGGATGAGAAAACTTTGTGCATTACTAGGTTATATTTGATATACCTCATGCCACCCATGAGGTATCGTGATGTGATTATTATGGCATTAGTTGAGCAGTGGAATGAAAATACTTTGACATTTCATCTCCCAATAGGGGAGTTGATAGTCACACTTGAGGATATACATCACATACCCAGGATACCTATCTGAGGTGAGATTGTCCATTTTGATGAGTACTGCACATGCAAACAAGCGATAGATGATATTCAGTATTGTACCGACCCCCACATAATTCCCATTGACCCTAGAGCTCACATCAAACTTTAGTGGCTTTTGTATGTCAATGTTCCCTTGATTCATTAGATTATGTGTGTGACATTCGCTTTATCTCTTGTTCCTGATAGACAAGGCACACACCTTAATGGGGGTCTCATTCATACTATACAGGAGATGGAGTAGCATCAAATAGTCTATGCTTGGGGACACATCCTGATCGCACATCTTTATCATAATCTTGGTCATTTTTTCCATCAAAAGCTTCATAGTATTGTTCATTGTACCCTTTTTCATGTGTGGGCCTTAGAGTATATTACATGTACCAGACCGACTGGATTTCCTACTGCCACAAACTTTGGTCATCCATAGGCCTTCTATTACATACTTAGATGGGCTTGGTAGTCCAAAGATCTATTGCACTAGAGAATTAGGCTTGATCATCTAGAGGAGGATGATATTGTATGGAGACCGTACAATATTCTACCATAGTGGCCATGTCTTACACAGTAGTTGGGTAGGATGTAGTAGGATAGATTATTTTTTGGGTTCCATGACTATATTCTCATGTGATTCTATTATAATTATGTCATGCATCAATTTGGTCAGATACTGATAGCGCCTAGCCAACAACATAATTGTTGAGATTTGCAAATAGCAGTGGCTGAGCCAAAGGCTTGGTCACATTGTGCCTATAATGCGCTCATGTTATAACATGAGCATGTTATAGCTCACATTAAAACAAAAAAAAACACAATGTGTTCATTTCTTTCTTGAATTGTGTTTTTTCAAGCTCGCGGCCAAAAACCTTGCATTTGCATGCTTGTGCTTTGGAAGGAGCTAAACTTGCAATTTCTTCACCAATTTGTTGCAATTTCATCATTAGGATGCCGCCACGTTGACAAGGAGGTGAAACAAGTAAGCATTTTTTTTTTGTGAATTTGTTGATAAATACGTAATTTTAGCTTGTTTTTTATATTCATTTGTTTAATTTGTAGGCGATGTTAATGAACCTCAAAATCGTCTTGAAAATCCTCAACAACTAGAGCAACAAGAACATGAACAAAATCCTCAACAACCACAAAAAAAATATCCTTCATGCCAATTCCTCAACATCCTCCTAGCACTCAGCAAAATTTAATGGGGGTAATTGAAAACAATAAAAATAAGATTGAGGAGATAATCATGAGGTTGAATGATCTAGTAAGTTCAACCATGGAAAGAAGAAAATTTTCCAATTCACTTCAAGAAATTTTAAAACATGTAGATGCAATCAAAAGACTATTAAGTGGTTCGGTAGATAGGGGGCAAACGGCTAGGAGTTTTTTACGCAAATAAATTATCACATAATGAAGTAAAAGATGAAAAAATTAAAAAAAATGATTTGTGCTCACTATTCACTGACCCACATACAAATCAAAATATTGATCTTAAATCCAAGAGGTTTCATATCCATTGGTGCCACCACCAAGGGATTATGAACTATTTTTGGGATAGGTGGTACATGGGTTTTGACTATCCACCATGCAACAATTGTGAAGTCCCCCAATATTTCTTGAGGAAACTCTATTGTGAGTTCATCCTCAACAAAATCCCAAATTATTCTAACATGAGGGACTTTCACGGGAGAGGTGGGGGTTAAACATAGGATAGACCTAGTGCATGACTGGATCCTCAATGGCAAGTGATACAAGCTCTTCCTAGGTTGGATCGTGAGTAGGTCGTTATCCCTTCTATCGTGAAGGAGAGTGTTGAGGTGGACACTTTACAAGCTATCAGCTCTTTGAATCGGAGTATCATCTAGCACACCAGTCCTGTAGTATAGCTCCATCTAGGGGAGTCTTCGAGGGGTAGGCTCCCACCCCATTCTTGTTAGGTTTGGAGGTTGAATTATACATATGACCCCATAGACACTCAGAAGGTTGGTACACATGATACATCTGCAACTACGAAGATGGCAATGTCAACTAACATTTTGAATGAGGCTTTCAGCATTGATACTCAAGTAAATGTTAGCATGTTCATTGAATTTAATTTATATTAAATTTCATTTTTGAAATGCAAGATTAACTGATTTAGTTTAATGATTTTAATAAAATTTCAGGGTCATAGTGTTGATATTGGATACACCGGCTCTCCACCTGTTTATTACTCCACTGCATCTACCACTGAGGTATTAACTAGTAAAAAATTATAAATTTATTACATGTGAATAGCATTGTTATATGGATGGTATTCTAATATCTGATTTCTGATGTTGAATAGGCTAATATTGGAGGTTTCATGGGAACACCTCCTAGTGCTAGTGGAGTAAACCTTCACACAGGTAATAGAATAAAGAGTTTAACTAATGAATTGTACTTAATATATTTGTGTAGTTTATATTCATAGCGTTGATTACATTACATTGCACATCTTTCAAACTCAAAGCATTACTTCACATTGCATAACTAATAACTAGATGTTGATAAATGAAAAAAAATTCAATTACAATATAGTTGTTTAGAAAGTCAACATAAGTAGTGATGCAATTACTTCACATAGCATAAGTAATAACTAGGAGTAGTTGCCAATTGCATTTGCTTGTCATGGAATTCCATGAGACCACTTTTTATTGAGGCATTTTTTTCAAACAATTCACTACCTTATCTATGCTATGGCTGCTTGGAAGAAATATATGAAAGAATAATAGTAAGCAATAGCACAAAAAAGGCAATGAGTTGTTTGAAAAAATGCCTCAAAGAAATGTGATCTCATGGTGATGTCCATCACCAGGAGACCCAATTTCTTTGAGGCATTTTTTCAAACAACTCACTACCCTTTCTATGCTACCACATTTTCCATACATGTCTACCAAATAATTTTAGCAAACAAGTCACTTCCTTGCTGATATGGCTAAAAACCTAAATAAGGTGCTTTCTAACAAACTATGGATTCTTGGAAAAAATATCTATCAAAGCATAATAGTAAGAAATATCATAAACAAGGTAGTGAGTTTAGTCTAAAAAAATGCCTCGAAGAAATGTGGTCTCATGGGGATGGAATTCCATGAGACCACGTTTCTTTGAGGCATTTTTTCAAATAGCTCACTACCTTTTCTATGCTACCACATTTTTCATACACATGTCTACCAAAGAATTTTATCAAAATACTCACTTCCTTGCTACTATGGCTAAAATCCTAAAAACGGTTCTTTCCAACAAACTATGGATGCTTGGAAAAAATATATCAAAGCCTAATAGTAAGCAATAGAATAGCAAAGGTAGTGAGTAGTTTGAAAAAATTCCTCGAAGAAATGTGGTCTTATGGTGATGGAATGCCATTCCATCACCATGAGACCACATTTATTTGAGGCATTTTTTCAAATATCGCACCACCTTTTCTATGCTACCACATTTTCCATACACATCTACCAAAGCATTTTATCAAACTACTCACTTCCTTGCTACTATGGCTAAAAGCCTAAAATAGGTGCTTTCCAACAAACTATGGATACTTGGAAAATATATATCAAAGTATAATAGTAAGCAATAGCATAGACAAGGCAATGAGTAGTTTGAAAAAATGCTTCAAAGAAATGTGGTCTCATGGTGATGGAATGCCATTCCATCACCATGAGAACACATTTCTTTGAGGAATTTTTTCAAAGAGCTCACCACCTTTTCTATGCTACCACATTTTCCATACATGTCTACCAAAGAATTTTATCAATCTACTCAATTCCTTGTTGCTATGGATAAAATCCTAAAATAGGTGCTTTCCAAAAAACTATGGATGCTTGAAAAAAATCTATCAAACCATAATAGTAAGCAATATCATAGACAAGGCAATGAGTAGTTTTAAAAAACGCCTCAAAGAAATGTGGTCTCATGGTGATGGAATTCCATTCCATCACCATGAGACCACATTTCCTTGAGGAATTTTTTCAAACAACTCACATCCTTTTCTATGCTACCATATTTTCCATACACGTCTACCAAAGCATTTAATCAATCTACTCACTTCCTTGTTGCTATGGCTAAAATATTAAATTAGGTGCTTTCCAAAAACCTATGGATGCTTGGAAAAAATCTATCAAAGCATAATAGTAAGCAATAACATAGACAAGGAAATCAAGGAAGTGAGTAGTTTAAAAAAATGCCTTGAAGAAATGTGGTCTCATGGTGATGGAATTCCATTTCATCACCATGAAACCACATTTCTGTGAGGCATTTTTTCAAACAACTCACTGCCTTTTCTATGCTACAAAATTTTCCATACATTTCTACCATTTTTTTTTAATCAAAATACTCACTTCCTTGTTGTAATGGATAAAAGCCTAAAATAGGTGCTTTCTAACAAACTATGGATGCTTGGGAAAAATCTATCAAAGCATAATAGCTAGCAATATCATAGTCAAGGCAGTGAGTAGTTTGAAAAAATTCCTTGAAGAAATGTGGTCTCATGGTGATGGAATACCATTCCATCACCATGAGACCACATTTCTTTGATGCATTTTTTCAAATAACTAACTGCCTGAAGAATAGAAACCAAGCCTTTAGCCAAAATTCCCCTCCAAATTATTTTCAAGGTCCTCATCCTCATCCTCAATTTACCAATCCATGGAACCTTCCACCTTTTATTCCATTGTTCATATCCCCACCCTCCCTCTTCATGTCATGATCTCCCTCCATCTCATAACCAAGACCACACTATACCATCCACCCCATCCCAACATAATACCATAGAGAAGGAAAAAAACTGTTTGAAAAAAATGCCTCAAAGAAATGCAGTCTCATGGCGATGGAATGCCATGACACATTTGTTTGTAATGGAATTCGATTACTATGAGACGATATTTCTTTGAGGAATTTCTTCAAACAACTCGTTGCCTTCTCAATGCTACCATAGGTTTCATACATGTCTACCAAAGCATGTTATCAAATAGTTCACCACCTTGCTGCTATGGATAAAAGCCTAAAATAGGTGCTTTCGAGCAAGATATGGATAGGGAAAATAGTAAGCATGATAGTAAGAAATATATTGTTTGATAACTACTCTAAGTTTTGTTCATTATCTCATACATTATAAGCCATGACGTGCATCACTATTGTAGTTTCCGTGATTGAATAACTTGTTTTATTTTCAGATGTTGGAAGCGGATACACCTCCACATGTTCATAGGGAAATGAAGCCTATTCTTTCTTCTTCTATAGACTCCTTGATGCCTCTCATGTAGGTATGATGCATATTACTAAATTTCAATTTACTTTCATTATTATAGCTGCTAGTTAGTGAAAAATCAAATCATTATTGATTCATAGTTTAATTTATCTTTGGATGGTTTCTATAGGGCTTCAACATGCCACAAAATGGGCATGCAAATATTTCCCTCAAGGAGAGTGATCATCTAGTGGTGGTAAATTATTATTTTGTTAAATATACCATTTTTTATGATGCAATTTCTATATATTAATTTCTTTACTTGTTATTGTAATAGATAAAGCTTGAGAAGGAACTAAACCCTGGGTAGAGCACCAAGAGCACTCCTTGACCTCAGAATAAATGAGTGACATATGTATCACCATCCAGATGACAAGCAAAGGGAAAGAGTTTATTTTGAGAGCATGGAGATAATGAATTTTGATTTCAAATCCCTTTGTTGTATTCCTATATGACATTTTTGTACATATTTTGTATTACATATATTTGACATTGTATGCCTATATGGCATTCTCGTAAGTCTATATGGCTATTTTGTATATATTTTATACTTATATCAACATATATTGATGTATGCCTACATGGCTATTTAGTTAATGCAAAACTTTCTTATCGATGGTGTCTATATTTGCATTATAAATCCGCGGTTCAATAGATATGAGTTACGTGTATTCAAGTGTATGCTTTACAACTTATGTGTATACTTTGTGACTTAGGTGTATTCCAATGTATACTTTGTGACTTATGTGTTTTCATGTGTATACCTTGTATTCATGCATATACTTTTTATTAATGCGTATACTATTTACTCATGTGTATACTTCAAGGCTTACATGTATTTGAGTACTTGTGCTTCACTTATTCACATGTGTGCTTGACTTATTCACATGTATACTTATTAATTGGTTAGCCCTAAAATTTCTCATTGTTGTCCTTCATGGTTTGTCTTGAATATTTATTGATTGATACTAAACAACTTCAATATTTCTGGGAATACTAGTAGAGTTACAAATTACAAAATTGCACAAATTGAAAAGAAAAGATTAATTGTAAATAAATGCACTGATTATTAATTCTATAACTGATTAAGAGTGAGTATAATATATATATCAAGAGATGAGCCTTCTAGAATGGAAACTTCCAACTAGAAAATAGGCATGCAACTCCATGCAAGATTGCACAACTAAGTAATCATTATCCTAAAAATCTACCAACTAGCAAACATATCTAAAGGAATATTTTAGGTAGAATATTCTACACTAACATTTTCATAATCAATGGATTGTTTCCATGCTCGCTCCCCAACTATCAACCAAACTTTCTCAATAAAACCCTTTGATATATTTCTATGTCCATCAAATCAATGCATATAAATCTACCCAAAATATTCCCACTACTTTGAAAGTAGTAATCCACCCAAAATTACAACAAGAGATAAGGAAAATGAACCCACACAGGTATAATTGAATAAAGAATAGTTCACCCTTCACAACTTGGTGAAACCATTACCAAACTTAGAAGATATTAAAGATAAAGAAGAATCATGATCTATATAATATAGAATTAGTATCCACTTTGATCACTACAAAATTTTCAACCATGGGCTTATCATGCATTTTCAAATTTGGTAAGAAAGCTTATTTAAGATCCTTGAGCAATGTATTTCCTAGTGCTCCCTTGTTCTTACATATCTCAATTCGGTTTAATTTAAAGAGTTCCATCAAATGTTTTATCTAATAGAAAAAAGCACATTTTCAATTGGTATTCCATGAGATGTTTCATAAAAAAAATATAGTATATTTAATTGTTTAATTGGAACAACTCAATTAAGCAAATGATACATAATCTTCACAACACTTGCAAAACATAATATTCATAGTAGATGATGAGTAGTTAACTTCTTGACATATTATCATACAAAGATTTATCTTGAATAGTCTTTAAAAAAATTCACAACATAATCCTCACAATATAGAATGAATTGTTATGTTCTTGATCCATCACCATATAAATGTATGTCGAAAGATGTATATGTAATTTTTTTGCAATATTATTTCTTGTATAGGAAATGGACTTGGGAGAAATATTTATAATTTATAATACAAATAAGAAATGGACTTGGGTGAAAAATCTATTTATCACACCATATAATAAATGTACATGAGAGCATCACTTGTTTCTCTTAGACTCCAATTTTCAAGCATAGAAAATCATTTCAAATGAAAATGACAAAATGCTTCACAACCAAAGTTGTTAATTGAGGAAAAAATAAAATGTTTCCAAGTTCCACTATTGAACACATTTTCAATTGGTTGTATATTGTTGTAAGGGAAAGGTGGATAATTAAAAAATGTCTTTCCCTTGCTAGACTTGAGGTTGATCATATGCTTTTGGTGTGGAGAACTTAGACTTCTCAACTATCATGTGAATGTTTCTCTTTTCGATTATTTTGCATGCCATCATAAGGGATTGAGTCATTTGAACATAGCTCAGAGTGATTTGACGTGTTTGGGTGTGAAAGAGGATGATTCCTAGCATAAACGTACCTATCTAGAAATGTTGGAAAAAATTTGTTTGGTCACATGAGTTGTAGAATGAAAGTTGCACCACTTTGCAACTTTTTCCATCAAGTGAAAACTGGACACCATGGGAAAAAAAATACAAGATAAAAAAAATTGAAAGAGGTTATTATAGAGGGAACTAATGCAATCTCGTAGGCTCAGATGGAGATTATGTAAGTATCATGGTTTTTGAGTAACAAACCGTCAAAGATTGCAGCCATTTTGCACTTTTGACTCTTAAGGGATCAAATCGGTTGAACATAGCTTAGAGTGATTCAACATATATGGGTATGAAAGAGGACCATTCCTAGCATAAACATACCCATTCATATGCATTTAAATATTCCTCTTGGTCACATGAGTTGCAAAACAAAAGTTACACCACTTTACAACTTTACACTACTTGCATTTGACACTTTTTCCATCAAGTGAAAACTAGACACCATGGGAAAATGAGTCTGAGATAAAAAAAAATATGAGAGAGGTTATTGTAGAGGGTCCTAACACAATTCTACAGGCTCATATAGAGAGTTCATAAGCATCACAATTTCTAAGTAATAGCTTGTCAAAGATTGCAACCATTTTGCACTTTAGACTCTTAAGGGATCGAGTCGGTTGAACATAGCTCAGAGTGATTCGACATGTTTGGGTGTGAAAGAGGACCATGGATAGTGTAAATTTACCCATATAGATGTGTTGGAATAGTTCATTAGGTCACATGATTTGCAGAATGAAAGTTGCACCACTTTGCAACTTTACACTGCTTGCATTTGACACTTTTTCCATCAAGTGAAAACTGGACACCACACAAAAATGAATTTGAGATAACAAAAACTGAGAGAGGTTATTGTATAGGAGTGCAACTTGATCCTGTAGTTCAGATAGAGAGTTCATAAGAATCATGGTTTTCGATTAATAGCCTGTCAAAGATTACAACCATTTTGCACTTTATACTCTTAAGGGATTGAGTTGGTTGAACGTAGCTCAAAGTGATTCAAAATGTTTGGGTGTCAAAGAGGACCATGCCTAGCATAGATTTACCCATTCAAATTCATTGGAACAATCTTTTTGGTCACACGAGTTGCAAAACAAAAGTTGCACCACTTTGCAACTTTACACTGCTTTCATTTGAAACTTTTTCCATCAAGTGAAAATTGGACACCACAAGAAAATGACTCCAAAATAAAAAAATCAAGAGATTTATTGTAGAGGGGCCCAAATAAATCTTGTAGGCTTGGATGAAGAGGTTTTAAGCATCACATTTTCTGAGTAATAACTCGTGAAAGATTGCAGCCATTTGCAGTTTGGACTCTTAAGGGATCGAGTCGATTGAACGTAGCTTGAAGTGATTCGATGTGTTTGGGTGTGATAGAGAACCATGCCCAACATAAACGTACCCATCTAGATGCATTAGAATAGTCTATTTGGGCACATGAGTTGCAGAATTAAAGCTGCACCACTTTGCAACTTTACACCGCTTGCAATTGACACTTTTTCCATCAAGTGAAAACTGGTCACCACAGTAAAATGAATCTGAGATAACAAAAACAGAGAGAGGTTATTGTAGAGGGGTCCAATGTGATCATGTTGGTTCAGATGAGAGTTCATAAGAATCACATTTTCCGAGTAATATCATGTCAAAGATTGCAGCCATTTTGCACTTTGGACCCTTAAGGGATCGAGCCGGTTGAATGTAGCTTGGAGTGATTTGGTGTGTTTGGGTGAGAAAGAGGAATATGCATAGCATAAATGTACCCATCTAGACACATTGGAATAATCCATTTGGTCACATGAGTTGTATAATGAAAGTTGCACCACTTTGCAACTTTACACTACTTGCATTTGACACTTTTTCCATCAAGTGAAAATTGGACACCACAGGAAAATGACTCCGAGATAACAAAAAATGAGAGAGGTTATTGTAGAGGTGCTCTACGTGATCCTGATTCCTTGGATGGAATGCCCATAACTGATATGGTCTCCAGGTAACAGGACATCAAATATTGTTTCCTTTTTGCAATTTGGACTGTTAAGGGATTATGCTACATGAATTACAAACATTTGAGGGCAGCAATAAATTTCAAAATTTGAGTAAAAACGCTTATGTGAATAGATGGTATACTATATTGATATTGATATATAATCATTAGGTTGATTTGTTTTAATAAATTTATTTTTATAATAAGTTAGTCAATTGGTGCTAGTTATAATAAGGAGAGAATAAAAGAAGAAAAAGAATGATTGGCAACCATCAATGGTTATTACACTCACTATATTAATAATATGATTTTTATAATAAAATGAGATTTATTTGGTAGTGGGTAAACCCATAATAGTGGTTTACAATTTTGATGAGGAAGGAAATTTGTAAAAATGCTCACACATTCAAAATTTCATGTTTTATAGGGTTTGTTTGAACTAGGGGGTTCACACGAACCCAAAAGAGGGGTTTGGTCGAACCCCTAGTTCAAGAGAACCCCCTTTTGCATGGTGGGTTTGCTCGAACCCTATGATGTCACATTTATTCATAGAAACGAATGGAAAATTAAAAAAAAAGGGGGTTCATGCGAAGCCCCCTTCGAATGAACCCTTGTTCACCCTTTCAAGTGAAGGGGGGTTCGTTCGAAGCGGGGTTTGCTCGAACCCCCCTTTTTTTCCCTTCTTCCTCTCTTCCACCAAATTATAACAAATTTATGCCCTTCGAACCTCGGGTTGAGGATGAAAATGGAGGAGACTTCATAGACCCAATTGGAAGATGATAGTCCTCAAAACGAGCTATCCAACGAATATAATTTTAATATTTTTTGGTTTTATTATGTATGCGTTTTTTTAGTTTTATTAAACATAGGTTTTTCACCAAAAATCAAGCTCTTTTTTTTGCACATGTGGAAAAATAGAAGATTATCAAAATAAAAAATTTAAAAATATGTTTGTTCTGGGTATTGATGTCCCTGATCCATTAAAAAATAAATAAAAGAATTTTGATACATATAAAAAAAGTTATATTGTATACAGTCCACCTATGTTTGAATTGCAATTGGTTTGAATTCAAAACTTGATTAAGAAAAAAATATTCAATAAAAAAATATGAGACCAAATGAAAGTGCTAGATATCCTAGTTACAAATCTAAATTCGAAAAAATTATAATTTTATCCTTCATACAAAAAATGTTATGTTGTATACGGTGAGCGTCACTTTTTAAAAATGTTGTTTTTTGGAAAAAATCAGTTGTCATGGGAGATGGGAAAAGAAGTGCAATCTGATTCGAATTTTTTTTAAAAAAATACTTTTAGAATCTATAGACAAAATGTGATGAGACTTAGTTTGCATCATCTTCAAATTCCTCATGGTTTAACCGCTATAGGTGCTCGAATGTGAAGATTTAGTTAAAAATAATAATTTGAGTGTCCAGTTTGGCCAAAAATTGTAAACCACTATTGTGGGATCACCCTAGTCCTAATTCTTATGTTTGTGCTACAATTGTCTAATATGCTTCATACACCAATATGACACCCAAGTGCTTGTACTTGTAGGCACAATGCTTTCTCAAAACTATCAAATGGTAATACAAAATCATGAGAAAAAAATCAACCTATTTGAATTCCAACACCCCACTTAAATAAAATATTGAATCAATGTGCCCCATTTTCATGTACACAAACTCAACTTATAAGATTCTCTCATAATAACCAAAAATAGGACTCAAGGATGCCTTAGGTACTCCATCCTCATAGATTTTTTACAATGTCACTCATACATTCAAGATGCTCTTATAAAATCTACATCATAGGTGCTCACGATGAGGTTAACTTCAAATAAATAACTTGAAACTACCTCGCTAAGCTTCACACACACTTTTATAATGTCTATACCATAGGTGGTCATGATGACATTAACTTTAAATGAATAATTTAGTACCATATGACAGTCTTGGATTTGGCATATACTTTATAACTTTATTTGGGTTTACTAGCTCCCACCTAAACAAAGAAAAGAGATTGTAAATATTAATAATCACATAATCAATTCAAATAAACATGTGACATGTCAATAATCTAAAACTTATGTGCTCAATTATGCAATATCTTATAGCTTATCACTAGTCAATCTAGTCCATTGAATATCTTAAAAAGTAATTTTTATATGAAATCAAGTATACCTCCCATCTATCAGGATTACACTTTAGAGGGCCCTTGAAGTAATGAGGATGAACATAAATAGAATGTAACCAAAATATTAATTTCCAACCTTTTTGAAACTTGTAACTTGATATAAAAACAACACAATTTAATCTTCCACTTAGTTTACTAATCTATTGAGAATATCCTACATCATTTTTTTTGCATATTTTTGAGAAAAAATAAAATACCCTTGAACTCTATATCCTTTTCCATAGTTCTAAACATAAAGTGTGCTAAATTTTGAAATATGGTAACTTCATCAATCACCTACATACATGATATAAACATTAGATGATAGCATTTGCATCATACAAATTGATGTGCATACTTACAAATTAATCCAACGAACCATCTGAGTCTTGTCTACTCTTTATTGTGTCAAGTATTGCCTCATGGTCAAACTCACACACCTTCCATAGGGTCATGTTTAAAGGTCTACTCCAATATTTGATCAAACGAACCTTGGATGCCACAAAAAGGTTCGTGTAATGAATAATCTTCTGATGCATGTCAAAGTCCTAAAACATCTAAGCATTAACACTCTTATGTGGGTACCTTCTAAGCCACATTCCAGTAACAACAACCGAGCCTGTAGGGTATTTGATGTTTTCTCCATCTATAACCGAGGCATCCAATTTATTTTTAGCATCAAAACAATGACACAATTAATAATACATTCCCTCTTCATTATCTTCATCTATAATAATTGTATAAACATGTCCTACATTGATATGTACAACAAAATAGATAAAATTAGTCATTACAAATACACTACAAAGTAAAATAACATAGGAATTTCAAAAACTATGCAAGTAGATATATTACCTAGCTGAACTAGATCTGATATATGGTCAAAGTCATCTAATGATTCCATCTATGTTAGTTCCAATGTTTTTGGAGGGTGATATGTGTGAAATGGGCTAAGATAACTTAACCACCATTTCTCTACCCACTCCTTTGACTCACAATCATCCTAGGCTTGCAATGTACATGAAGAACAAAAACATGCCATCTTCCGCATATAGATACTCCATGAACTTTCATTTGAGCTAAGAAAAGAGTGTAGCTCACTTGATCCTATCAGTGTGCAATAATCCTCATATGGTGCAATGTTAGTATCATCCATCGACCAAAAAAATCTATGAACTGAAGACTTACCTTCATTACTTGGACCCATCAAAGTATTACACCACTCGACAATTGATTTTGCATCTATCAACTTTGCATTGTATTTATACTTTAACTCTTCTTGTGATAATGCTCTTTTGACACATGCTCTTGCACCATCATGCTCCCCATTTCCATGCCCAGCCTCACAAAAGTTCCACATATGTTGAACACCTGTAATGACATGTATCCTGCTCAACCAGTAGAACATGCATGAGTTCTTGAACTTTGCTGGATAGTTATTTGACCATATTATATGCTGACCATATGCTATGCCCCTCTGAGCCAAATGACTATAGAAGAACTCAAAACAACCTTGCACAAACTCTAGAGAATGTGTGAAATCATCACTAATATAAAAGTGGTACTCCCTCAATACCTTTATTTGGTCCTATGTACTACTAGTTGCATGAATTAAATCTATGTGCACAAATATAGAAACCTGTGTGGAGTTGTAATATTGTGACTGCACCTCACACTATGGCTCTAGAGTGTAGTTCTCTGTAAAGTCAACCATTGAAAATATGCTACCAACTAGAAAGGTGTCCTTGCATAACTTGAATTGCAAGTCCAAGGATCGAGCTTTATGGGTATGCCTTGCATAATCATACACTATACTGTCCTGAAATGTAGACATAAACTGATACATTGGAATCTTTTGAATAACCAAATCACACCTTTTTGCTTGATTACCATCTTTTGTAGCGTATGCCACTATTTTATACTTCTTGAACTCTACTAGTTGTTTTTCAGGAACCTCATGTTTTCTTTCCATATGTTGACATACCGGCATACGTTGCAAGCCACCGCAACACTGACATGAACCATCCAAGCATAATTTCCTATAGAAATTTGGCCATCCTTTCTTTCACATAATTTTTTTGATAAGAATTATCTTGAAGATGTTGGTGGGCCATGTATGCCACAATCTTGCAAAACATCATTAGTATGCAAATCAAAACATATATTGATAAACATCATAATGGTTAGAGAATTCAATATGTAATCTACAACAAGTAGTGCGTGTGTGATTTATCTTGACATAAAAATATTTAAGCATTTCAAAATATCTTTGACAAATTTGAATTTGAGGATAATCCTCTTAAAATTTACAAAAAAATTGGATTTGAGTCATATCCAAAAATTTATTTGGATGTAGCTCACAGTTTCGAATACCAATTCTCCTTCTTACCACATCCCTTTGATTCAGAGATGGTCTTTTGTTATTCTTCCAATAGTCTTCAATTATAGTTTTCTTAATGCTTCAACAAATGGTTTATCTTTTCGTGGGAGTCTCCCCAAAAATTCCCATAATTCATTTGAATCGGTGCCCTCAATTCTTTGGTGCCTTTGAATGACTCTTGATAAATTTTTTCTATAATTCTCAATTATTGACTCGTCTTTCTAATGATATGAGATATCCTTGTTTGACTACTTACCAAAGTCAATGTAATGACACATCAGGTGACATTACTATCCTTTGAGCGTGAGGTCTTACCCACACTCTCATAAGCATACATTAGATTCTTCACAATAGTATTTTTATGTGAAGCATTCAATGTTCTCAACCCAAGAATATTCATGATGTTTCTATACTTTATACCTCGCATCATTTCAACAAATAGTTGACATATTTCGGTCTCATTAGCCTTTCAAAGAAAAATTTCCAAATCATATCAGCATATGTTAAACTACAAATATGTTTTGGAATCTTACCTTCCATTGGTTGCAAAATATTCTCAACAATATTAATCAAATACTTTGGCTTTCTATGCAAAATTCTAGGTGGTGTTAGCATAGGTACATACATCTCAACATTAGGAATTTCATCAATATTTAAGTGAGATGGTCTAGATTACATACCTTTGATTGGGGGTGGAATAGATGACATACCTTGAGGTTGACATGGGGATGATGGTGTACCTTCTTCATCAAATATGAGTGATGATGTACTCTCAACTTGATATGTGGTGGATGGTGTCCCTCCATATTCACTTGTGGTAGATAGTTTCCTTCCATATTCAGTTGTGGTAGATGGTGTCCCTACATATTCACTTGTGGTAGGTGGTGTCCCTCCATATTCACTTGTGGTAGATGGTGTCCCTTTGTATTCATTTTTAGTAGATGGTGTGTCTCCAACTATGATATTCAAATTTGTCTTAGCAAAATGATTTTGCATTCGTGCCCTTTGTACCACCAATTCCTTTTCTCTTTTTAATGGTTGAGTTTCCTCTTCAATTGTCTTATTTTCATCAATCGTATCCAATTTATTCTTCTGACGATATTCCCTCATCCATTATTTTTTATTTTCTTTATTATTTTCAGACTCTTTGTCTATTGGTTTATTCCTTCTTCATTTCCTCAGCAAGGCGGATAATTTTACCTATAGCATGATAATGAGACAAATATTAGTTCCTAAGAAATGAACCCATACAAATAAATGAAATATATGTCATTCAAGGCTTCATACAAAATACTTACAAGCATCTTGTAGAAGAGTATTTCTAGCATAGACAAAGGTCACATGAATTTTTGGATGGAATGCCTTAAAGAAATGTGGTCATGTGGCATGCCATGACTACAAGATAAGCTCAAAATGGAACCATGGACAAGGCATTTGAATTGTTTGACAATAATTTTTTCATAGACATGTATGCAAAATGTGGTACCTTTGACAAAGCTAGTGAGCTCACTAGCTTGCCAATGTGGTAGGGTTGACAAGGTAGGGGAATCATGAAAAAATGCCTCATAGAAATGGGGTCTCATGATGATGTACATCACCGTGAGACCCAATTTCTATGAGGAATTTTTTCATGCTACCCCTACCTTTTCAACCCTACCACATTGGCAAGCTAGTGATCTCACTAGCTTTCCAATGTGGTAGGGTTGACAAGGTAGGGGAAGCATGAAAAAATGCCTCACTAGCTTGTCAAAGGTACCACATTTTGCATACATGTCTATGAAAACATTATTGTCAAACAATTCACATGCCATGTCAATGCTTCCATTTTGAGCATATCTTGCAATCATGGCATGCCACATGACCACATTTCTTTAAGGCATTCCATCCAAAAATTCATGTGACCTTTGACAAGCTAGTGAGTTCACTAGCTTGCCAATGTGGTAGGGTTGACAAGGTAGGGGAAACATGAAAATGCCTCATAGAACTAGGGTGTCATAGTGATGTACTCATGGTGATGTACTAGTGAGCTCACTAGCTTGCCAATGTGATAGGGTTGAAAAGGTAGGGGCAACATGAAAAAATTCCTCATAGAAATGGGGTCTCACGATGATGTACACCCCATTTCTATGAGGCATTTTTCATGTTGCCCCTACCTTGTCAACCCTACCATATTGTAAATTTAGTGATCTCACTAGTACATGTCATCATTGAATATTGTCTGAGGATTTTTTCATGCCCTTCCTTGTCAACCAATTGGCAAGCTGGTGAGCCCACTAGCTTGCCAATGCTTAGGGCTGACAAGGTAGGGGTAACATGAAAAAATACCTATAGAAATGGGGTGTCAGATGTACTAGCTCACTAGCTTTTCACTTGGTAGGCTGACAAGGTAGGGGCAACATGAAAAAATGCCTCATTGAAATGGGGTAGCTTGTCAACCCTACCACATTGACAATGTAGTGAGATAGTACATCACCATGAAACCCCATTTCTATGAGTCATTTTTTCATGCTACCCCTACCTTGTCAACCCTACCACATTGACAAGCTAGTGAGCTCATGAGCTTGTCAAAGGTACCACATTTTGCATACATTTCTATGAAAAACTTCTTGTCAAACAATTCACATGCCTTGTACATGCTTCCATTTTGAGCCTATCTTGTAATCATGGCATGCCACAAGATCACATTTCTTTAAGGAATTGGATCCAAAAATTCATGTGAGCATTGAAAATCTAGTGAGCTCACTAGCTTGCCAATGCGGTAGGGTTGACAAGATAGGGGCAACATGAAAAAATGCCTCATAGAAATGGGGTCTCACGGTGATGTACTAGCTAGTGAGCTCATTTCTATGAGGCATTTTTTCATGCTGCCCCTACCTTGTCAACCCTATTGCATTGGCAACCTAGTGAGCTCACTAGCTTGTCAATGCTCACATGAATTTTTGGATCTAATTCCTTAAAGAAATTTGGTCTTGTGGCATGCCATAATTTCAAGATAGGCTACACCTTTCCCCATGTTGCTAAATTAGCCTTGAATAAAGAGTCTTGAAATACTGGAGAGAAGGGTTATAATCCCTTGTAGGTAGACTAATCAAGGAAATATTTAAAATATATCACAACATTAGTGATGAGGTAAATTTAGAAATAGAGATGAAAACCAAAATAGACTCAAAGATTTATCAATGTGGGAGGAGTATATTCCAATTTTGTAGACATGAATGGAAAATTCGTAGCATAGACAATGCAATCAACTATTTGAAAAAATGCACATCACCATGAGACTCCATTTCTTTGAGGAATTTCTTCAAATAGCAGATTGCCTTCTCTATGTTGTTGATAAAATTCTTTGGTAGACATATATGGAAATTTTGGTAGCATAGACAAGGCAATCAGATGCTTTGTAGAACTGTTTGAAAAAATACCTCAATGAGATATTTCTTCATGGACTAGAATGATTTCAAGATATGCACAACATGGATTTGTTGAAAAGGCTTTATAAAATTTCAAGCATATGTGATTTCTAGGTGTAAAACTAAATTCCACTACATTTTCCAACATCCCCCATTCCTATAACAAAATGAAAGCTTTGGAGAGGGGTATGCACATCCATTGTAAAGGATTGAGAAATGATGTATTATTTTATATACTTATATCTTTTGTCATATACATGTGCATACAAAATCTGGAAGCATACACAAGGTAAGTTAATTGTTTAACATAATTCCTCAAAGAGATGTGGTTTAAAAATTTAATTGGAAAGTGTAAAGAATTATGTAATTTAAAATGTGCATTGACAAGCTAATATTATAATGACAAACAAACAATGATGAACATGGAATATGCAAAATACCAAAATCAAAGCAAGCCAAAATACAATGAAAGAAAATATAAAGAAAATGTGTAAAGACTTCACATACCTAAAAAAAAGAGATTCAAATGGAGGAGTTCTACCCAATTATGTAGCCTTTGCTTCTTCTTTCTTCAAACTCATCAACAATTTGAGTTTTTCAAAATATTTTTTCCCTCCAAACTTCAGTTGTATATCACTCTTGATTGGAATTGAGACTTCAATTGATATTATATGCCTTTCAACATGAAAAATATGCTATTTCATGCAAAGGTGGTGGAAAGATCATAAAAAAGGTGGTGGAATGTGAAAAAATTGCATGCACACTTCACAAAATCATCAAAAAGCTTCTTTTTGTTGGAACACATGCATAACCAAGAGAATATGCAAAATGTCGGCCTAGAGATCGTGGGTATATATAGTTTTTTATCATTTTTAGGGCAAGACAAACACACTTGCATTATAAACATGCTTGCGTTATAACGTGCTCACCTTATAACGTGCTCACCTTATAATGTGCCCACATTATAATATGCTCACCTTATAACACACCCATGTTATAACACAACCACCTTATAATGCATCTAGATTATAACACATCTTCCTTATAACATGCCCATGTTATAATGCACTCGCCTTATAACTTGCTCTCCTTATAACACACCCATATTATAATGTACCCATATTATAATGTGCTCACATTATAATGTGCCCGCATTATAATGTGCCCGCATTATAATGCACCTACATTATAATGTGCCCACATTATAATGCACCTGCATTATAATGTGCCCATGTTATAATGTTCCTACATTATAATGCACTCGCCTTATAACGTGCTCACCTTATAACACACTCACCTTATAACATGATTTCCTTATAATGCGCTCATGTTATAATGTGCTAAACAAACGACTACATCTCAACTACTTCAAAATGTTGTTGCATTATGAGAAAGTTGATTTTTTATAGGTTTCTTTTCTTTCTACCTCTCTCTATCCTTACCCATCCATCCCCCTTATCCATCTAGGTTTCTCACTTATCCCTCAACCCTATACACTATGCCTTAAACCCTAATCCCTTAAACCTTAAACCCTAAACCCTAATCTCTTTCTCTCCCACACTCTCTTAGGTCTCTCCTTCTCACTCTCTCCCTCTCACTCTCTCCCACTATCTCTCTCCCAATCCCTCTCTCTCTCACGCCCTCTATCTCTCTCTATCAAACTCACTCCCTCCATCTCTCTCCCACCCTCTCTCTCTCAAGTCTCTCCCTCCTACCTCCTCTCCCTCTCTTAGGTCTCTCTCTCTCACTCACTCACTCCTTCTATCTCTCTCCCCTCTACCCTCTATCTCTCTCCCACCCTCTCTCTCCCTCTGTATCTCTCTCTATGTCACTCTCCCTCTATATCTCTCCCCTCTACCTTTAACCATTAAACCCTAAACCCTTAAACCCTCTACCCTTTATCTCTCTCCCACTCCACCCATCTCTCTCTCTCAAGTCTCCCCCTCCTACCCCCTCTCCCTATATTAGGTATCTCTCTCTCACTCACTCCTATCTCTCTCCCCTCTACCCTTAACCCTTAAACCCTCTACCCTCTACCCTTAACCCTCTACACTTTATCTCTCTCCCACTCCCTCTCTCTCTCTCTCAAATCTCTCCCTCCTACCCCCTCTCCCTCTCTTGATATCTCTCTCTCTCACTCACTCCCTCTATCTCTCTCCCCTCTACCCTTAACCCTAAACCCCTAACCCTTAAACCCTAAACCCTTAAACCCTCTACCCTCTACCTTCTATCTCTCTCCCACTCCCTCCCTCTCTATCTCTCAAGTCTCTCACTCACTCACTCCCTCTATCTCTCTCACCTCTACTCTAAACCCTCTACCCTATACCCTTAACTCTTAAAACCTAAACTCTTAAACCCTTAACCCTTAACTCTTAAAACCTAAACTCTTAAACCCTTAACCCTTAAACTCTCTACCCTCTACCCTCTACCCTTAAACTCTCTACTCTCTACCCTCTACCCAATACTCTCTACTCTCAACCATAATCCCTCAACCCTATACTCTCAATCCTCTACCCTCAACCCTCAACCCTTAAACCCTTTACCCTCAACCCAATACCCTCTAACCTCTACCCTAATCCCTCAACCCTATACCCTCTACCCTATACATTGGACCCTCAACCCTAATCCCTCAAACCTATACCCTAAAATCTCTACCCTCAACCCTCAACCCTCAACCCTCAACCCTTAAACACTAAACCCTTAAACCTTCTACCCTCTACCCTCAACCCAATACCCTCTACCCTCAACCCTAATCTCTAAACCCTATACACTCAACCCAATACCCTAAACCATGAATCCTATAGGTCCTCAACCCTCTACCCTATACATTGGATCTTCAACCCTCTTCTATCTCTGTCCCTCCCTCCTCTTCTCTCCTTCTTTCTATCTCACTTCTCCCTCCATCTCTCCCTCCCTCCATCCCTCCCTCTCTACCCTCTACCCTCAACCCTTAAAATCTTAAACACTCAACCCTAAACCCTCAACCCTCAACCCTACACTCTTAAACCCTAAACACTTAAACCATCTACCCTCTACCCTCTACCATTAACCCTAATCCCTCAACCCTTAAACCTTTAAACCCAAGTAAACTCTCTACCCTAATCCCTCAACCCTCAACCCTCAAACCTCAGCCCTCAAACCTCAACCCTCAACCCTCAAGCCTTAAACCCTAAACCGTCAACCCATATACCCTTTACCCTATACATTTGAACCTCAAAACTAATCCATCAACCCAATACCCTCAACCCTCTACCCTCAACCTTAAAATCTCGACCCTCAACCCTTAAACCCTAAACCCTTAAACCCTCTACCCTCTACCCTATACATTAAACCCTCAACACTCAATTTTTAACCCTCAACCCTCAACCCTTAAACCCTAAACCCTAAACCCTAAAACCTTATACCCTCTACCCTATACATTGGACCCTCAACCCTAATCCTTCAAGCATATACCATTAAACCTATACCCTCTACCCTCTACTCTAAACCCTAAATCCTCAACCCTAAACACTTAAACCCTAAACCCTTAAACCTTCTACCCTCTACAATCAACCCAATACCCTCTACCCTCTACCCTAACCCCTACAACCTATACCATCAACCCAGTACCCTAAACCATCAACCCTATACCCTCAATTCTCAACTCTCTATCCTATACATTGGATCCTCAACCCTCATCTATCTTTGTCATCCCTCCTCTTCTCTCCTTCTATCTATCTCACTTCTCCATCCCTCCATCCCTCCCTCTATAACCTAATCCCTCAACCCTTAAACCCTTAAACACTCAACCCTAAACCCTAAACCCTTAACCCTTAAACCCTAAACCTTTAAAAACTCTACCATCTACCCTCAACCCAATACCCTCTAACCTCAACCCTAATCCCTCAACCATCAACCCTTTATCCCTCAACCCTCTACCCTCAACCCTCAACCCCTATACCATTTACCCTATACATTGGATCCTCAACCCTAATCCATCAACCCTATACCCTCAACCCTCTACCCTCAACCTTAAACTCTCGAACCTCAATCCTTAAACCCTCTACACTCTACGCTCTACCATATATAGTAAACCCTCAACCCTCAATTCTCAATCCTCAAACCTTAATACCTCAACCCTCAACCCTTGAACCCTAAAATCTCAACCCTTATACCCTCTACCCTATATATTGGACCCTCAACCCTAATCCTTGAACCATATACCCTTAAACCTATACCCTAAACCCTCTACCCTCAACCCTAAATGCTCAACCCTAAACCCTTAAACCTTCTACCCTATACCCTCAACCCACTAGCCTCAACCCTAATCCATCAACCCTATACCCTCAACCCAATACCCTAAACCATCAACCCTATATGTCCTCAACCCTATACCCTTAGTTCTCAACCCTCTACCCTATACATTGGATCCTCAACCCTCATGTATCTATGTCCCTCCCTCCTCCTCTCTCCTTGTCTCTATCTCACTTCTCCCTCCATATCTCCATCCATCCATCCCTCCCTCTCTACCCTAATCCCTCAACCCTTAAACACTCAACCCTAAACCCTAAACTCTCAACCCTTAAACCCTTAAACACTCAACCCTAAACCCTAAACCCTCAACCCTTAAACCCTAAACCCTTAAACCTCTACCCTCTACCCTCAAACCAATACCCTCTACCCTCAACCCTAATCCCTCATCCCTTAAACTCTTAAACCCAAGTAAAATATCTACCCTAATCCCTCAACACTCAAACCTTAATCCCTCAACCCTTAAACCCTCAACCCTCAAGCATTAACCCTTAAACCCTAATCCCTCAACACCTATACCCTCAACCCTATACATTGGACCCTCAACCCTAATCCCTCAACCCTATACCCTCAACCCTCTACCCTCAACCTTAAACCCTAAACCCTTAAACCCTCTACCCTCTACCCTATACATTAAACTCTCAACCCTCAATTCTCAAATTTAATTCCTTAATCCCTCAATCCTAAACCCTTAAACCCTATACCCTTAACCCCTATACCCTCTACCCTATATATTGGACCCTCAAACCTAATCCTTCAACCATATACCCTCAAACCTATACCCTACACCCTCTACCCTCAATCCCAAACCCTCAACCCTCAACCCTTAAACCCTAAACCCTTAAACCTTCTACCCTCTACCTGTTGAACACCCAAGATACTAAGAGGGGTGGGTGAATTAGTATCTTATTAAAATTATTGAATACATACCATTCAAATACTTCAATACATATAATTGTAAAATTGAGCAAGAGAATTAACATAAATAAAAGCACAAAACACATGAACACCAAAAAATTTATGTGCAAAATCTAGAATGGGAAAAACCTCTGTGAGGATTAGTTCACAATATAATATAAAAAATTATAAGATATTGAATAGGGTGGCTCACTGCTAGGACTTATTGTCCAAAATGAGAGGCTCACTGCCTATAGAGATACAATGGCTTACATCGAGAAAATGAACTGATGAGGATACACCTAAAAAGTGTTGATTCAGTTTCCTAGATGCTCAATAAACTTGCATACCAGTAGACATATATTCGCCTTGAATAATCTCTGCATGCCTTCTGTATATTTCAATCTAAAAACTATGCAATATATATCTAACTCATCCACAAGCATCAATTAGGTCAGCCTAATTAGATGCATCCCTTATTCACCAAAAATATTAATTGTCGGCTTCAATCTTGTACAAAATCTTTCCACAAAAAATTCAAGCATGTAGGACACTACAATATGTCAGCATGGACCTAAGATAGATCACACATACATCCACAATATAAAATTAATTAATTATACTATCAACTATTTATTAGGTCAGTCAGATTTAGACCTAATAACAAAATACAACAATAGAATGATGCCAACTCGTCATACAATCACTTGTGCACATATAATTATGAATATGCAATCTTCTGACAACCAAGAACCATCTCCAAAACCATAATGAAAGATATTAATCAATAGAGGATCACAAACCAAAATATTGGAGGACATTTCTGTATACCAGTTCATAATACTAGATCAAGCTTGAGAATATGGTAACACATATAACATGGTGACATCAATGACAACACAAGAGATACATAATGGGGTTTTCTTCTTCATTCTTCCAACAATATCCCCCTTTTTCATTGATGGAAACATGTGCCAAAAAAATGCAACACACTCTCCCCTTTTCTCTTCATACCATTCTCTCCCCATTTGACATCAAGGATAAAGGGTGGTCCAAAAATATGAATACACATATATACATAAGGATGGTCTGGAACATTGTATGATCAAAAGAAAAAAATTCTTAACTCCCCCTTAGGATTTTGACACAACAATGTGTAAAGGTGAAAAAGTATTACCTGGAGGAAGGTGAGCTTTGAAGCTCCTTGAGAATACCTTCCCATGTTGTCTTTCCATTCTCCCAACTCTGCTTAGAAGATATCAACATTATGTTCAAATATTCTAACTCTATCAGGATCTCCTCAGCATCATTTGATGTGCAGGGAGTCAGGTTGATCATGTATAGTTTTTATGCATTAGCCAAAGAATTGGCCACTGGAGTGTATTCCATTCTCACACTATCACCTAGCAGACCGAATCTTCTGATGATATCTTCCTTCTGCTTCTGTAGCATAAATAATTTCTCTCTGTGAGTAGAGATAGCATTCCAAGTTAACTTATCTCTATCTTTAGATGCATTGTATCTAATAGAAACAATTGTCAACTAAGACTCAATGGAGTCCATGGTATCTTTGATACTCTGTGTGGCATTCAACCACCTTATGTAGTAAGAAAATATAGTATTTTCTTCAGACTCACAAGCCTGCACAACTTCCAAGCTCTTTCCCACATTTGTGTGTTCCAGAGCACACTTATCATGAATTTTTGAAATCATTTTCTCTACAATTTTCTCCTCAATATCTTGTGTATTCTTCTCACCAATTTTGGAGGCATATTCCTTAAAGGAATCCAATAGAAGTTTCAAGTTTTCTACCAGAGTGAGAGATGTATCTATTGATGTACCGAGAGTGGCCTCCTGCAAAGTTTTGAGGGCACCATCAATGAGTTATATCCCCTTTTGGTGTATTTCCAAAATTTATTTTCTCCCAGATGCATGTAATTCATCTCCTAACACCAATTTGTGAATTGGAGAAATCTTATCTAAATCCATGATGCCTTGAACCATGGGGAGTTGTAGAAGTTCTAGAGGAATTACTAGCTGAAATATTCTTTGCTTGGATAACTAGCCTTTTAATACATCATCGCCAAAGGAGGATTCTCCAGAGGAACTTATTGATTCCACAACCTAGCTTATTTCTTCTTCATTCTTGTTGACAGTTTCCCCATTTCTTTCTTCTTTCTCTTCTTTTTCTTCTTCTTCTACCTTTTTGGTGCAGTCATGGTAGGAGTGTCCTCAAAGAGAACAATTTGGACCATGCAACAAGAGTTATACAACAGAAGCGACACAAAATATGGAGGAAAATGCAGATCCAAACATTCTCATTATCCAAAAGTTTAATTACATACAGTTAGCCACATTCGGGCTTACAGATTCGGCTCACAGGCCTGATACAATATGCTCAAAATACAGTATTCCTATATGTGAGTGAAAATCTTACAGATCAAATTATATATACATATTAATCTACTTGATCTTTATTGATTGCTATCCTAATGATCTATTACAAGATTTATATCATATCTATAGATCTAGAATCAGCCACGTTGGCCAAAGATCATTACAATCTCATATGAAGGAAATGTAATGTGTACATGAACAGGTCAGCCTCAAATTTGAATTTCTCCATGGTAGGTGCATATGATGAAGTCTGGACCTAAAATTAAGGTCGGGGACACTCCACAAAACAATTCGAGACACACTCCATGAAACAATTCGAGACACCTCACAGGGATTTGCAAATGATGGGAAAGATCCATGATCAATCAAACTAGCCATTAGGTTTGAAATTATTTGGGGGCTAGTTCCACAAATAGTCACTTAATTTGAAAGTGATAACTTGTCAGAAAAAGATCTAATCAAGCTGAAATATTGGAATTAGGAAAATAATAATGTCCTCGATGAAAACATAGATCTGCAAGGTTTGGTGAGAAAACATGACGAAATATCGAATCTTCCAACTTGAACAATAACAAGAACTAAACAGGAATAAAAATGAAAGAAAATATTTTTAGTTGATGCAAGATTTCCAAGAACCAAGGATGCTACTGCATTAGAAATTCAGAGTTATTTGAAAAGTGAGTCCCTCACTTTGTTGGGGCTAAAGGAAAACCAATACAGTCTACCTCATCCTCAGAAATACAAGAAGAATCCTCCACTAGTCTACCTTTCCACTTCACAAGATATTATTTGTAATGCCTTCCACAACTTTTCCTCCCATCTCTGACATCCAAAATTTCTTCTATCTCATCTAATTGTTGTTTAGGAAGTTGTTTCTCCAATTTTTCTTTACTATCTTAACCAAATTCTACTTCATGGTACTAATGTAGATCTGCAATGCTGAATGTAGGTGATATACCCATGCCATCCAATAACTCTACTTCATAGGCTTTCCTAAATCAAATTGCTTCAAAACCTTACAGGGTCCAAACTTCCTCATTTTGAGCTTATTGTATGTGCCAACTAGAAATATTTCCTTCCTCAAATACACCATCACTTCATCTCCTAATTCACACTTCTTATGTCTCCTCTTTTCATCTGCTTGTTCCTTATACTTTTGGTTCATATCTTCTATCTATTGGTTCACTCGAGTATGTAATTTCTTCATATACTCCACAAATTCCTCCACTTCAACACTTCTTTTATCCTCCTTATTGATGTATCACAATTATGATATACCTCTAGGATGAACTCCAGTAACAATCTCAAAAGGTGTTTTTCTAGTACTCCTATTCACATAATTATTGTAAGAAAACTTTTCTTGAGCAAGGATTAAATCCAAACTTCTAGTCTTCTCTCCAACCAAACATCTCAGAAAATTTCCCAAACTCCTATTTACTACCTATGTCTGTCCATTAGTCTATGGGTGAAAAGTTGAACTGAACTTCAAATTGGTTTTCAATTTCTTCCAAAGTGTCCTCCAAAAATAACCAAAAAACTTTGTATCCCTGTCTGAAACAATACTCCTAGGTAATCCATGCAATCTGGCCACTTCCCTGAAAAATAAGTCTACTACATGTACTGCATCTATTGTCCTCTTACAAGGTATGAAATGTGCCATCTTAGAAAATCTGTCTTCCAAAAAAGTACATAATCATTACTTCTTGGTGTCTTCAGCAAACCAAGTATGAAATCCATGCTGATATCCTTCCAAGGTCTTTCTGGAACTATCAAAGGTTTATAAAATCCAACATTCTGACTACTCCCTTTTGTAACTTGAAAAACTCTACAACTTTGCACAAATTTCCTAACATCCTTATGAATCTGAGGCCAAAATTAATTCTCACTTGCCAATGCTACTATCTTATCAACTCCAAAGTGTCCTTCCAGTCCTCCACTATGTTTCTCTTTCACCAAGTTATCCCTCATTGAACTCCAGGGTATACACAACTGATTCCCTCTAAACAACATATCCTCTTGAATGAAATAATCCGACTATTGACTTCTATCTTCCAAGACTTGTTCTTTACAAGCTTTCCAAGGTTCTGCAAAATCTATTTCTTCCTCAGACAAGTTCTTCAATTCCTCAAAGTATAATACCTCCACTCTCATCTCTTCCAGTAAATTCCTTCTCCTACTCAAAGCATCAACAAATCTATTTGACTTTCCACTCCTATGTTTGAAAAAAGAAAGTATAACTCTACAATAACTCCACCCATCTCATGTGTTTCTTATTCAACTTACCTTGAATGTTCAAATACTACAAAGCTTGATGATTTGTATACAACACAAACTCCTTAGACAACAAGTAATGTCTCCACTTCTTCAAAGATTGAACTATGGTATAGAACTCCTGATCATACACTGAATAGCTTTTCCTTGCATCATTCAACTTTTCACTGAAATAAGCTATTGGTCTTCCTTCTTGACTTATTACTGCTCCAATTGCATTTCCACTTGCATCACATTCTACCTAAAATACCTTATTAAATTTTGGTAAAGAAAACATAGGCTGCTGAATCACCTTCTATTTCAACAACTCGAAGCTCCTGTCTACTCTAGATGTCCATCTAAAATCCTTCTTATCTCCTCTCATTGTTTCTATCATAGGATTGCAAATAGAACTGAAATTCCTAATGAAATTGTGGTAGAAACTAGCCAATCCATGAAATGATCTTACCTCTCCAATGCTTTCCAATGTAGACTACTCAAAAATTTATCTTACCTTCTCAGGATCCATCTTCGATCCATCCAATGATATCATAAATCCTAGATAGACCAATTATTCCTTCATCAAAGTATACTTCTTAATGTTTATCAACAACTACTCTTCTCTCAACCTTTGCAAAACTTGTCTTATATGCAACAAATTTTCTTCTCTGGTCTTACTAAAAATCAAGATTTCATCCAAATAGACAATCATTAACTTACCCAAGAATTTATTCAATACCTCATTCATCAACCTCATGAAAGTACTAGGTGCATTTGTTAGTCTAGAAGGCATCACCAACCACTCATACAATCCTTCATTTGTCTTGAATGTTGTCTTCCATTCATCCCCTTCTCTAATTCTGATATGATGATATCCACTCTTCAAATCTATCTTTGTAAAGTATTTAGCTCTGTAGACACTCAAATTTAACCTTAAATCACATTACTCATCTATTGATTAAAATGATCAATTCATTCAATACTTTCTTCTATTTATGCATTTCATCAAATCATTAAATCATTGCATTATCATTGGCATACGTCACATTATCATTTTGCACTATCATTCATTATCATAATAAGTTAATTATCATAATCATTCACTAGCATTTCATAATAAAACTATATTATCATTTAAATCAAATCATTTGCATAAATCATTCACTTCATATTGTATTTATATAAATCATTAAATCATTTCACCACATGATCATTCATAATACATAATAAATAATAATCATTCATAAAACATATCATAACCATTCATAAATTAAATAATTTCATTTTGACAAATTATCATTCTTACATAAATCATTCTCATAAAAACATTAAATAATTCATGATAAAACATTAATAAAGCATTTTCATCCACATTAAAAATATATGCATTTAATTATTTTATTCAATCCTTCACCATTCATTTAATCTATCTTCTTTATCATTTCCACTCATATGCATTTCATTTCACTACACCATGTGGGATTTTAAAAATTCATTATTGCAATATCTGTTTATCCCACATTTCTCATTCTCAACCTCTTTGTCATCAGAGATTCCTATTTAAATAGGACTCTCTTCTGATTTTGACCCCTACACGAATCTTGCACATGCACATATCTTCACAGCTTTTCTTAATCCATTCACTAATAGCCTCTTGATGCATCTATGCTTGCAAAAATCTGAGAGCAAAAGTGCATAACAAGACTTTGGTGATAGGATGCCAATGGAGACTAGTTTTTATTTGGAAGCATTTTGATTATTTTTGGTAATTTAGAATAGTTTCATTTCTAGTTTTTGCTTTTAAATCTGAAACTGCTCCATTATTGAGGTCCATAAATGATGGTTCTCTTCCATATAACCATTCATTTTTGAGAGCTTACAAATGGTGAACCCAACGTGAACGAGCAATCATTTCTTCATCTTATTGTTGTCTCATTTTTTTTGTTGTTGATTGGATTGTTTGAAACTATATCAACAACATCAAATTTGTTGGAGAAGCATGAAAAACAAATGAAATCACGTTTTTATTTTTGCTGCCATGTTTTTCTTTCTATTATGTAGTTTGAAATGCTTAGAACATCTCTAAAATTGCCCTCTGGTCATGAAGAATGTATCAGACATTGTTTTGGGGGTAAAAGAATTCATTTACAGCAAGCAAAAGCTCTAAAAAAATAGCTTGAATTAGAAAAACGTGATCACTACTCTTCAAATATTTCCAGTCAATTTTTTTTTCATTCCAGTCAACATTTATCTGGTTACATTGTTGATGGTTACTTACATTGCTACTGTTATCGTTATGAGAGAATAGAAGAGATTGTTGTCTTTTTTTATGACTGTAGATTTTTGAAGGTTTTTGCTGAGAACTATGAATGGATTGCAAATTTGATTTTCATGGTCTGCTGTAAATTGAAATAGTTATCTGCCTAATTTCTTTATGCTTCTGGCAACATTTTATGAATTCTGGCAAAACGTGTTTTAATATTCTGATATGCTACAGGCCAAGATGCATGAATGCTTCCCATTTCAACTGTCACCATAAATACTCTAGTTTGCTATATTTTGTTTTTAATTTTTGAAATTACTGCAACATGGCACATGATAGAGCATAATAACTCATGATTTTAAACTTAGTTTCAGTTTTATTTTAATCTTAGTTTTAATTTTATTTTTAACTTAGTTTACTTTAGTTTTAGTTTAAGTTACATAAGTTTTTAGTTTAGCTTTCTTTTTTTCTTTTTTTTTAGATTTTAGTTACTGATTCTATTTTAATTTCTTAATGTAGTTTAGATTTTTAGTTTTTAGATTTTATTTTGTAGATTTTAAATCTGGTTTTAGTTTTTAACTTTAATTTAGATTTTTAGTCTTTTTAGTTTTTAGATTAATTTAGTTTAGAATTTAGTTTTTAATTTTTAATTTAAATTTAGATTAGTGTAATTTAATTTAGAATCTAATTTCCCATTAGTTAAGATTATAATTGCTAATTTAGGTTAGATTTTTAATTTTAAATTTAGTTTTTCATTTTTTAATTTTAATTTAGTTTTATTAAATTTAAGTTTTTAGTTTGATTTTATTTACTTTAGATTATCTTTAAATTAGTTTTAATCTAGATTAGTTTTTTTATTAATTTAGATTAACTTTAAATCTTAGATTAAATTTTAGTTTAGATTAATTTTGGGATTGCATTCTAACTTTAGGATAAATTTTTAGATTTTAATTTAGAATTCTTTATTTTTATTTTGGTCATGATTCGATTTGCCTTAGTGGGGGGCTGATTTAATCTTTTTGTGGCTTGTGTAGGACATTTCGTTGAAGAACTAAAAATCAAAATATACGCTTGACAAAGATTGAAATCAAAACTACTAACAACATTTGGTGCAGAATGACTGACGAAGACATGATTTTGAAACCAATTGTCTTTTAAATTAGAAAACACTTCAATTGGTGCTTTAAAAATGAACAATTGTCTTTTCTCACATCAGTTTAACTAGGGGTTCAATGAACACTGTTTGTTGTGCTTGAAGGTGGTAGGTGATTATGCTCTCACCTTGTGCAAACTAGGTGATCAGGAAGTCAGACCCATCTATTTTATGTGTCACCCTGATTCTATAATCGAAATATCCTCTCCCCTTGCGCACTTGTACGATCCTGGGTGCAAGAGAAACGGTTTTTGACTCTAGAACTTGGGCCTGCCTTGGTGGGAAAAAGTACTCACCCCAAGGCGACTCAGACTGGCAACGGAGCTTTTTTGCCAAGCTACCCCCGACCGGTATATAAATGTGAATCTTAAGGGAAAGCCTAGGATTACGAGTGTGGATATGTCATA
The DNA here is from genome assembly GCA_007115665.2 of Sequoiadendron giganteum. Classification (NCBI taxonomy): domain Eukaryota; kingdom Viridiplantae; phylum Streptophyta; class Pinopsida; order Cupressales; family Cupressaceae; genus Sequoiadendron; species Sequoiadendron giganteum. The sequence goes on along the minus strand of CM021108.1, from coordinate 56,541,809 downwards.
TGGAACAAGTAGTACTCCCAAAACCCTGTTGAGTGTAACCTCTTCAGGCTGGAGTGCCTCCTAAATGGAGCTTAATCTTGTGCCCCATGTATGGCCACTCGAACGGGGGTCCCGAACTAAAAACTTTTGTGTAGTTGCCAAAATCCTTCTATTTGCTAGTGTAGCACCAGTCGGTGTGAAAGCATCCACATCTTCACAGTTTTTAGTAGAGGTGATCAATGTGCCATGGGAGTTTCATGGGGGTTGGAAGCTTGGTTGGCCTGAGAAGTGAGTGCACTGTAAGGGGGAGCCCATGCAGCCAAGCTTCTGGATTCACACGCTAAGAATATGCGGTTGGGGAAACCCACGTGGAATCTAGCAAATATTGTCCTTTCCAACCTCAAGATTTGTGCTTGTATTGTTAAACTCAAACACTTTGTTTGCTATGTCTTGTGTGTGTGTTCCAAAATAGACCTCAAACAAACATCACACCTAGTAACTTGCAACATCTCAAACTTTGCAAACCTCAGAGGGTCCAACAACACAAACATACAACGTGAACCTATCACTTGGATTTCTTGGGGTCATCATCCTTCAGTTTTGATCTTTCAATCGTTGCATTCCACCTAGTCCTTGCATTCCACCTAGCCCTTGCATATCAATACATATTCATATCCCTTTCATCCTCGTCCTTGCATACATAGGTGACATTACATAGTCCTTGCATATAGATAACACTCCACCTAGTACTTGCATGTTCAACCCCTTTGCATATCAAAATCATCTCACCTACCCTTTGCATGTTCCAAGAATTTAGTCCTTTGCATATTCATCATTGATCAAACAAAACCCTTAGCTTGCACTTAGGCTACTCTTCCTAGGTCTTGAAATCAAACCATTGGCTATCTATCACCCGTATCACTTGAGGTTCATCATCCTTGAGTTAGGAAACATACCATTATCCTTGAGTAGGGCAATCCTTTTGGAGTCCATCATCTCCTACATACCCTCTCTTGGTCACTGGTCCTTGTGTCTATCCATCATAACACAAGTAAAGCCTTTACATCATAACCAACTTTGGACCTAGAGTTGCCTTTGAGCTTTTTGCATTCTTAGCTTGTCATACCATACCTTACCAATTCCATATCTCATCTTAGAATCATATCCTTTTCATTGCATCATAGTCTTAGGTCTCATACATTACCTTGGATTTAAAATCAAAACAATCAACTATGACCCCTAGAACAAGAGCAAAAATGTTTCATGAAGAAGGGAACCCTTGGGGAAGAGACTTTGATGGTGAAGATAACATTAGTGTTGCAACTAGAGAAACAAATGAAACTTATGATGAATAAATAACCAAATCTGATATAGAAGAAGCAATTAAGGATCATAGATTCACTAAAATTCTTACGGAGGTAGTCAAACGTAACCCACAACAATACTTCAAAGCCCTTGTTGATGAAGGAATCAAAATGCCTCCTGATTTTGACATGTCACTGCTCGCAATGAATGACCAACTTGAGTCTAGTGAATCTAAACATCCCAAAACAAACAACGATGGTAGAATCAAAGATCATAGACCCTTTTATCTACAACCAGGTTACAAGCGATCTTCAAAGACCTCAAAACCCACACCAACAAATGATCCTATTTTGGATGAGCTTAGAACATTGAGACAAGAATTGGACACACTTAAGAACTGTAAATCATCATCTCATAAGTTCTCCATTGAAGATATATGTCCTTATCCCTTTGATCCAAGCATACCAATGCCACCTTTTCCTAACCATTGGGACATACCAAAACTTGACAAATATAATGGAAAAGGGGATCCTAAACATCACTTAAGACAATTTTGTGCAACTACCATGGAATTCGCAGTTGATGAAACATACATTATGAGATTATTCCCCCACAGTCTAGGAGGAGGAGCTATGGAATGGTTTTCACAATTTCCCTCGACCATCAAATCCTTTCAAGAATTGGCTGATAAATTTGTCTCCAATTATAGCTTCAATTGTGACTTTAAAGTGACCATGACAAACCTTTTCAACACCAAACAAAAACCAGGTGAATCTTTTGTGTCATTTTTGCAAAGATGGAGACATTTGACAAAATTATTACCTTATGCCATTCCTAATCAAGAATTGGTTGACCTCTTTTGTCAAAATTTGAACAAATAAATTGGAAGGGAACTTCGCCTCAAATGCTTGGATTCCTTTAACGATGCCATAGAAATGGGATTTCGAATCGAACAAACTCTCATTGATGATGGAACCATAAAACTTAATAATGATAGAGATCAAAAATCAAATTCAAACAACAAGACACCTTTTTGGGTAAAGAACAAGAATGTTGTCAATGACGAAGTTGTTGATGCAAAAACAACTAAAACATCATCGCCTGTTTATAACCTCAAAGGTTCATCTTCAAATAAAGGAAAAGAAAAACAAAGAAGTTTCCCTAAATGAAATTTTACACCATTGGGACAATCACTTGAATCCGCATTAAAAGAACTTCTTGAAATCAATATTATAATGCTAACTGAAATAAAGGAATATAATCCACAAGTAAAACCCCCATGGTGGAATGAGAATCACTTTTGCGACTATCATAGACATAAAGGACATAAGACTAATAGTTGCAATAAACTTCAACATCTAATACAGGACCTTATTGATGATGGTAAGATAGTGGTTGACGGACACACTCCTTCCGGTAACTCTAATCGTGAGGTGTTTAAGAACCCTTTCCCTAAGCATGACAAGGATAAAGGAAAGGCCCTTGAATCTGGTGATGGTGTAAACTATACTACTACTAAGTATGACTATACCATACATAACATCAGTGAGGCTGATAATCATGTTAACACTTTCATTATAAAAGGAAAAGCACCTGATTGCAAGGTTACTACCCGCAAAGGCACAATCACCCTTAAAGGTCCTAATTCAAAACCCACTCCACCAGCTTCACAGTATAACCTCATAGAGAATTTAGGAAAAACACCTACGCAAATTTCCATACTTGAGTTGCTACGCCTATCTCCTGAGCATAAAGCTATCCTAGATAAAGCGCTTGCTACTGCTACAGTGCCTACAAACCTACATGTAGACCAATTCCAAGCTATGGTGGGACATATCACCTCGCCTTACACTATCACTTTTACTGAAAGTGATGATTCATCCCCTCGACAACCACATAATGTAGCTCTACACATTGACATCCTTATCAATAATGCCAAGATCAAGCGAGTTCTAATAGACGGAGGAGCCGGTCTTAATATTTGTACCGAAGAATTGATCACAAAATTAGGGTTTTCTAAAAATGCATTTGATCCAAGGAACAAGATTACCATAAAGGCATATGATGAAGAGGAACGCTCTTCTAAAGGATCAGTTACTCTACCAATCAGAGTCGGCCCTATGGTAAAGGATGTGGTTTGCCAAGTCCTTGATCTCCCACTAACCTATAATATCCTCCTTAGAAGACCTCGAATTCATGCAATGCAAGCAATACCTTCTACATACCATCAGTGCATTAAATTCCCACACAATGGCATTGAAATCACAATACAAGGAGATGCCAACCCTTTCATGTATTGCCATAATCTAAGCCCTAAAACTGAAATCACAATCCCAAGTAATTGTGAAGCACCTCCTTCTCAAGCATATTTTGATCCCAAGTCCTTAAAAGCATCTACTTCATTTATCGCACCATCAAACCCCAAGGTCCAAATCCATGATATGGGATGTGGAGAATACCGTATGGATAATTTACCAACAAAAGAAATTGCTAATGTTGTCAAGGAGGGTCAAAATTCCAACAATGATATCAAGATAGCTGCAAAAGGAACAGAAAGACATGACTATGCTTGGATTGAAACCTTTTGGGATCTTGATGATACACCTGCATTTTCCATATTTGCTTCCACTCACGCTTTTCATATTTATGATAACCCCATGTTTAACCAGGATATCTATGATAACCCACTCTTTGATCATGATCCTACCAAGGATATCCAATCATCATCCTTCCATCCCACCTACCCTGGGCTAGGATATGAATCTCCTATTGTCACATCTACTAAGACATCTTGCCAAGTCATTAAGGATGTACAAGCTTCCTTTGACGTTAGCAGTACTGAAAAGGATAGTCCCAAAGACTCCATTGATGGCATCACCACTCCCATTTTCCCACTAAACATTCCTATCACTCCATCCACCTCAACCATCTCACCCACATCCATCTCCCTTGTAGACATGGATCAACAAGTATCACCCAAAGAATATAAAAAGGAAGCAATTCAAGAATCAAAGGTAAAAGTGCCTTTTTCAAATGGAGATCTAGAATCAAAAGAAAGCATGCAAAGAAAGCAAGATCAAGAAAAGTCTTTTAGCCAAAATAAAAAGATATTGGACAAATCTAGCACAAAGAAGATCAAGACAAGTCCCCTAGCCAAAATAAAAATCTATTGGACAAAGAAAAAATAAAAGTGAAAAGTGAAAGTAAGCAAAATTCAATCTCCAATTATGCCTCTCTATCAAAAATCACTAGGGGCATCTATCAAGGAAGAAAATCAAAAAAGGAACTTGTTGATCCATGGTCTCCATCCACATCACTCTCACTCATACCATATATTCCATTCCACCCATCCATGTTCACATATCTGGCATATCACACCATCGGTGATGTCTTTCAATGTACATTTGATGACGACCCCTTCATGTATTCTAGCTCATCGATTGCCCAAGGTCCTTTTTGGTTGAAGCTTGATGGCCCACGTAGTGTGCACATTAGGGATCCTACCATAGTCTCTTTCATCTACCACATCTATCATCCTTCATATTTGCCACTCGTTCTCCTCATCTCGATCGGGTACTTTCATCCAACATGGTCATCCACATAGGATTGAGGCATCGTCAAGGCAGTCTATGGATCTGGCATCTATCAATTCTATACCTAGCTTCAGAGAGCTAGGAAAAAGTCCTGAAAAAAATTACAAAAAAAAGAAAGAAAAAAGTCCTGAAAAAAATACAAAAAAATAAAAAATAAAATAAAATGAAAAAGTAAAGAGAAATCAATTCGTTCAATGGTGAAAACCACTTCGGTGGCACCTTGAGCAAGTACCATGGTGAAAATCGAGAAATCGGCACCATGTGTAGAGGCTTTGCTCCTTCTTCCTTTGGAGCTCTACTTGATCTTTTCATACCATTCATTCACCCTCCACTTCATAATATCCTTTTCACACTCACCATGGCTTGTGAATTGTTTGACAACCCCTTCGCTTGCTCACTTTGTCATGTGTACTAGGTTGGTCTTATTCCTCACAGGGGCATTTCCTCAACCTTAGCCATGGGTTAGGATATTGAGCATCTCGCGGTCAGAGAAACTACCCTCTTTGTCTATCTACTTGCTTGTGATGCATCTCTTTCCATTGTAAAAGGTCCTGAAAAAATCCAAAAAAATTCATAAAATGTCTTGAAAAAATCCATAAAAATCATAAAATGTCCTGAAAAAATCCATAAAAATCATAAAACGTCCTGAAAAAATACATAAAAATCATAAAACATCCTGAAAAAATACATAAAAATCATAAAATGTCTTGAAAAAATCCAAAAAAATCATAAAATGTCCTGAAAAAATCCAAAAAAATCATAAAATGTCTTGAAAAAATCCATAAAAATCATAAAATGTCTTGAAAAAAAAATTCCAAAAAAATCATAAAGTGTCTTGAAAAAAATCCAAAAAATCAAATAACTTCAAAAATTCCTCAACGATGACACTTTCAGATCACCACATAGCTTTGAACTTCAACAAAATCAAACTGCATTACGAGTAACAATCAAGCAAATATTGCAGCATACCTATCAATCCCTCTTCCAAATCAAAAGCATACAACTATACCAAGAATCAGTTCCATATCGAAGCATGATGCATGTTTGTTTGTTTATCTTTGATTTTTTTATGATTTTATCTTTGGCGACATGTCTTTTAGCTTCTCTAGGATGTCTGGGACTAGAGAGGCGATGATGGGGCATGTTCACTTGTTTGCTGCCTGTGGATTGTTTCTTATTCATAGGACGACTCGTCTTAAGACATGGTTATCTAAAACCATTGAGGACCTATGAGTCTAGTATGGATGAGTGCATTCCTTGTCTGATAGTGTCTTCCATGCAATAAGTATTCAGGTCATCTAGGGTCCTTATACCTAGATGCTTATACTTCATTACTAAATAAAAACGCAAACAGTATTCAGGTCGTCTAGATGTTCATGTTATCTAGACGCTTATACTTATTTGTGACATAATAAGCTTGATGATGATAAAAGCACTTAAAACGCACAAGAGGCTTCATCACCTTCATTTTCTCCCATCTTGCATCTTCCATTTATTGCATTTCATTTTCTTCATCTTTCCTGTTGCAAAGGAGATCAATCAACTTGCATCTCCAAATCTCATGTCCCCTTAATCAATCAACCAATCATTCTATCAACTTGTCTTGCGCTTGCATCAATCTCAATCAGCTTCATCAGCTCATCAACCCGGCTATACTGATCATTTCCATCAATTGTTTAGTTATGCCTATTGATTGTGCATTTCCATCAAATGTACACCACCGCTTTATCACTTGCGCAATATCAAGTATCTGATCATTTTCTTGGTCACATCTATCAAGAGATTAATCTTCTTATAGTTTTTCTGATCAATCTCTCGAGAGGGCATATCATTCTTATCATATTCCTTACCAAGATATATCTGGGGCATGTATCAGTTGATCAATCTTTTTCTTTGAAACAACGCAACAAGCTGCATTGTCTCAAAGAGGGGCAAAATGTAGACACTCAAATTTAACCTCAAATCACATTACTTGTCTATTGATTAAAATGATCAATTCATTCAATACTTTCTTCTATTCATGCATTTCATCAAATCATTAAATCATTGCATTATCATTGGCATACATCACATTATCATTTCGCACTATCATTCATTATCATAATAAGTTCATTATAATAATCATTCACTAGCATTTCATAATAAAACTATATTATCATTTAAATTAAATCATTTGCATAAATCATTCACTTCATATTGCATTTATATAAATCATTAAATCATTTTACCACATGATCATTCATAATGCATAATAAATAATAATCGTTTATAAAACATCTCATAACCATTCATAAATTAAATAATTTCATTTCGACAAATTATCATTCTTACATAAATCATTCTCATAAAAACATTAAATAATTCATGATAAAACATTAATAAAGCATTTTCATCCACATTAAAAATATATGCATTTAATTATTTTATTCAATCCTTCACCATTCATTTAATCTATCTTCTTTATCATTTCCACTCATATGCATTTCATTTCACTACACCATGTGGGATTTTAAAAATTCATTATTGCAATATCCGTTTATCCCACATTTCTCATTCTCAACCTCTTTGTCATCAGAGATTCCTATTTAAACAGGACTCTCTTCTCATTTTGACCCCTACACGAATCTTGCACATGCACATATCCTCACAGCTTTTCTTAATCCATTCACTAATAGCCTCTTGATGCATCTATGCTTGCAAAAATCTGAGAGCAAAAGTGCATAACAAGACTTTGGTGATAGGATGCCAATGGAGACTAGTTTTTGTTTGGAAGCATTTTGATTATCTTTGGTAGTTTAGAATAGTTTCATTTCTAGTTTTTGCTTTTAAATCTAAAACTACTCCATTGTTGAGGTCCAGAAATGATGGTTCTCTTCCATATAACCATTCATTTTTGAGAGCTTACAAGCTCCACTCAAACAATCCATGATGTCATCCATCTAGGATAAAGGAAATCTGAACTTCACTATGATCTTGTTTATGGCTCTAGTGTCTATACACATCGTCCATTCTCCATCCTTCTTAGGTGCTAGCACTGCAAGTACTGCACAAGGGCTTAAGCTTTCTCTGATCAAACCTTTTCTTAACAACTCTCGCACTTGTCTGTTCAATTCTTCTTTTTCTGTCAGTGTCATCTGGTGTGCTACTTTATTAGGTAAACTAGCCCTAGGAATCAGGTCCATGCAATGTCTAATACTCCTCATAGGTGGAAATCCATCAGGTACATTATTTGAAATGATAGCTTCATATTCTACCATCAATTCCTTTATCTCTTCTATTTGTTCTTCTACATGCTTCAAGTCTTCAACCTACTTAGGAACCAAGGCATATCACATGCTCTCATGTCTCAGTCCATCCAAAAATATCCTTCCATCAACTAGACAAATTCTAGCATTTGTATAAACCTCAATTTTAGGAACATCCTCCAATGGTAACAAAGTCTGCTTCATCCCATTTGCAACAATGGTATATATGTTCTTCTTTCCATCATGAATAGCCTATCTATCATACTACTAAGGCCTTCCCAACAAAACATGGCATAGATCCATAGGCATGATATCACACAAAACCTCATCATGGTAATTTACTATCTTCAATTTCACCTAACATTGTTCACTTACTAGTATCTTATGCTCATCTTGAATCCATGCTATTGAATAGGGCTTCGGGTGTTTCAACCTTTCCAAATTCAATTTGGTCACCATTTCTTTAGAAACCAGGTTCTTTGAGCTTCCACTATCAATAACCACCTTGTAACATTTACCATCTACCTTGTATCTAGTTTAGAACTAATTCTCTCTACAACGGTTCCTGCTCCATCTCACTTTGACACAAAACTCTTGTGTTCACCAACACTTCTCCCTCTTTCGGTTTATTAGATGATCTAGTATGATCCTCTTCAACAAAGTCTTCTATTCTACTATTCTTTGTCCTTCTATTTGTCTCTTCCTAATTACATTCAAAATTCTTTATGCCCTTCTCCACCACACTTATAACAAGCTCCTTTGAATACTCTTTTCTCTTGTCCTTTATCACCTTTTCTATAACCCTCATTTCGGTAACCACCATATCCTCTTCTTTGGTAAGAGTTTCCCTCATTTCTATGGTAAAAATTATCATTCTTAATAACTTCCTTAGCTTTGTTTTGATATGAAAAAGGTCCTCTTCCTCCTCTAGTAAAAATTATTCCTCTCTAAGATCTTCCACCTCTTCCTCTCTATCTCTACTCATGTCTTTTGTTCATCTTCCCTTCTTCTTTTAGGGAATACTGATATACCTCCTCCACACTCAAAAACTTAATCAAACTAATCTCATCTTGTATAGATGACCTCAAACCATTCATATATCTAACTACTTGTTTGGTCTCATCTTCTGAATGTCCAGATCTGATATTCAACTTGTAGAACTCTTCAGTATACTCTGTCACACTTGACTCCTTCTGCTTCAAGTTCTATAAATTTCAGAACAAACTGATCTGATAGTCTGTAGGCATAAACTTTGTCTTCAACTTATTCACCATCCGATCCCATGATCTTATCTTCTCTTTTCCTTTTCTTTGCCTACTTGTCTACAAATGTTCCCACCAAAGGGCTGCATGTCCTTTCAACTTTGTACAAGAAAATTTCACCTTCTTGTCTTTTGTGGTACCTTCAAAATCAAAGTACTTCTTCATATCTATTTCCAATCAAGCAATTCATCTGAATCCAACTTACCTCTATAATCCGGTGGATAAAAATGTGGTTTAGTATTTACTCTGGTTAGGGCTCTTACGAACCTCTCTTCTCCTTGATCAAGGATAGGTTGATCTTCTCTTTCCCTTTCTTCATGTTCTTGTACTTCTTCATCATTCACATCTTCAACTGGTTGACATCTCCTCCAGGCCATTTCGATTGCTTCCAATCTAGCAGTCATTCCTCTCAACATCTCCATTATAGTTGGCTTTGCATTTCCACATGCTCCATTTCCTTTACCATTTATTCTTCCCACCATCTTTACACAAGTCCTCTACAGCTGCAAGTTGGATCCTCAATTTTCCACCCCACAACAAATCTTCAACAAGACTTCACAAAATTTGATGATCTTCCATGAAACAAATCTCACTCTGATACCAATTTTGGTGCAGTCACGGTAGGAAGGTCCTCAAAGAGAACAATCTGGACTGTACAAAAAGAGTTACACAACAAAAGAGACACATAATATGGAGGCAAATACAGATTCAAACATTCTAATTATCTAAAAATTCAATTACATATAGTCGGCCACATCTAGGCTTATAGATTTAGCTCACAGGCCTGATACAACATGCTTAAAATATAGTATTCCTATATGTGAGTGAAAATATTATAGATTGAATTCTATATACATCTTAATCTACTTAATCTTGATTGATTGCTATCCTAATGATCTATTACAAGCTTTATATCAGATCCGTAGATCTAGAAGCATCTATGTCGGCCAAAGATCATTACAATCTCCGATGAAGGAAAGATAATGTGTACATGAATAGATCATACTCAAATTTTATTTTCTCCATGGTAGGTACATATGATAAAGTGTGAACCTAAAATTAAGGTTGAGGACACTCCACGAAACAACTCAAGACATCGCGTAGGGATCCACAAGCGATGGGAAATATCCATGATTGATCAAACTAGCCGTTAGGTTATGAATTATTCGGGGTCCAGTTCCACAAATAGTCACTTAATCTAAAAGTGATAACTTGTCGGAAAAAGATCCAATTGAGTTGAAATATTGGAATTAGGAAAATAAAAATGTTCTCGATGAAAACATAGATCCACAAGGTCTAGTGAGAAAACATGACAAAATACCGGATCTGCCAACTTGAACAAGAACAAGAACTGAACATGAATAAAACTGAAAGAAAATATTTTTGGTTGATTCAAGATTGCAAAGAACCAAGGATGCTCCTGCATCACTTTTATTTTTCTTCTACTTTTTCACATTTGTGTCCTTCTTCATCATTCCTTTCACCTTCATCTTTTTCTTTTTCTTCTCCAATTTTTCCCAGAGGGACAACATCACGCTTCTCTACTTCAAAATTTTCCTCATTCTATTTTTGTATTTCTGGAGGATCATTTGTAGCATCTGTTTCTAGAAGGACATCTATATTATCTGTTTCCAGAGGAATGTCTTCCTTTTCCTCTATAGAAACCTCTTCTCTTGATTTTGGTACAGAAATGGATGGGAGTGCACCAAACATACCATATTTCTTAGCCATACCCCTCACGAAATCTACAATTTCTCTCTTTATCTTCTTTATTTTCTTTTTGTCTTTTGTCATCAAAGTGTTTACTCTTTTCTTCATCCAGAACATTTTTGAACATACCTTTTTAAAGGTTTCCAAATCATTTGTGGTCAAAGATGATCCAATTTCTTCAAATTCCCCATTCCTTATCTTCTCTTCCAACTCAGCAGCCTCTGATTTTCTTTTCATCAGGGCCTCCCACAAATTCTCAGGTACATTGGACTTAACATAGTCCTAATTAACTATTAGAGTAATAAGTTATTTCACTTAATTAATTTAATCATATTGGTTAATTAGTTAAGTCACTTATCACTTTAGTTTTACTTAAGCTAAACTTAGGCACATTACTAATTAATTATTTATTAATTATTAAGTGTGCACATTAGGGTTTCCTTTTAGGGTTTGATCTCCTTTATTAAGGATTGATCTCATTGTAATTATTCATTCTCTATGGCAGCATATTCAATGCGGTAGTTGTTCACATAATGCATATTTGATGTTTTATCAGATCTGAGTTGTTGAGCAATAATTTCTTGCTTATTTCTTCATAGTGTGATAGGTTTATCATTGCAGGTGATTCTTGGAGCTATGAGAGTACATACATCTAATCTAACATGGTATCAGAGCACCAAATCTATAGTCACCTTGTCTGCTTTTTTTGAAGAAATCAACTCATGCATTAATATCCATGATCCGTGGTCAAATTTTGAGCATTCCATTGAATCCAGAGCTATTGAAATAGCCAGGTTTGCCTTTTGTTTCATCGAAAAAGGCTTTTGTTTGTCAAATCTACGAGGGTTTGAAGTTTATGAGGGTTTCCATATCCAAAGCGTACCTGAAATTTTGGAGCATTTTCAGCCCAAACAAACCTCACCATCATGTTTAGAGCGCCCAAAAACCCCTAAATTGAGTGTCAAATTGTCGAAATTGGACACAGTGACTCCAAGAGGCAAAAAAAAATCATTTTTGGGTCATACAACCTGATACGACACACAATCTAAGATTTTTTATTTAAAAATAGTGTTAGATGGGCGCCGCCGTCAGTAAACTGCTAGCGGTAGTCTAACCGCCAGGCTTTCCCCCAAACCATTTTGGAGCAGTTTTGGTATTTTGGCCTTAACTTTTGCATACGAACTTGGTTTTTCAAAAAAAAAAAATCATCGAAAAGCTCATTCCGAGCACTATCTAATGGTGTAGGTTTCATTTTATGGGTTTTTCATTTTGATGCCTTTTTTAACTAGTCAAAGTCAGAAGATGGTTTTTGCACTCCAAGGGGCATAAAGTTTGCATCTAGACTCCGTTTTGTGAAAATGAATATGCACCAGAAAGCTGGTTTAGTGATCTACACAATGATCAAATGTATTTTCCCAAATTTTTCTCTAGGTATATTTTATTCAGATTTTTGGTTTTTCATAGTTTGCTTAATTACTTGGACATTTTGGCACTTGGGAACCTCCTGTTTACGTCATTTGGCTTTATTTCATTTGATCTACATGCAATAAGGTCAGTTTTCTCAGATTTTTTAATTTGAAGAGTTATCATAGGTTTTTCTACTCACCCTTCAGTTGTGATTCTGGAATAGGGTAATTATAAGTCATGGGAAAAGGGAATACTTAGACATTGTAGGTGGATTAATATTTTTACTTATTTGTATGATCTCATACCTAGATCAATCACTTTAGGGGGAAATTAGCTTGGGATATCACTAAAGATCACATAGTATGACTTATATTGTCTAGTGTTGGTAATGACATTGTGTGGGTTGTATCGAACATTGATTGTCCCCACCCACTTTGGAAATGTCTTTGGGAGATCTATGGAGACTAAAATATCTCTCCATTCCCAGAGGATCCTGCTTAAAATTGTCTCTAACCCATTGCTTAGAGAGAGAATATACCCTTTGATCATGATACTTTAGAGGAGCTTGAGTATTTAGACATTCTTGCATGTTCTGATGGATCAGAGGTTTGTCTCATAGTTCCTACTCTTCATATTGAGATTACACATGTATCATGTGTTGTTCCTAATTGCATCAATATCACTACATTGGCCCCTATGGATTTAGTTTAGGATCATGACCATCTTGTTCATTCATTATCTGCTACATCATGGGATTCTTATCTTGTGGAAACATTCTTGTTTATTGAGTCTCACACTATAGATCTTGAGGATTATTTTGAGGACATACATCTCCTCTACCTTGATAGTTAGGTTATCACTGTATGCCCACTAGTATCCATGGATTTAGAGATTGCATTTCAGGATTTTCACATCAGTTTGGATTTGGCATCATTTGTTTCGGTTTAGATAGTGAGATTCTTCAACATCCTATCATGGCACACATCTTCTTCCCAAGGGGAGGAATATCATTTTTTGGTTCAAGATCTCTTTTTGGATTCTACATGAGACATCTACCATTATGACAGGAGTTTCTTCATTGTGGGGGGGCCTTCTTGTCTCTTTCTATCTCTCCTATGGAGACTATTCTACATGTAATTATATGATAGAAGTTTTATATGGGGGGTATCATGTAATCCACCTTCTATCCTTATTCTATTAGTGCATTACATTATTTTATTTGCATCCTATTTTGGGGATGAGTTTTGTTCCCATGTGGTTTTCTCATTTACCCCATTTGGTTTAGTTTGCATTGCATTTGTTCATGGGTACCTGATCAGGCCTTGTTGTTAGGACCCATCTTTGCTTTCATGCATCTTTTCCTTAATGTTTTAGCTACTTTCTAAGTTCATCTTAAGGGGGGCTGTTAGAGTAATAAGTTATTTCACTTAATTAATTTAATCATATTGGTTAATTAATTAAGTCACTTATCACTTTAGTTTTACTTGAGCTAAACTTAGGCACATTAATAATTAATTATTTATTAATTATTAAGTGTGCAAACAAGGGTTTCCTTTTAGGGTTTGATATCCTTTCTTGAGCATTGATCTCATTGTAATTATTCATTCTCTACGACATCATATTCAATGCGGTAGTTGTTCACATAATGCATATTTGATGTTTTATCAGATTTGAGTTGTTGAGCAATAATTTATTGCTTATTTCTTCATAGTGTGATAGTTTTATCGTTGCAGGTGATTCTTGAAGCTATGGGAGTGCATACATCTACTCTAACATTAACTTCCAAAGTAATGACATATTGAATGATATCCAACACCATTTTTTTTTTTGTCCTCTCTACCTACTTGAGTGTAAATTTATGCAATAGGCTGCAACATATCTTTAAAATGAACTAAAATATTAACCAATGCCTCTAAATTGAGAGGGGAATTAGGTCTTACCAGTGAGGCTTTATGTTCTTCTTGGTCTAGAGATGCCTCTTCAAACATCTTTTCCTTCTTTGAGTCTAGTTTGGTGTGCACATGAACACTAAAATTCTATGTTGCTTCCTCTTCGGAGGATGATAAATAATGATACCTTTTTGTTCCAACACTTGCTTCCTGTGAAGAACTTTCACCAGAGGGTATGTTCCCTCTCTTCTTTCTTACCAGTTTGGTTGTAGGGTCTTCCTCCTCTTCTTCTTACTCTTTAGTGATGTTGAGGTTTTTCTCCCTTGTAGCCTTTTTCTTTATGCCTCTTTTGAATGGTGCCATCGGAGGATTCTCTTTCCTTTTTCTAGATCTTGTAACAGGTCTAGAAGGAGTCAAGATTTTTATTTTACCAAGAGCACTGAGCTCTACCTTTATTAATGTAGGGGTAGAAGCCGGTTTTGAAGGAGCATTCCTGCTAGATCTCCTTAGTCCTAATGATTCTCCAGTGATCCACTCTCCCAAAGCTCTTCCCTATGCAATCTATTCATCAGTGAAACCAACCTTCTTAAGAATTTTATCTACATTCTTCCTTATCACAAGAATCTTATGCTTCATGTGAATTTCCATAGATTTTTCTACATATATGCCAACTCTTGCTTCATTGGAATCTTTTGGGCTTTTTAATAAGACTTGCACATATCCTTCTACTTCATCCTCTGTAATTTCATAACCCAACCGTTGAATCCAAAAAGTCCAAGGCTCAACTACTTCAATCATGCACTCATTAGAGGAGACATGAAATATGATGTCATCTTTGTATTTCTCAATAATTTTCCTCGGAATCCTTTCTCTTTCATTCATGTTTCTTTTGAATACAACAAAAAATGTTGTCAGAGCATTATCTCAATTATTCAAATCACCCAAGTTGTGCATATAATCAAAAATTTGATGTGAAATAGGTCTTTATGTATCCCATATTACCACATCATCTCTTTCAGGAAGTCTTTTGAGAAAGTAGAACAACAGAAAAATAATTAGGGAACCAAACTTAAATGCATACTTCTTCTCCTTTGATATCCTTAGATTCTTAAACAATTACTACCAAAGAAGTTCACACAAATCATATTCTACTCCATTTTCTACCATGTCATATCTGGTGTATATAGCTGTAGCAGACACCAAGTTTTCCCTATTTGTGAAGTATATCTTGTGACCGATCATTATAGTTGCATACTTCATAGCATGATTGGTAATATGTTTTGTTGCAAGGGCTCTTTTGTCAAATGTTTCTCCGGTGAGTTCCATCACCACTTCATTTTTAATAAACTTTAACACTGGTACGGATCTAGTATCATAGATTCTAGTAACCACATTGATTACTTCTTTAGTTATCAAGTGAGGTCCGTTAGTCCACAAAAAAATTATCATGCATTCTGCTAAGAGTAGGTTTAACATACTTGTCATCAAGAGTGGAATTGAAGCTGGGAAAATAATTCCACCAATCCAAATTCTTTGCAACAATATTTACATATTCTATTTTTACCAAGAAATCATCCCCAGTGAGCTCATTGTAACACATATCTATAAATTTGTTGTGATTTTATTCCTCATTTTTAACACAAATGCACATTCTAGTGTCTTCAGTGGGCATGACACTGTGAGGAATCGATGAGAAGGGGCCCAGAGATTTGTCTTTGAATACCTTCATGGAATACTTCCTATAGGAAGGTCTAGGTCATTTTGATACTTTTATGACTACAGGGTTTTCCATCTTTTCACACACCAAGCCACCTTTATCTTTAGCTATTTTTTGTCCTATAATCAACTTATCAAGCTTGGTGGAGCTTGTTTTGAAGCTATATTCACATTCTCTTTCTTTTTTCAGATCTTCTCTTAGGTTTACCACTTATTTTTCAAGCCTTGAGAATTCATTAAACTTGCTTTGCACCACTTTATTCAGACAATCTTCAATTCTCTTCTTTTCCTCCACTTGCACCTTCAATCTGGTGATCTCTTCAATTTCTTGTTTTAATTTCTCACTTACTTCTTTGTGTCTTTCTTTGAATTTATTCAATTGCTCTTTCAATTTCTTGATGCATTCATTTGACTCATCAAGATTTTCTTTAAGATCTTTGTTTTCATTTTTAACTTTATCAAGATCTTCAGGAGCTGTCTGGAGTTCTTGTTTATCATCCATTTGTCCCATCTTCAAGATCTTCCTTAAGTTGTTAGTCTCTTTTGGAGGAACCAAACTCATATACCAACTATTGAACACCCAAGATATTTAGAGGGGGTGGGGGGGTGAATCAATATCTTAAACTTATTGAGCACATACCATCCAAATACTCCAATGCATATAATAGTAAGAATGAGAAGAGCATTAACAAAACATAAAAGAACACAACACATGAACACCAAAAATTTTATGTGGAAAACATAGAATGGACAAAACCACGGCGAGGATTAGCTAACAATATAATATAACCAGTTATAAGATATTACATAGGGTGGCTCACTGCCAGGACTCACTATCTAAAATGAGAGGCTCACTGCCTATAGAGATACAATGGCTTACAATCAGAAAATGAACTGATGAGGATATGCCTAACAAGTGTTGATTCAGTTCCTTTGATGCTCATTAAACCCACATACCAATAGACATATATTTGCCTTGAATCATCTTCGTATGCCTTCTGTATATTTCAATCTCAAAACTATCTAATATATATATCTAACCCATCCAAAAGAATCAATTAGGTTGTCTTAATTAGATGCATCCCTTATTCACCAAAATGATTAACTGTTGGCTTCAATCTTGTACAAAATATTTCCAAAAAAATTAAAGCATGTAGCATGCTACAATATGTTAGCATGTACCTAAGATAGGTCTCACATACATCCGCAATAAAAAATTAATTCATTATACCATCAATTTTTTTATTAGGTCAGCCAGAGATAGACCTAATAACAAAATACAACAACAAAATGATGCCAACTCACTGTACAAGAACCTGTACACATAGAATTTTGAATATACATTATTTTGACAACCAAGAACCATCTCCAAAAGTTTTAATGAAATATATTCATAAAAAAAGGATCGTGGACCAAAATATCAAAGGAAATTTATGCATACCGGTTCAGAATACTGGATCAAGCTTGAGCATATGGTAACACATATAACATGGTGAAATCAATGACAATACAAGAGATACATAATGGGATGTTATTCTTCATTATTCCAACACTACCCTCAACCCAATACCTTCTACCCTCAACCCTAATCCCTCAACCCTATACCCTCAACCTAATACCCTAAACCATCAGATCTATAGGTCCTCAACCCTAATTCCTCAACCTTTTACCCTCAACCCCTATCCCTCTCTCTATCTATCCATCTCACCTCTCTCTTCCTCCTTCTCTTCCACCCTCTCTAATTGTCTCTATCTACCCTCTCCCTCTTTCTACATACCTCTCACTCAATCAATCCCTACCACTCTCTCTCACTCCCTCTCTCTCTCTCTCTCTCTCTTCCTCCCTTCCACTGCCTCTCCATCAGTCCATCTCTCTCCCTCCCACCCACTCTTTCTTAGGTTTTTCCCTTTGGCACCCTACCTAGGTAGCTCTCTCTCTCTCTCTCTCTCTCCCCCCTCCCTCTAACTATCCCTCCCACCCTACCTAGATAAGTCCTTCTCACTCCATCCCCCTCTCTTTCCCTCTCTCTTAGGTCACTCCCTCCCACACCCTCTCCCTCTCTCAGGTCTCTCACTCTCACACTCTCTCTCTCTCACTGCCTCTCTCTCCCACTCCCTCTCACTACCTAATTCTCAAGTCTCTCCCTCTCACCCCCCCTCACACTCTCAAATATCTCCCTCTGGCACCCTACCTACATAACTCTCTCTTTCTCCCCCCCTCTCTCTCTCTCCCTCTCCCACTACCTCTCTCTCTCTCTCTATCTCTCTCTCTCTCTCCATCTATCCCTCCCACCCTACCTAGCTATGTACCTCTCGCTCCAACCCCTTCTCTCCCACTCCCTCTCTCTTACGCCTCTCCCTTCCACCACTCTTGCTCTCTCAAGAATCTCTCTCTCTTAGGTCTCTCCCTCCTACCCTATGTAGACAAATCTCTCTCTCTCTCTCTTAAAATTTCCCCTCCCTCTAAAGACATACATAAATACATACATAGAAGTAGACATACATACATACATACATACATACAAGCATAATACATATGTGCATACAATATTACATACATACATATAGGAATACATACATACATACATACAGGCATACATACATACATACAAGCATACATGCATACATACATACATACATACATGACATATAAAAATACATACATACTGTATACACCTAAAAATGGTCACATTATAATAAGTGTGGTAATTAATTAAATACAAGTTATTTAATTAATCTCTAATTCAATCTACATATAAATGAATTTAAATAATTTATTTATATTGTTCATTTTCTAATTCTTCTATTCTAATTAAATACATAAGTTTATTTAATTATTATCACTTTTCCATTTCTTCTTAATTAGTTAAATAAGTTTCACAATTTATTTAATTTAATTATCACATTGCTTTATTTTGAATAAAGTAAATATTCCTTTTTTTCCAAATCATAAAATCATTCTAAATATTCTTCTTTTTTCAAAGCATAAAATCACCTTTAAATCTTCTAAAAATCCATCTCACTTATAATTAAATATTTTAAATATTTAATTAAAAAAAATTTATCCACTTTTCGCACATAATTAAATATTTTTAATATTTAATTGTGGAAGCTTCTAAAACCACATGTCACATGAAATTAAATAATTTTATTATTTAATTGTTGAATTATCTTCAACCACCAAAACTAAATCATAACTAAACTTGACAAATGACAAGTTTCCTCTATTTTTGAGTGAAAGGTTTTGTGTGAAGGAAACATCTTAATTCCTTTTTTCTAGCCTCCATCTTTCTTTCCAACTTCTCCATCTCTCACCGTTCATCTTACCAGACTGAATCTCAACCATTGATCTTTGCCAACTAAGCTTTTGCCTCCAAAAATCTATAAATAAGACCTCTTGGCTCTTTGAAAATCCTAGAACTCTTTTGCATAGTGTGAGCATTATAGTTGAATAATCAAGCATTTAGCATCTTAGTATCTTAGATTTTATAATCATAGCATAACATCTTAGCTTTTATCATCTTAACATAAATAATCATGGTAGAATAGCTTGCATAGTTTATTTTTAGTTTCATTATCATAGCTATATTATCTCACATCATTTAGCATAAAAATGCATTTTGAATATCATCTTATTCTCTAGGTTGTCATTATGTTGAGCTTCTGCTCACACAATTTGAGAGCAAGCAACTTAAAATGAATCCTTGGAAATTAGAGGACAATGGGATAGTTTTGAAGAATCTGCTGGGTTTGAAATTTGTTTAGTTTTAAATTAGATTCTTTGATATAATGTTTCATTGGTGTGTTGTTTCCACATATTCTCACACACACATACAAACATACAAATATATAAACATACATTAAATAGAGTAGCATTTAACACAAAACAATATATATAACAACATTTATGGTCACTTATTATTCACTCCCTCCCTGTAGCTCCCGCTCCTGCTCGTTTTGAAGTTTTGAATTTATGCTCGCATGGTAGACTCTGTTGTGGGGGTTCCTATGGGTCCCCTACCCCCCCTGCCCCTCCCCCACCCCGACCCGTGCTTTCCTCCTTTGAGGACGTGTCTAGAGGGTACCCCCTCTATGGGATCTGTGCCTTCTCCTGCAGGCATTTTGCAGGATGTGGCAGCTCCGAGCATCTCGTTTGTGCCGACGGTTGAGATTCCTTCGATTGCTATTTGGAAGAATATTCTGACTAGTGGGAACCTGACCTACTCATTTTCGGTCCCCCTGAGTCGGTCACGTTTTCTGATTCTGTGTTTGAAATTCCTAACATGGTTAGTGACAGGATCCTCTCCTCCATGGAGAATGCGGTGGTGGGGAGATTCCTCTCTTTTTGTCATACGGTGGATATGGTCTGAAAGTGGGTGTCTGGGAAATGGAGGCTTAAGGGCAGTGTGGAGGTCCACGTGATGGCTGACGGCCTCTTCCTCTTTCATTTTTCTACTACCGAGGATTTGGTACATACCTTGTCGTCGGGCCTATGGGTTTACGGGAAACACAGTTTGGCTTTGTGCAGGTGGAAGCCTGGGTTTGGTCCTATTGTAGACCTTAACTGGTCGGCTCCTATTTGGGTGTGGTTGTCGGGCTTACCTCTAGAGTTCTAGGATGAAGCAATTTTTAAGGCTGTTGGTGACTCATTGGGACAATTTGTTACTTCAGATGCTGTCACTAAATCTAAATCGAGGTTAGTCTTTGCTCATTTTTGTGTCAACATTTGCATTGATAAAGTTCTTCCCAACTCTATCAAGCTTTTCTCCAAGTTGGGAAACTGGGTCCAACTTGTTTGTTATGAAAACGTAGTGGTGTATTGTCAAAGATGTGCTAAAGTGGGGCACCTTATCACTGATTGTAAATAGGCAGTCAGTAAGGTGGTTGTAGATGTGTCTGCATCTAATCCCAAGATCTTGACTGAGGATGTTGCAAGGCCTTCAGGTGGTTCAGAGATTGTTCCCCCAGATCTGATTCGGTCTCCTATGCATTCTTCGAGTCCTCCTTCACCTAGTGTTTCTCACCCTATTTCGAACCCTAGTGACTCTTCGGTTTTGGAAACCTTATCTCAGGAGGTTTCAGTGCCTTAGGGTCCTGGATCCTCGGCTATTGTTGCTTTATCTATTAAGGATTCTGATAAGGGTTGCGGCCCTGGTTCTTTGGCTATTGATCTGTTGCCTGTTACTTTGGGGACCTATGGGGATTTGGTTGAAGAAGGTGAAATTTGGGAGGAAGAGAGTTCTGGATTGGTTGAAGAATCTATTGAAAATTTGGAATGCTTAAAGCTAGAGAAAGATGAAGATGGAGGGATATGGACCATGCCTAAGAAGAAGGGTAGGAAGAAGAAGGCAGATGTGGGAGGGGATTCCAAGCCTGGGAGACCCTCGTAGAGATCCACCAGAATGCGTGAAACGACAAATGAGATTGCCCTGGGGAAGCAGAGGACTTAGAGGTGTCCTCAAAAAAAGGTCAGAGATGAGGATTATGTCTTGGAATATTTGAGGACTTAATAGTTCGCACAAACAGCGTGCTCTGAAGAACTATATAATGGAGCATAAGATTGATGTTTGTCTCCTTCAGGAAACTAAGATGTTGATGGTAAATTTTGAAAAGTTTGTTAGCTTTATTTGGCCTAATGCTTCGTTTATTCATAGTGATGCTGGGGGAGCCTCGGGGGGGTTGGCTATGCTTTGGAATCCTTCCTATTTGCAGGGCTAGGAATTATTCCATTGTAAAAATAGCATTTGGGTTTTACTCTTTGTTAATGGAGTTGTTTGGTCTATAATTAAAATTTATGCTCCCAACCAGAGGAACTTGAGGAATTTTCTTTGGAGGAATATGGTGTCTAGAATTAATATGAATAAGGGCAGGTGATGGCTAGTTGCTGGAGATTTCAACTCTCCCTTATTGTCATCTGAGAAAAGTGGGGGTCTCTTGGATTACACGGACAACATGACTGATTTGGCAAACTTCATTGGTTCTTCGGTGTTAATTGATATTGATCTTCGGGGCCAACATTTCACCTGGTCTAATAGAAGGGTTGGTGCTGATTTGATTTAGGTTAGGCTTGACCGTTTCCTCTATTCTCCCCATTGGACCAATATCTTAGGAGCCAATCTTGTCACTTTTCCTAGGATGGTCTCTGACCACAATTCTCTTCTATTGACCACAAATATTTGCCCTTCTAGCGGGCCCTACCCCTTTCGGTTTCAATTAATGTGGAACTCCCATCCCGATTTCAAGAAGAAAATTGCTGAATGGTGGAATATTCCTGTCCAAGGGTCCCCCATGTTTAGGCTTTGTTATAAACTCAAACATATTAAACTGATGGTTAAAGGCTGGAATAGGAATGTGTTTGGTGATGTTTTTCAGAAAAAAAAATAGCTTGAGGGGAGGTTGAGGACCTTGCAAGAAAATATGGATAAGGGAGATGTCAGTCAACGAATTAATAATTAGGAAAAGGATGTCAGAATGGAATGGGAAAAAGTTCTAAAAAATGAAGAGGTATTCTGGAAGCAAAAATCGAGAATCCAATGGCTGAAGGAAGGAGATAGGAACACTTCTTTTTTTCATGTCTCTGCTGTCAAACATCGGGAAAGGAACCAAATCTCTAAACTGTTAAATAATTATGGGGAGGTGATTTGTGACCAAGCTCTTATTAAGTCCTTTACAGTTGATTATTTCAAGGAGGCTCTCTCAGCCCCTACAGGGGTACCAAACTTGAATATGGATGACTGGATTCTCCGACACCTTCCTGAGTCCATCTCTCTGGAGGATAACTTGAGCATTCTTAAGAGTGTTTCCATGGAAGAGGTTAGGTTGGATACTTTTAGCATGGGGGCATTCAAAGCTCCTGGCCCTGATGGGTTTCCTCCGAGGTTCTTTCAAATATTTTTGGATACTGTGGGCTAGAACCTAGTGCTTGCAACTAGGGATTTCTTCCAATTTGGTAAGATTCTTAAACAAATGAATCACAATTTCATCGCTCTTATACTTAAGATTAGTGAGCCACTTTTAATGTCTGACTTCTGGCCTATTAGCCTATGTAACACTATCTACAAAATTCTCTCTAAGATTCTTGTTAACCACCTCAAACCTCTACTTGAAAAAATTATTAGCCACACTCAAAAGGGGTTTGGCCCAGGGAGGCATATTCTTGATGCTACTTTGACTACCCATGAACTATTCCACTCTATGGATAGATGTAATAATGTAGGAATGGCACTTAAACTTGATATATCCAAAGCCTATGACAAGGTTCAGTGGGAATTCATTCCAAAGGTCCTAGCTAAGTTTGGCTTTAACAGTTAGGTAATTGAGCACATTATGGAATGTGTTAGAACTATTAAATTCTCGATCCTGGTTAATGGATCCCCCTATGGTTTCTTCTCTGCTAGTAGGGGGCTCAGGCAGGGAGACCCTCTCTCTCCCTACCTCTTTATTATAGTTGCTGATGTGCTTACTAGAAATTTTACTAGTTTGTTGTCAGAGGGCTCCATATATGGTGTTAGAGCGGCTACCTCCCTTTGTTCGATTGTTGTGCAACAATTTTTGGATG
Source organism: Sequoiadendron giganteum (assembly GCA_007115665.2). Classification (NCBI taxonomy): domain Eukaryota; kingdom Viridiplantae; phylum Streptophyta; class Pinopsida; order Cupressales; family Cupressaceae; genus Sequoiadendron; species Sequoiadendron giganteum. Next base: position 56,518,146 of record CM021108.1, on the reverse strand, counting down.
ATACTTTCTTATTTGTGAAGGCTTCGGTGTTGGAAGCTAGGAAATGGAAAGCTTGTCTTAACAACTATGCCTCTTGCTCTGGGTAGTGCATCAACTACAACAAGAGTAATATTTACTTCTTTAATTGCTCTCCTAATTTGGAAAACAGGGTGACTGTGATTCTTGGATGTGTCAGTGATTCTCTCCCGTTGGTTTATCTAGGGCTTCCACTTATGGTCAAGGAGGTTCAACCGGAGTTTTGGAACTCTATTCTAGAAAGGATTCAGAGGAAGTTGGCTAGGTGGAAAGGATCCTTACTTAGTCATGCTGGAAAGTTGCAGCTCATTACTACGGCCATACAAGGTATCCCCACCTACTTTATGACTATCTTTAGGATGCCTAT